>CAJNRD030001124.1:21091650-21378138 GCA_905319865.3 Cotesia congregata
TTTTTTTTTTTTTTTTTTTTTAACCCGGCTAAAAAAATCTTTAAAATAAAAATTTTTTTAATTCCAACTAGCAATTTGAGTTTTTAATTTCAGATGATTTGTTTTTGAGTTATCGAACCGACCGTGGAGGGGAAAATTTTCTCCAGTGCTCGACGAGATTGTTAATAACTTTGTAATAATTAAATATTTTTTAATAAAAATATAGGGTAATAATCTTTAATGTACCCTTAATAAAATAAAAAAAATCCGATTCCCAAATTCCTTTATTTTCCCTGTCAAAAAAATTCCTGAAAATCATCTCTTTTTTTCGATCGTCACAGTGGTGTTCCCCCTTAAAAAAATAATTACCTGATCAACCTTGTCCAAAATAGATCTCTCGGCTAAATAAAGAGTGTTTTGCACACTGGGTGACGAAATTCCTGTCAAAGGAGGCCCTGCGAATTTTTCTAAAATAGAATCTTTAACAGTGGTCCAAACACTGTCGAAATTAACGTCTATGGCAGTCGAAAAATCCCAAGACGCTGTGACAACTGTGCTAAATATCCTGTCATTGGCGTCGGGAAGAGTTCGATAGTCATCTTGAATGAAATCAATGAATGAACTCTGTGTTGTTTTCAACACTCGCATGTCTTTCAAGCCACCACGGATTCTAGGCGACTCTAAATTAAATAATACCAAGTTAAAAAGTGAAATCTCGGTCACGAACTATCTTACTGTGAAGGAGGAAACAAGGAACCTCAAAAAAGTTAAGTAAACAATAAGTGTTTTACCATTTCTGAGTTGTGTAACGTGACAATATCTCGTGGCTAAAGGATTGAAAATGAAAGCGTGGTTGTGGGGAACTCCATTAACAGCATGACGCATCCATGGATACTCTTCAATGTTTACGTGAACCTCCTCGACGTGTTTGTAAGTGTAGAGGTAATGGGCGCACAGCAAAATTCCAAACTCTTCTGGGGATTTTATTCCGTACTTTTTCGCGAGTATGTACACAGTATTTTTTTGGCTGTCTGTCGCTATTATGTCGCGATTGTCCCCCTCTAAATAGTCTTTTTGGCTTCCCAGTCGCAGATGAGTGTCGACTTCATACTCGCGGATCTCATGGCGGTATGCGTTTTCGCGTTTCACGTACAGTAATTTGACGTTGTTCTTTCCGTAACCGTAAGCTCCGATTTCATATTTGTCCCTGAAAAATAAAATTATTAATTAACACTGCGTTGATAGAAGGATTTTTTTAATATTTAATAAACTATATTCACTGTTAATAAATAATTTTTTAAAATTCAACGACTTAATAAATTTTTATTAACAGTTAATTAGTATTTATTTAGACTGTTAAATAAAAAGTGAGCATAAAAATTTTACTTTAACACTTTTTATAGCCCCATAACTTCATTAAAGAACGAGAACATTAATTACTTTTTATCAAAATGTAAAGAAAATAAAATTAGTAATTAAATAATAGTTTTAATAAGTGATAGAATTTTTTTTCAATAGAAATTATCAGTGTATCATATCTTTACTATAAAAAATTATATATTAATGAATGATCTTTACAACGTACTTATATAGATAAACAAGACTTTTTTACTCCAAAAAAATATTGATTAAATTAAAAAAAAAAATATTGTTTTTTGCTTAACAAATAAATAAATCGTTTCCAACACAATGAATTTATTAATAATTAATAATTTCTTCTATTAGTGTGTTAATTTTTACTTAACTTTAAAGAATTTTCAATAGATAAATTTGAAATACTTACAAATTGTCATCGTGCTTGGAAACAGGATTCAATTGAACACCAGCCCAAGCATTTGAATTATTTTTAATTTTATTAGAATCAATAACTTTTTTTTTCGAAACAGGGTTGCTATAAATCTTGATCCCGTCCATTATCGATAATGAATCGTCGGCTAAAGCTCCCAACTTGCTCATTGTTGTTTAATTTAATTGACTACCTATCTATTAAACACTTAATAAATAAATAATGAGAGAACTTTAATGCGGTATTTTAATTTTATTAGAGTATTTATTGGTGTAATGAACGAAGCTCTAGCTGTTAGCTAATTGTCCAATATACAACAAGTCCTTTGGGTGAAACAAGAGGTTTGAATGTATATATAAGCGTGTGATTATCCCTTCTTTATATAAATTAATGACCCCAAATAATGACGATAGATTCGATCGAGACGACATGATGACCCCGGAACGTACTCTTCGTATCTATCGTTTTTATGTAAGAATTTTTTTTTTGCACTTTTTATCTTCCAAGATAGTATTCTCGCAAGTTGTGGCTTTCTGCTGGCTGTAAAAATAGACGATTGATTAGAATTAGATGCTGCAAAAATGCGTTTTCAGTTTACTTATATATACTTTGTATAATTGTAACAATTCTAAGTGATAATTTATAATTTATTATTAATAGTATATAATCAATAAATATTTTATAAATAATACACGAACAAAGTTCGCATACGCTCGGCACGCGCACACGATAAATTAATCATTGTTTAATAAAATTAAAAATTTTATAGTCTGGGAAATAACTGGTTATTACTTGTTTGTATTTATTTAAACATGCTGATTATTTAATTTAAGTCATACATTTTAAGAAAAGTTATCGTAATGTTTACTGATTTATTTTTTTTTTTCATATTTTTACTAACGGAAGTAATTTTATCGTACAATTTATTTTGAAACTTTGGTTAAAATTATTATCTTAAATATTATGTGAAGTTTTTATTTTGATTAAAAATTTACTTGAAAATAATTATTGCCCCTAGATGAGCTTAGAGTTGTTGTGATAATTAATTGTTTTGTAGAAAAATAATTTTTATTGTGATAAAAAATTAATTTCTTCGAAGTTTATATATAAATAATTTCTCTGTAAATTCAATGTCATAAAAATACACTATTTTATGACGCGATTATTATGTATATGAAGCAAGTAAACAATTCTTGGATATACTTAGTTTTATAAGTGACGTACAATTGCGTGTAATTATTTGAGATAAAAATTTTAAAAGTTGTCTACGACGAAAATGATGTGCAATGAGACAATAATAAAAACATTTATTTAATGATAATAAATAATACTTAAGTTATTATGGAACTTTATTCAAATATTTCAATGAATTTTGAAATTTACTTGAGACATATGTAGTAAATATTTGTGTTTGTTAATAAATTTTTTTCTAATTAATATTTTTGTGTTATTTGATATCAATACCCGTACAAAAATGGATTGATCAATTATTAATCAATAATTGATCACTACGTTTAGTGATTTATTAAATGTTAATTTGTTTGAAAACAATTTATTAATTTACATTAAAAACTGTGAATTTCTAAATTTGTTAATTGTTTATTTAAATAACTTCGCTTTATAAGTTAAATTTTTAAATTTATAAAAAAAAAATTGTTTTCCTTAGATAATATATTATGTTAAAAATTACAAATTAAAATTAAATTAAATATCGATAAAGTCATTAAGCTTTTTGGTAGCTTTTAAAATTAAGACTCTGAATAAAAAGTTGTCTTTGTAAAAAAAAAATTAAAAAATGGTCAAATCACTGCTAACTTTAGTGTCATTTTTAATGAAAATTAATACAGCAGATATTCAATAATTTTAAGAATTTTTTTAACAAATAAATTATGGCAAACAAAAATTATAAAAAAAAATTTAAATGTAAAAATTTAAGAAAATTTTGAATTCAATTTTTTAAAAATAATTTTTCAAATTAAATTTATTTGTTGGAAAAAAATTAAAAAATGGTCAAGTCACTGCTAACTTTAGTGTTATTTTTAATGAAAATTAATACAGCAGATATTCAATAATTTTAAGAATTTTTTTAACAAATAAATTATGGCAAATAAAAATTATAAAAAAAAAAATTGACATGCAAAAATTTTAAATTTAATTTTTTCAAAATTAATTTATTTGTTAAAAAAAATTAAAAAATGGTCAAGTGAGTGTTAACTTTAATGTCATTTTTATCATTTTAAAAATTTTGAAAAACCCGCTATTAAAACTTTCTACCTACAACAAGTGATTGGTACCGTAAATACCCGCTGTCAACAATAGCGAGGTCAGTTATCGACCGCCCTGAACATCTCAACATATATACCGTATATTATATAGTTACCTGTATTCACATAACATCACCATTTTCTTACCCAAACTCAAAGTGAATAGTTCGTGAAATATGGCTAGCTCAAGGTAAATAAATAAATAGCTGTTTATATTATCATAAACTGTTTTTACAAATTGAGTGATGATTAAAATAAATTTAATGAGTGACTCCTCTATTAATTAACCTAAATTATCATATCTACCAATCAATTCAAGGTTCAAGTATTTCATCACTAACCCACTTTAATTAATTTGCCTTTGTTACAATTTACTCTCTATAAAACTTAGATGATTTAATTTATCAATAAAAAAAATTCATTATTTTACTTTTCACTTTAATGTCATCTAATTCTTTAAATATTTTTAAATAGATAAATATATCATGGCACACAAATCAATTAATAGGTTATGTTTTGTTTTTATTTTTTTTCTTACACTTGAAATATTTTTTTATTATTTGTCATCTATTATTGATTTGAAAGTGTCATAATTAATAATAATAGAACGCTTAACAATTAAGTAATTGGTCAATTAATTTTTATTACTTAGAGCTGATGACACATTGTAGACTTCTAATATTTTTTATTTTAAAAATCACTCAAGAATAAAAAATAATTTATAAAATTTGTGTTACAATTAAGGAAATCCTTTCGCTCCAGTTGAGTCAAAACAATTGTAGTAGTCAATATACGATAAATTAAAATAAAAAACCCATAAAAATTCCTAAAATTAAATAATAAATAGTATATGAGGCATTAATCGTTGAAATTTTAAAAATAAAAAAAAAAAATAGTTAAATACAAAAATTAATTTGACTCTTTCAAATCAGTTGCTAGTAATCTGTCCGTGATTTGGCAACGCTGTACTTCGATTGTTTACATTTTCATTTGCACAATATAACCTTAACCACGTTTAAATTTTTGCAGTCAGTGTAAATAAATAAATTAGTTTGAATTTATTAAATGGTCTGAAGCTCGCGCGCTACGAAATGTTGCCAAATGTTTTGATTCCATTTTAATGTAGGTTACTTGAGAATTTTTTGTGATTTTAAAATATTAATTTCTCAATAAATATCTCGGTAACTGATATATTTTATTACAAAAAAAGAAACCTGAATATTTCGAAAATCTAATTTTTAGTTTTTCTTTACTTCATGTAATCCATGACTGATAGTATAATTCGAGAAATACCGCAAACGTCTGACTTTCTCGTAAGACTCTGAACAAATACTAACATTTAAAAATTTTATTTTTTCAAAAATTTGTCCAGTAAAGTATAATTTAAACCTCACTATTAAATAAATAAGGACCTTAACTATTAGAAAAAAACTGAATTTACTCATAATCTAATATTTTTTATTTTACATTAGCGGCGAAAGGACCTCCTTAATAACTTTTTTTAGATGAATATTATTAATTTGTAAATTTAAATAAATACTTGATGCTAATTTTAAGATTTTTTATTTTATAATTTATTTATAATTTACATGATATTAAAGTTAGCAGTCACTTGACAATTTTTTAATTTTATTTAACAAAAAAATTTGTTCCAAAAAATGATTTTTAAAAAATTGCATTTTTTAATTTTTTTAAATTTCTACATGTCAATTTTTTTTTTTTTTTTAATTTTTTTTACCACAATTTATTTATCATAAATATAATTAAAATTATCAAATGGCTGCTAAATTAATTTTAATATATATTACAAATAAAACAGCTGTTTATAATTTTATACTTTACAGTATTAAAATTAATTAGACACTTGACAATTTTACATTTTATTCAATGAATTATAATTATGAAAATTAATTAAAAAAAAGTTGCATTCACAATTTTTTTTAATTTTTGTATCAATTAAAAAAATTTTTTTTATAATAATTTATTGGTTGAAAAATTTTTTTAATTTATCAGTCTCTTAATTTTAATATTATTTATGAGCTGTTAAATTTGTAACAAAAATTATTATTAGTATTATTATCTTTATTGCTCGAAATTTTTTGAGTTTAATAAGGAAAAAAAAACTATTAAAATCAATAAAAGTTTGATCAATAAAAATGAATTACCTATTTTATTACCACAATTGTTGTAACTAACGAATATAATCTAATTAAAGGAACGAAGCTAACAAAGTTTGTTGCTACGAGCATCCAGATGATCCTCTGATAGAAGATTACCGCGCTGGTGATATGATATGTTCTAAATGCGGACTTGTAGTCGGTGACAGGTAAAAATAAATCTACCTAATTAAATTATATTTTCATATTTTGACTACTTCAAATCAAGACATCCATTCAGCTCTGGAAATACTTTTGGCGAGTATTAATATCCGCTTACTCGTACCCTAAATTCCAGTTTTCCAAAATTCTAGGCTTTAAAATTTTCCTTGAGTAAAGCCGAGTTATATTTTGGATAGAAAAACGTCAACATGAATATTTCAAATATGTATATTTGTAATCGCAACTCGTTATTTTATACATTCCAATTATCCTTCACGCTACTATTTATTTTTTATCACTCTTATGAATTTATTTTATTTCAAGTTCACATTTACTTTTTATGTTATTTAAAACCCGAAGTAAATTTACTTGGATCGGGATTGATTTTAATTAATTAATAAAATATTTACTTACCAAAATGACGAAATTATTTTTACAGAAACTGAAAATTGAAAAATGTCTTTTCTTAAATAATTATATTTTTTTTTTTTTTTTATAAATAAGATTTTAAAAAATCATGTGTTGTAATCGATACTTCCACAAGTCATAATATAAAAAATATAACTGTTTATTTATCAAAATATTAATTTTAGATTAAATTTATCTTTAAAAAAAAATAAATTCAACTTTTTTGTTTTGTATTACGTTTCAAAAACAATATTAGAAATGATTCCGTGTGTCTAGCTTATCTAACAGGCAATTATTTTTAATATACTGATAAGTAATTATGATGATTTTAATCATTTATTATCATAGCAATTATTATCGCCATTTCTTTTATTCAAATCCAAAATTTATTTTTAATAACTTGTAAGTGAATATAATTATTATCTGAAATTTTAAAAATTTTTTAATGTAACATAAATTTTATTATTGTACATAATTCATTGATATTATTATATATTTTTTTAAAGATAAATAAGTGATCAAAATAACAATAATAAATTAAGAAACATTGCAACTAATCAATAAAATTAAATTTCATTTTATTCTATCAGAAAAAAAATTACATTTTTAATTTTAATATTTTTCAACTTCTTTAATAAGAATAATAAATTAAAAATATGTTTTATTTTTAATAGAGTAAAAAAATTAAATTGGTAACTTTAATTTTTTTATTTATTGCATTAAACAATTGCATTTGTTTTTAGCAAGGGGAAGAAATATATACAGTAAATATAAAAATTAAAAGAGAAATATATATGTAGATCTCTGTATGTAAATTATAATAACAATGACAATGATAATGATGTGGGAATAACGAGACAGGGTCTATTTTAATTAGCAAGTTAGAGATTTAAAGCCCAGGCTCTTAAGTTTTATCCCAGTTCCTTTTGCCAACTCTGTAATTTTTTTAAACTTCTTAAATAAAAATAATAAATTATCAATGTTTTATTTTTAATAGAGTAATTGATGTTGGTTCCGAATGGAGGACATTCAGTAACGAAAAATCGGGCGTAGATCCATCTCGTGTTGGTGGTCCCGAAAATCCTCTGCTCAGTGGTTCAGATTTATCAACAATGATCGGTCCTGGAACGGGTGCCGCTTCATTTGATGCATTCGGATCTCCACGTTATCAAAACAGACGCTCTGTAAGTACACTTGCCATGAAAATTATTAAAAAAAAAAAAAAATAAGCGATAATAGATATTTTCGATACATATGTGCGAAGTGAGGCATTCCCAGGGCTTAAAAATTGAGTCTAAGGAACGGCGCGTTTACAATGGGGCCGAGTACGCAGATTACCCCCACAAGCCGTTAGGCGAGTGGGGGTAAGCGTACTCGGTCTCATTGTAAACGTGTCGTTTCTTTTGGCGAGTGTCTCAATTAAGCCCTGTGAATGCCTCAGTTGGGATATATGTATCGAACAATATTTTTTGTAACGACTGCTTTCAAAGTTCAAAAGAGAGAAATTATTATTTACAAAGTAATATTGTAATTAGCTGAACTATATCAGTTACCAAAAAATTATAAATAATATAAATAATACACGCAGTTATGGTTAGTAGTTGCACAGAGTTGAACATATGATCGACAAGCTGCTATTCATGTGTGGTTATTTGGTATGCGCAGGCGCTAGAATTAGTCTCAGTATGCTTGATAGTTTGATTTGTAGTGGTAGTGGCGGACATATACATTCTATGAATCTTATACATTTATTGTAGTTAATTTTCATTCCCGCACGGTCAAGCAGTTGGAAAGTTTGACTCCGCCTACTTTCCCGCACGCTACTATAGTGTATGCAACCATCACGAGAATACGCAACTTTGCATTTGATGAGCAAGGCTCGAATGTTGAGCTTTGGAAGCAGGAGTTACAAAAAAAAAGTTTCATCTATTAATAAAAAAAATTTTACAGATTAGCAGCTCCGATCGCGCACTAATAAACGCCTTCCGTGAGATAAACGGTATGGCGGACCGAATAAACCTTCAGAAGGTGATAGTGGATCGCGCGGAGACTCTCTTCAAGCAAGTCCACGACGGAAAGAACCTGAAAGGTCGCTCAAACGATGCGATCGCCTCTGCCTGCTTGTACATCGCGTGTCGGCAAGCCGGCGTGCCGCGAACCTTCAAAGAAATTTGTGCCGTGAGCAAAATAAGCAAGAAGGAAATCGGCAGATGCTTCAAGCTCATCCTCAAGGCGCTGGAGACCAGTGTCGATCTGATTACCACTGGGGACTTTATGTCGCGATTTTGCGCGAATCTCCAGTTGCCGAACTCGGTTCAGAAAGCCGCGACGTACATCGCCAAGAAAGCCGTCGAGCTCGACATTGTTCCCGGTAGATCTCCGATCTCAGTCGCTGCCGCTGCCATCTATATGGCTTCCCAAGCTTCGGAAGACAAGAAATCCCAAAAAGAGATCGGCGATATCGCGGGAGTCGCTGATGTTACCATCAGACAATCTTACAAACTAATGTATCCATATGCGGCAAAACTCTTCCCCGAAGATTTCAAATTTGTGACGCCTATCGATCAGTTACCCCAGATGTAGAATTATTTACTTTTTCAGATGTGTCTTAACCATTTTTTTTTTTTTTTTTTTATATACTAACATAATAATTATAAGGCAAAAGACCCCATTAGTGGCACCTCTAAGCCCTATTAGTGGCAATTTTTCTTTCAATGAAAAATTAAAAATTTTTTTGATCTAAAGCTCTTAAAGATTAGAAATAATATCGCTTTACAGATGCCATAAAGGCGTATAATAAAAATTATGTTTTTTTTTCCAAGTCCAAAAAAAATTTTTAGTTTGGAGAAATTTTTTTTTTGCATTTCTGCACGTTTCATTCAAAAATAAGTTGATTCACGAAAAAAAAAAAATTTTTATACGCTCTTATGGCATTTGGAACGAGATATATTCATAATAGAAATTAATGATTTGATTTATTGAATAAGTACCAAAATCAAAAAAACTGTCAGTAATGGGATCCCCACCACTAATGGGGTCTTTTACCGTAATTATTCTTTTTATGAGTAAGTTATTCAATCTACTTATTAATTTTATTTTCTTTTAAGATATTCCTTTGAAAATAATTTTTATTGTTGATCACAAAATATTTTAGACTGTTGAAAAAAAAATACTGACAAAATTGACCTTAATTTATAATTTTTTACAGAAAATTTTCAATGAAATTTGAATTAGAATTGAAATAAAATTATGTAAAGTTAAAAAAAAATTTTTTTTTTTCAAGGAATACCTTTATTATTCATCTTTACACTGAAAAAAATTAACTTGATTACAGAAAAAAAATTTTCAGTTTAAGAAGTTTTTTTTTTTTTTTTAATGTATTATTGTTTAGTATACGATAAAGAACTAGTTTTTTTATTCGTCTCTTAAATAATTTTATAACACTGTTTCATATTCTCCAGGGAATAAATTTATTATCGGAATAAAATTTTATAAAATAAATTTTTGAAGGGATGGATTGAATAACAATTAATTTATTGTATCTAAATTAACATCAGAAAAAATTGAAGATTTCAATTATGATTATTATTAATTATTATAAGTAGTTAAATACTTAATTATTATAAGTAGATAAATACTCGTTTAATTTATTGTTCTAACAATCCAACATTCCCGATCGTCAGATGGCATTAAGATATAAAATTAATCTAAATTTATCGGGAACGATTTATTAGACTGATGATAAATTGACAGTAACATTACCAAAATTGGTAATAATTATCGAAAAGGCTAATGTTAATTGTATTAAAAAAATAAAAAAGAGTTTTAAGATGAATTTATACTGTAGAGAAGAGTCGAAGGGTAGAATTAAATAATTTAATATTTTACATACCCTCCATTGTATTTTTGAATAGTTAGGATTAAAAAATAGTTGATAAGTATAAGCCAGTTTCTTATATATCAGTACCATGATAAATTAATTATTCTATTTATGGTAACGGAATTTAATTTAAGTTCTTCCCTTATATATTCGATTACTTACTACGATCTTAGAGTATTTAATAATTTTTTAAGTGAAAATTTATGCTACGCCTTTTCAGTGTTACTTTTCAAATGTAACAAAATAAAATATAACTTTTCAAATATCAATATATATATTTATTTTCCCACCAATTCGATTTATTTTCTTCAGCTGGTATTTTATCAACAGTACAGTAAGTAAACAACCCAGCGATTTAAATATGCTAACAATTAAATCGGATTATATTGATAGACTAAAATAAATTTTAAGTATATTTAGAGTCATATTTTAGTTTACATTTTCAGTTATTTCAGTGACGTCGTATTTTTACTTGTCAATATTAGTGAAAATATTTTTTTAATTATACATTTATTTATAAAAATGTAATGTTAATTGATTGATTAATTAATTAATACGTAAGTTATTTAACATACATAATTATAGTCTTTAAGTTGTTAATTTTTTCGGCCATAAGATTTTTTGTGGTTGGTATAAACAAATTATTTATTTTGCCAAGACTTATTTTGTTCATAAAAAATCTAATATTCACGTAAAAATTACAATTTTTTTTTTTTTTATTTATTTTACCAGCAGTTACTTAATTTTTTGATCGTCTTTTGTAAACATAAATTTTACGGCCAAAAAATTGAGTCACTTTATTTTTAATGTGCTAAAAAATCATTTTTTTTTATGTACATACTAGAAATAATTGCTTAAAAAAATTAATTAAATTTTTTTTACACAAAAAAACACTAATTTTAATATTAAATATTTATTTTTTTTTTTTTTCAACTTAACAAGACCGAGCAAAATGCCTCCATGCCAAGATATCAAGCGTCAAAACTCTACACAAATAAAAAACTTATATAAAAACATCCTTGAGAAAAAAATCATCACAACTCCAGAAACCGGAAAATCAAAATGGCTAATCAACCTGACAAACGAGCAAATCCCTGTAGAAGTCCTAGAACTGGCCAGCCTGGGGAAGAACTTCGGGCTTCCTCACAAAAACAGACAAATTCCACTGGAGCGTCTGATGACTAGCCTAGAGCTGAGTATCTTGGACTTACCCCGTGAAGACTCCTTCGCTGTGCGAGCTACTTATTTAGATGTAATAAATAACTACTTACGACTACCAGAGACCTCGATTGAGCTGCAAAGAAAGATTCACACGACTTCTAAATTTATAAAGCGAAACCCCGACATTATATTTCTGAAAGCTGACAAAGGGAACGTTACTGTGATAATCAGCCGGGACTTATACATTTCAAAAATGATGAATATACTCAGCGACCCTTACACATACTGCCCTATAAAGTACGACCCAACGAAGCACCTTCAGTGGCACGTCAACAAGTTAGTGAAGTCCTGGTGGAAAAAGGAATATATCCCCAGATTGATCGGAAGACGCTTGCAATCAAAAAGCGGAACAATCGCCCGCGCTTACGGTCTTCCAAAAATCCACAAAAAGGACGTTCCTTTTCGCATAATTGTCTCTTTTGTCAATACTCCGACTTACAATTTAGCGAAATACCTGCAAGATATTTTGAAGTCGGCTTTGAAACATCCTTCGCCCGGGCTTGACGCTCTCGAGAAGAAAAACCTTCGGAAAATTAAATTCAAGGCAGTAAATAGTTTAGAATTGAAGAAAATACTGTCGAGCGCAGATTTACCCAAAGACTATTTGATGATTTCTATGGATGTGGTCTCGTTATTTACAAACGTACCCTTGGATTTGGTGAAACAAGGGATTAGAAAGCGATGGAACGTGATAAAACGCTACACTGACATAGATTTGGAATCGTTTATCGAAGCGATTGAGCTGTGCTTCACTTCTTCTGCTTTTCTGTTTAACAAGTTTTTCTACCAGCAAATATTTGGCGCGGCAATGGGCTCGCCGTTATCGCCAGTAGCGGCCGACATCGTGATGGAAGATTTGGAGGACGAGTGTCTCTGTAAACTTGCTCCAGATATCTTCTTTTACGTAAGGTACGTCGACGATATTTTGGCTTTTTTGCCGAAAAACAAAATTGAGTCTGCGCTAAGAACTTTCAATAGCTACCACAACAGGCTGCGGTTTACTGTCGAGCGCGAGGAAAATTCCCGGATTAATTTTTTGGAGCTTACTTTAATCCGCACCGACACTGGCAGAATTGAGTTTGACTGGTACAGAAAACCTACGGCCTCTGGGAGATACTTGAACTTCGAGTCTCATCATCCCTTGGTGCAAAAAGTCAGCATGATACGGGGATTAATTGACAAGGCTGTTTTGCTAGCTGAGAACAAGTTTCACTTGAAAAATTTGGCGTTCGTGAGACAGTCGCTGCTCAACAATAACTACCCGATAAAATTGATCAAGGATGTTATCAACAGACGGGTCACGCAATTAAGATTTCGGTTACGAAATTTAGCGGCTAAAGAAATTGACAATGCCGCACTTGTTGAGAAGGGTAATATTGTAAAAGTGGAGAAGAAATCCGTCTGCTTGCCATATGTTAAGTATTTGTCAGAGTCACTGAAGATAGCGATGCGCAAATTCAATATTTGCCTCAGTTTTAAAAACTCTTATAATTTGTCCTGGCTTTTTAGAGGACACAAAGATTCGCTTCCGGCTTATGAAAAATCCTGCGTTATTTATGCAGTTCCTTGTTCTGAGTGCGATTATGTGTTCGTGGGACATACGAAGTACAAGTTGAAAACTGCTCTGACGAAACACTGGCAAGATTTGAACTATCCGATCGCAATTGTTGATGACGCGCTCATTGAACACGCGTTCGGCTGCAAACATTATTTTGATCTTAAAGGAACTAAAATTTTGGACTCTGAGCCAGTTACTTGGATAAGAGATTACCTAGCCGAGTTTTATCGGGTTAAGTTGAACAATTATTATTGTTATGATTCATACGATCTCAAATAAATGTCCAGAATTTTCTTCATATATTTTTATACTTTTTATAAAAATTTTTGTTAAAATAATGTTATTTTGAAATTTTTATAGTTTAGGTTTAAAAAATTTTTGTAAGCATATTTTGTTGATTTATTTAAAATATTATGAGATTTTATAACGAAATGTTCAAAATTTTCTCCATATATTTTTATATTTTTTATAAAAATTTTTGTTAAAATCATGTTGTTTTGAAATTTTTATTTCAATATTTTTATAGTTCGTTTAAAGAATTTTTGTAAGCATATTTTGTTGATATATTTAAAATATCAATAGATTATATTTAAATTTTGTGTATTTAATTCTTTAAATAAATCAGTAATTTGAATTTCAGTAAATGTGAGTAATTATTTTTGAAATAATAAAAGCTTGATTTTTTTTCAAAAAATTTATTTAAATTAATAAAATTTTTATCTAACAAATCAGATAAAATTGAAAAGGTAACATGCAATAAAAAATATTTGTTTAACAAAAATGATTTATATAATATAAATAAATTCTTGCAAGCCGTTTATCAAAGCAGCGTCTATTCATTGCTTGAATGGAAATAAACTAAAGAGATCCGATGAAGATTAATCAGATAGCATTGTACATTTGTCTTAGATTGCATTTAAATAAATCTGAATGTCAAAGCAACAAGTGACAAACTAAACAGTCCATTTTAACTTGACTATAATTCCATTCAACTTCGGCTTTATACAAAATAAAAATAATAAATATTCATCATCTATCATCACCATTATCGTCAACTATTACCACATAATATATATGAAAACAATATTTTCAGCAAAGTAAAAAAAAAAAACATACATACAAGTTAAAAAATTTTATAAATTTAGAAACATTTCAGTATACAAATTAAATTTTTAAATTAAATATCGAGTTTACGAAAAAAAAAATTAATAATTGATGCATAGTAAAATTACATTACTTTGTAAGTTTAAAATCAACTTATTAAAATTAATAATTTTTTTTTACAAAATAAAAAATCAAATTTTATTAAAAAAATCAAACTCAAAAAAATTTTCGTGATCTTGAAAAAAATTTTTGGAGTTTTAGTAAATAAAATGATATTTTTAATTTAAACCTTTTTCTATATTTTTACATAGTTAAATTTGTAAAATTATATGACGTTCATTTACAAAGATAAAAAATTATTTAAATAAATTCATTACCAGACATAATATATAATTAAAAAAATTAAAATATCGTCACAGAAATTTGCTTCGAATAATTAGTAAAAAAAATCGCTTCTTTTTTTTTAACTGCGTACTCACATGCAATATTAATAACCCAAACAAAATAAATAATGGCTCCAGGCTACTGGTATCTAGTACATCTGCAGTTGCATACACAGCTGTCACGTACAAATCTGTAATCTGTAACTTGATAATCTAATATTTCAATACACATGTCATTGAGCATTATTCACGTCTGAAATTAATAAGTTTTTTGTTAAATTTATTCCTTTATGCTTTATTCTTTAACCATTGCTGCACATTCAAGTACATTTTAAATTATATCGAGTTTTTGAAACTGCAAACAATTAAATTGAAAATGAAACAAGGTCATGAATCACTTGAGATCTGTAGCGAATTCGAACACAAGGTCATCAATGATTAGTGACTCATTAAATATTTAATTAAGTAACATTACTACATAATAATAACTGAAAAAAAAATAAAAAATTTTATCTACATTGACCAGAGAAAGTAATATTGTATTATATTCTCGAGCCCCTCCTGGTGTTTATAAAATATATACATGCTCTCTCGCACCTCTCATGTAACTAAACGTTTTGTACATGTCTACGATAGACTCCAAATCGTCCAGTCTCGTCCTCCTCCTCTTAGGCGCGAGTCGAGTCAATCCACGTTAAATTCAAACTTCAGACCACGTGTCTTAAAAAAGTTAAGGTAGTACCCTCGCGACATATAGTGCGAGTAAATTTGGGTATAGTTTAGGATATTTTTGTCTTTCTCACTTGCTATTCCTTACTCACTTCTACTCATGGTTATTTTTGAATAATACAGTTATTTTTTAATAATATTTAAAAATCTAGATGGTAAAAATCAATGAAAGTTTGAAAAAAACAAATAATAGCTGTTTTTTAATAGTAGTTTAGTTTTTTATGAAAATCTTAAAAAAAGTTTCTTAGTTATAATAAAATATACGAGTAAAATTTTCGGTATCCCGTATATCACAGTGCATAACCTCCTCTAAAAATTCGAACTTTGAAATTAAATATCTCTGAAACTAGATGGTCAAAAAATTTCAATTTGCGTCTATCGATGCAGAATTATATAAATATTAATCTGCCAAAATTTAAAAAAATTCCTAAGAAAACGCCTCTGGTGAGGGCACTACCTTAAATTCAAAAATTTTTAATAAATACAAATATTTATTTGTGAAAATTAGTGTGTAATTAATAATAATTACCAATAATAAATATGCTGATTAATTAATCTCTGATCTCATTTGTCGCCCTGTTCATAAGAGTGACAAGTTGCAAAATAATGTGCAATAAATTCATTTTTTCTTTTGTGTGATTTTATAAAATTCAATATTTTTACAATATTAATTCAAGAAATTACAATGAGGGTTTTGACGTTTATGTCGACGCTGGTAAGGATTAATTAATTATTACTGTGAGTGATTAGATGGAGAGGCTCTTGGGGTTTGTTGCAGATATAGAGGCAGCGGAGCAGAGCGTTATTACGCATTAGAATTGATGGTTATCAATGTATTTTTTGAAAGTACATGAGAGTCTACTTATGGCTTTGTATTTATCTTTATTTTTTTTTCTTTTTTATTATTAAGGCTGTTTGTTTGTGAAGCGGCTGTACGATAATAGAGCCAGTGATTGTGCTGACTTCTGACGAACGTATTAATCGTTCTATACGCGATTAGATGGATTGCGGGTTTTAAAAAGCCTGCGGTCTATTATATATAATACGCAATTTTTTTTTATTTTATTTGGTAGAGAGAGTTAATTTTATTTTTTTTATTTTTATATTACTCGAGTTTGATACCAATCTCTTGATGAAATTACATTTCAATTATTTCTACATCATTGGAGTTTAGATTGATAATTACGGTTGTAAAGTATAATTGGTGTTATTTATTAAGCAATATTTGATTTTAGTAATTGATATTTTTATAAGGGGATAATGAGTCCCGTTGGTATGAAATTAGAGTAGAAAATTAATTATTTATGATAAATTAATCTCTTTTTTTATGATTGTAAAAAAACGGAGCTTTAGTAAATTTATTGTAAAGAAAAATAGATAATTATTAATTGAGAAAAATTATGTTTATATGTGATTGATTTGTTGAAATTTAATAATTTGAATTATGTAAAAAAATAATTATGAAGTTTGAATATTAGAAAAAATTTATTTAATTAAAATTTGTCGATCATACGGAAAAAAATTAAGCTCAATTTAAGAGAAAAATTCTTAAACAAAAATCAAGTAAAATTTATTTAAAAAAATGAATTAGTCCAATAATTTTTTTGCGTGAATCAAAATTATTGAACTCTTCAAAATGATTCTCTGCGTTCAATAATTTTAATCTTAAGTTAAATTCAATTTTTTTTAGTGAACTAAATTTCGATAATTTATAAAAGTTGAAAATTTATAAAAAGATAAACTTCTTTTTTTTTTAATTGATTTTTTCTTTTATATTGAATTCAAAATTTTTGATTGTAAATTATTGACAAAAATTCATGAATTTATTTGAAAACTAAAATTTTTAAGAGTAAAAAAAAAGTTATGTATTCAAATTAAAAAAAAAAAAAAAATACATTAATAAATAAGAAAAAAAATCACAATCACTTATATGAATAGGAGCTGAATCATAACTTTTTAAATTCAACAAATAAAAATTAATACCCAATTGTCTTACAAGCAATTACAATTACACCAATAATGAAAGGGTCCAGTAAGTAGTTGAAATAATAACAGGTATTGATAATAAAATAGTGCGCTGATGAAACAATAAACATAATCCGATGTAATAGCAGTAATTTAATAGATAACAAGCGAAAATAATTTAAACGTAAGTCTTTAATTTGTTGACGGTAATGATCTTAATTCCTCGGCGAAAATTTATGCTCAGCTGAGCACAATCACGCAACTTTTCTCCGGTACTATGTACTCCAACTACCTACTTGTTTTCTTGGATGACTGACTGCTGTATATTTAATAGTAAACTACTGAACTATCCGTTACATTACGTGTTACAGATGCTGGTGGCGAATGTCGCGAGGGGCAATTGGCGGCAACCCTGCGACTCCTACGGGTGTCCCTATCAGCCTCGTTACGAGCCCTTCGTGCCTGCACCGCCTGGGCATACGCCTCGCTGTGCCAAGCCTGGACAAACCGTTTGCGAGTCGCTCGATCATTATCCTCAGTAATATAACCACTATTTTTATTTATTTTTTCCAACATACACACTGTAAAAAATCAGGAGTGAATTTTATTCTCATCACTCGGAGTACAGAATTGAAGCAATAAAACGCTCCGTGTAAGGAGTAAGTCTGGAGTTTTTTTTCAACGGAGTGAAAGAAGTTTTATGAGTCAGTTTTTTTTGGTTTGTATAAAAATATTAAAATAAAAAAAAAAAACTTTTTTAGTCAGTATGGAAAAAATTTAAATTTTGACAAATATTCAGTTTTATAAAAAATTTTGACAAAAATACACATTTTATAATTTTTAACTGATAAACAACTAGTTTTTTTTTATTAATAATGTAAATAAAATCCTTTTCAGAGTCAATTTTACTAAAAATTGAAAATAATTCATTCGACAAATTTTTTACAGTGTGATATAATAAGAAACTATTTAATTTTAATTACTGCGTCTGATAATTTTAATTTATCGCAATTAAAATTAAATAATATCCTTAAGTAGGTTAGTGCTAGCACCTGTTCCTCAATTGCCAAAAACAGTTCTTTAATTACTGCGTGATGATGTCACAGGTGATTAAGCTCTCAGTTGCCCGCATTTATTATTTTTTTTGATTTACTTATTAAACTTGACTTATTTTTCTCTAAAAAATTTATATATTCGAGAAACGTAGATTTTATTCATTGTACCAAATGTAATGAGGTAAGCGCATGTATAATAAGAAGAAAGGTAGAATATGTTGTGTGTTTTATTATATTTATGTGTTGCGAATAAATAAAAACAACATTTAAATTGGAGGTCATGTCCATTTAGACTAGAAATATATTTACTTTATTTATGCTGATTTAAAAATAAAATAGACTAAAATATACTACAGAAGATGTGTGTTTATAAATAACAGTTAACGCGAATTAGAAAACAGGCGTGGATTATGAATTAAACATGTGAATTACGACCTATTGACGTGATTCTGTCTCCTGAGTATCCAGAGAAAGTTTGTTTGTAAAGACAAACTCTGTTACTACTTTTTTATTTTATTTATAAGCTTTTATTCACAATTGCGATGAGTAGTCGTCAGTCGTTCAAATTTACACTACCGATTACCAAGAATTTTTAATAATTAACTTCACTTTCTTAACTTGCATTTTTTTTTCAATTTCTATGTCATAGTTTTGAATAATTCTTTTACAGAATTAGAAAATAAATTTTTTTGTTTTGATTTTGAAAGTCAATAATACAAAATTTTTTAATACAGGCAACTGATTAAATTTTTGGTCGAAAAATGCACCTACAACTTTGCAACGATACTCAGAGATGAAGCGCAGACGGAAATTATTACTAACCAACTGAAGCCTGAGTACAGTGGGTACAATTATCCAAAACCAGAAGTCCAAAATTTTTACCAACCTGTCACTTTATTAGCACCTCAGTATCCGTTTCCTTCTCAGCCAACCAATTCTTCAGACAAGGGGTGAGTTTTACACTGATAAAAAATTTAATTTAATTAAAAAGAAAATTTTTTTGAAACAAGAATATCAATTTTTTAGTTCAAAAAAATTTTTGCTTGATTCAAAATGACGTTCTTTGTTTTAGATTTTTTTTCTTTTGAATAAAATTAATTTTTAAAAAATTTATATTTAACTTTTATAAATGATTTAATTTTTACTTTATTTAAATTTATAATTCTAATTATTATTATCTGATTTATTTCCAGGTACATGTACCCTCTACCTGTACCTCAAACGAACCAATTTAGCGCAGATGCTACCGAGAAAGAAGAAACGGAAAACTCCAGGCAGTTAAATCCTTATGAATTCAATCAGGAGCCTTGGGCGCCAGTTGGGTAATTTTTGGTACCATTATAAATAATAATAATATTCATTTTATTTTTATTGACTGAATATTTTCAGACAAGATCACCAAAATAGGCGCTCAATTCGCGAGAATTCTTTTTTGGATGTCGCTCAAAAAAATTTCAAGAAACGACAAGCGAACCCCAAAGACATAGATCTTTGTCCCACTGAGTCGAATTACATTACACCACGAGCTGGATTGAATAATAAAGGGAATTGGATGTATATCGTAAATATCCCTCATACACGTGACAATTATTCGCAATTAATTAAAAGTGAAATTTGCCGGTAAGTTTTTTGTTTGACAATTAAAATTTTATTCTCGTTTTATAGAATCGATACGACAATATTTAGGCAATTTTGATTGATATAAAAAAATAAATAAATTAATCTTAGTTCAATTTTTAGTCCTTATTTTATAATTATCTTGTCTGTTCTTTCATTTTTTTTTTGTTACATTTTTTCAGTGTAAACATATATAAAATGAAGCAATTAAGTAACTAAAACCAATAATTAGACTATGACGATACATTATTTTTGTCGGCTCAAGTACAATAATATTTGGACAACAGTAATAGGACAGCTGTACCTAAAAAATTCATTGTATTCTTTTAATATAACGAAACCACAATAATACATGCGTTTAAAAAAGATTGCTAGCAATTATGTTAATAACTTAAAAAAAAAAATAATCTGTGTTAAATTTTTGATAATTTACTACAAATCAAGTTTGTGCATTATTTAATATAAAAATAGTAATTATAATTAAGTAAATTATCCATTTTTTAAATGTATTTCAATTGTTAATATTCAAAATATACTCATTAATTAAATTTTATTAATTATAAATTAAGAAAAAGCTTTAATTATTAATTTTTAAAAGAATGCATTGATGAACCTTCTTGAATTATTTTTTAAATAAAAATTAATTAATTTTGTCAATTCACTTTTGAAAAAATTATAAATTCAATTAATGTTCAATTAACAATCTATAATATAATTATTAATTAAATAAAAAACATTATTTAAAAATTTTCAGAACAACAACGTGCAATGGAATATGCAGCTTGCCATTAGGATACACCAGTAGGTGTGAGCAAAAGTACGTCCAAAAACGTCTAGTTGCTTTAGAAGGTTCCGGTGATCGCCTTTACACCGACCTCTTCTGGATTCCTCACGGCTGTTCGTGTCTAATTACTCCTAATTTTTAACAATAACTTCACCATTTATTATTACTATAATTGTAAATGTAAATGTAAATTTATTCCCGAAAAGCTGGCTCAGAAATTCCGGAGTCCACAGTCGAAACGCCAGAAAATTTATTCCGTCCAAAAAAAAAAGTAAAATTACATAATGACCATTTTTATCGTTACCTTTTTGTTTTATTTTTTTAAATGCATTTCCGGCCGAACGTGTTCCTGCAAAGTGTGAAGCAGACAGTGCAATGACTCGCGGATATCTGGGCCCAAGAGAAAGGTGTTGAGCGGAAGATGAATAATACATGAGTGATGACACTGAACCGGTTGCTTTCTTGCAATAAGTCTGCTATTACTTGAATTATTTCAACGTTCGCTCTATTGTTGAAGTTTATCTGAGTAATATTCATAATAATAATAATAATAATAATTATTATTATTATTGTATAATAACAAAAATAGTAATAGTAATTTTCGAGCATTAGGCTGACTCGACAACTTTTCACCAACAAAAACAGTCATAATTTGTATTTGTAATGAGTCACTCTACAAGTCAATATCCAAACTGATGTGTCATCAATCATTTTACTTTTATTTTATTCATTATTAATTTTTTTTTATGTTTATATTTGTAAGTTAAGTGCTCTACAAGCATAAATAAATTCATATGTTGCTTTCAGTTCTGAGCAAATAATAATTTTTAATATTGCCATTATAAAAAATGAAAGTTATTTTTTGTTACAGTTTTTTGAGCAAGCTTTGAAAAATATAAATATGTTACAGTAATAATAATATTTTCTTTCAATGTATAAAACAAATTTTTTAATGTAACAAAATTAATTATTAAGAAAATTTAATTCTTTTAACAATAAATTCTTACATTTGACAATTCTTAGAATTATGAGGATTATAAGTCAACCGAAGACTTTTAATCATGTGTTGTGTATTTAAAAAAAAATTGCTGTTTTAAATAGGTAGCCAACAATAGCGAATGATTGTAAAATTATACTATTAAAAATAAAAAATTAATTATTAAAATCACAATCTTAATGTTTGAAGTAGAATTTATTATAGATTGGTCATTATTTATTATAATTAACTTTTTTCCTGTGGAATTTAAATTCTACACTGAAAAAAAAAATACTTTTATCAAGAATATATTCTTAGCTCAAGAACTTGTTAAATTGATTGAAATAATTTTTACTTAATTTAAATAAAGCTATTCTCTTGTTTATATATTATCCAAAGATAAATTTATAAAATATTGATGCTCTTCTCTTCAGAAATTAATAATTAATAATAATAAAATATTTGATCGTCATCGAATTTCTTGAACCAAGAAATTGTTTATTTAGTAAAAGTATTTTTTTTTCTCAGTTAAATGATTATAAATTATTATCAGATAAATAATTCTTACTTTTTTTAATTTAAAAAACTGTAATTTTCTTTTTTTTTTTTTTTCAATAAAAAAAGCTCTGTCAAAACACATATGTTACTTCTGTTTTATCATGAGCAAAACAAATTCGCGAACATTTTTTAATTTAAACCCGACTTGGTAGCGCCATTTAGAACTATCTGATATTTTGCCGGATGGTAAAACTGAGTCGGGTGATACTGATTACGACCTACAGATGGAGTTAAAGTTCCATTGTAATATTTTCCACCATTTCATTACATAAAATATTTTTAAAAATAATAAAAAGTTTCTACAGCGCAAAAACTGTGACAAAAAACTATTAAAACTTTTTCATAATTACATATAAACATATTTATAAATTGTCTTTTATGTTAATTAACCAATAAATGAATGACTAATATGTGAAAATTTTTTATGCACTGAAATTAAAAATAGAATAGATAAAAAACCGGGTTAAGTTTTCTCGTACGGAAAAACTCGGTGAACGATAAAATTCACTTAGAAGATAGAAAAAGAGGAAACGAGTGACACATAACTTAAACTACATGTTATTATTATTATTGCTTTTATGGATGTACGTATGTATGTATGTGGCGGGGAAAATGGTGGTGGTGAAAGAACCCCAGCTTGCTTTTATTTATTACGCATCGGTCACCTCCGCGATTCCGTGGTAGAGCTTTACTTTGGCGACCCTCGCCGTTTTCCACTAGATGGGCGCCCAAGCTCGAGAGTCCGGGTCGCAACGATGCCACTTCACTCGCACAATCTTTTTTATCCCGACGTACACGCAACCAAGGACTCTGCATAGCATGTAGTAGAGCCTCTACTCTCTACTGAGTATGAGGCACTGCAGAGAACTGTACAGAATAACAGGGCAGGGGATCACCGTGGATACAGTGTTGGAGCTTTAAGAATGAGGTGAACAAACCAATGAGCATCATCATCAAAGGCTTGGAAAATAGGACGATTTACTCTCGAGTTAAAAATACACAACTCGACTATTACTTTCTTTGCCTTTGCAAGTCATTTTTTTATTTTAATTAACGATAACAAATTACTCAGTTTTAATTTTTCGTACAATTTTTAGAAATTTATAATTTAAATAGTTCTTTTTTAAATTATTATACTTTTCGCAAATTAAATTCATTTCAAAACATAGTCATTGAAATTTCTTAAATTTTTTTCTTTCATTGTTTTTTAATAAATAGGTTTACACTTTAAATTAATAAAAATAAAATATGTTAACAAAAAAATTTTTCAAAAAAAATATCAAATTATGTTTACTTAATTAAAAAGCACTAAAAAATTCAACAATAACAGAAAAAAAAACAAGTCTAAGCCTTCATAAAATAAAATATTTATCATTAAAATATTTTATTAAAAGAAATAGCTATATAATTAATACACCGGTAAAACTGTATCCTCATTAAAAAATCATTAATTCTCAGAAAAAGTCTATTTTAATTTAAAAAAAAAAAAAAAAAACATCGAAGGTAAAAACTCGTAAAAAGCTATCGGTTGCAATTGAATGCGTTTTTCCATAGAAGTACTTCAATACTTATACCTGATTCATTTGCACACATGCTCGTGCAGCGTAGATATATTTATGCACTTTTGGTATTAATCAGAAAGCCCTCCCCTTGGTATTCCCCACCTGCCGAAGGGTGGATTCAGTGTGCGAGGGTAAGTACGCATACCACAGTAAGTGAAAAAACTTGTGACGTACATTGATCATCGTTAGGACAGTGATAGTAATAGCTCGCAATGCACGTGCTCTGTACATATATGCAGTGTATCATGCATATAATAGAAATGTGTGAATATGTATATAGATTGATTTAACAGTGTGCATATGGGTGAATATACCCTGGACGAGGTAAAGGGGTTGGAGGGCAAGGATGCCTGAAGGGCTTCCATTATATTATATGCGTTCGTGCACCCCTACGCAATACTCCAGAGCACTCTGTAGAGCGAGACCGAGCGAGTCCTGAGATATTTTCCGCTCTGCTCTATCGCGCTAATAGGCTCTACCGGGTTACGCACTTTGTGTACCTATATATTTGTGTATATATATGTATGTACAATTACGTCCTGCAAGTTCTGGTATGGAGTGTCCCCGCAAGTCGAGAGGAGGAATAAATATACAGATGTAGGATGTAGGACGTGATGTGAGAGGACTTTTGCTTGTTCTTACAGCGTAAGAGCGTATTTTTCGAGGACCCTTGTGCGCGAGCGCGTTCATTTCTACTTCGAGCTCTTGTTTTATAAGTTCCTGGAGCTTTCTCGGGTACAAGAACTTTTTTTACTGAGACTTTAAGTCGCTGCGAGCTCAAGCACTTGTTACAGGCACACCAACAAAGAGTAACTCACGTGAAATTAATTTCTTAAGAATTGTTGAGTTTTATTCTTCTTATGGAGATCTGGCAACCTCAGCTTGATTCTTATCCTTTAGTCTTATTCTTACACTTGAAATAAAATTAACTTGACTCAAGATAAAAATTCTTGAATAAAAAAAAATTCATCTTAAAGAGTTTCATCGTTTTGATTTAAATAGAAAATTCAATAATTTTTTATGTTAATTCACAACAAACTCTTCAGAATAATTTTCTTGGCTCAAGAATTTTCATCTTAAATCAAGCACTTTTTTTCCGTGTGCTCATAGCTCACGAATTATTCAATGCTTTTAAATTAACAATTTGAATTAAAAATGCTCATGAATAAGTTATTTTACTACTCATTTATTATTAATTATTGATATAAAAAAAGAGAAAGAAGAGAAGGAGGGAGATGAAGAAAAGCAAAGAGGAAAAAAAAGCTCGATAAATTTTTTAATATTTGTTGTTTCCAGGAGGAAAAATACCGGTGATAAATCCGACAAGTTGTAGGAGAGTGAAAAAGTAAATCGTCGGAGTTCGGAGCAAGATACAGATGACATTGGCACGGGATGAGCGTTATATATATATATTAGGTGGTTGAATATTTGGGTTAAGCCGTGAATGACAGCGAAACTGCGTCGATCTCTTCTCTCGGAATCCCCGTTCAAGGATATCACGAGAGAATAAGAAAAATGAGAATAGGAAAAAAAGGCTGTAGCGAGAAAAATTCAACTCAACTTCGCGTGAGGGTCAGATATAAGAGGGAGCATGATGAAATAATATATTGCACTGAATATATAGATATTTTTCTACCTACGCAGTTGTTTTTTTGTTTATTATTCCGTAATAATATAAGTAGTGTTTGCGATCGATTGGCTTTATTGAAAATAATTCGAGGTGATAAGATGAATCATTTTTTGTGTATTTACTCAATTTAGTAACCTCTTGTTAGTTAGACATACTACAGAGTCATTGTGATACAAATAAGAAGATCAATTTTATGAAATAATTGTTGACATAGCCTCATATAAATTTAATAAATTGAATTAATTAGCAAAAAATGAGTAATTCAAAAGGAAATTCTATAGGCTTACTAAATTTTTAATATATTTATTTAAAAACTACTCATTTTTATGTAATTGTTCATATTTACTATTTTAATATGTTAAAATTTTGCTAATTTAGTTTTTGGGAGTAAGTTAAGCATAATAGTTTTTTAACTAATTATTTATCAAATTCTTAATAATTATTTTCTTGAATAAATACTGAAAAAAATTAACTTGATTTAAAAAAAAAAAAAAACATTTATGAACCAAAAATTATTTAAAAAAAATTTCATTATCTTAATAATTAAAAAGAAAAGTTTTTGCATTAATTAAAGACGAAAAATTTCTTAACTAATTAAATTTTATGAAAATCAACAAAAATTTCGCAGTTCTAGAATTCTTCTGGTTGATTCAGGAGAAAGAATTTTGATTAAAACTATTCTTTTTGATCAGAATTCTTTCTTTTAAATATAGTCAATTCTATTCCGTAAAATTATTCCATTTAACTAAAACAATTTTTCATCAACTTGTTAATCAAAATTGAATTCTACCAAAAGCTGAATTTTTGAGCATCTGATTGATACCGATCACCACCAGACCGCTGATTGTCCATCACGTCCAGCAGGCGGGAGCTACTAAAAAGTTTATTTGTCCGTTGTCCATCATACCGAGCAAGCGTCTGGGTTAAGCGTCGATCAGAGCATAATAGAATCGCAGCTTGTATTAACCATCAGCGTCAGACAACACTAGCAGGGCAAAGGGTTATATTACTCGAGTGTAACTATACTAGTCCCTGTGCTGAGATTAAAAGGAAGTCATCTCCTGCCCCTCACTCTTTGCCGCCCCTTCCTCTCCTTCCGTCTTTCCATCAATCACAATTATATCCTCTCTTTACCCTACCTACTATCGTTCATAATTACTGCTTGTGACTTTATCACAACTGATGCTGGTGTTTGTGGAGGAGAGAAGAGGAACCACCGATCTTCACCCGGCGCACCAACACGACTACATACTTCGAGCTGCCCGTTTAAAAAAACCACCAGCAGCTTTAGTTGTCGTCTATTAAAATACACCCGGTATTTATATATTAATCAATTGTGGTTGTCGATTGTAGCATGATAAAAATAAACAACCAATTTATATTTATATTAATAAATGAGAGAACAAACAACTGTTTGTTGCTAACTGATGTTGACCAGAATCAAAGACAAAAATACCCGAGTTATTTAATTTGATTCCATTTCTCCGAAATTGACACGGAAACAGGATTAATAAAAGTATGGATTCAATCTATAAATTTTTATTGACGTCCGTCGATTGTTTACTATCGAGCCCAACGGCCACAAAATAAAAACACCCTACTGAATGTCCACGTGGTCTTCTCGTAGTAGAAATTTGCGGGGCATCGATCGCCGTAGTACCAGCGAACTCTGTGCCCACGCGCCCTGTGTCGCCCATGACATTTGTTCTTGACATTCACTCTATTCCCGAAACTGATGATTGCTCTTTCCTTACTATATTGTATACTCTACACCCCAATGTCCATCACTAAATGTATACAACGTATATACATATTACACTCGACAATTTATCAATAAATTCTGACGCACTAATTTTTGTTGTGTTTACGAAGAGATTCAGTCTATTATTAATTTCGAGCTAAAATAACTTTGTGCTCAATTTTTTTTTTGGCTTAAGATTAAGAATAGACAGTTTTTGTTGTTTTTGTTTCACAGAGCTTACAATTAGATTTATTTGATTGGACTCTATAGCGGAAAATTTGTAAACAAAGTCCTGCATAAATTAAAATGTAAGAATGTGAATAAATTGCCCTTCGATCGATACCCTTTCTGGTTTCTTGTACAATACATTAAACGCATTGCGCCGTGTTAATGTTCTGATCTAACTATTATTACGCTGTTCATTGGGAAATTTAATGGGAAGATGGCTCCGAAATTTTATCTTGACGTTAAAATTTACGGTGTGAAATTTAATTTTTGTTAATATATTTTCTAAATTAACAATCTTAAATGATAATAATTTCTGTTTTAATTAAAATTTTGTCTGAAATCTGACAAAATTAGTAATGAGCTTTTTAATATAAAATTTAATTTTCTAAAAAAATTTCTCTTATCAATTATTTGTATTCTCATTATTTAACCTAGAATTTCGAATTTTTGAAAAAAAATTTCTTCTAATAATTTGTCTTAAGAATTAAAGATAAAAAAAAAAAATTCATAATATTTTTTTTTTCTGTACAAAATTAATTCCTCAAAAAAACTTGTTACAATTTTTTTCTCAAATATTGTGTCCAAAATTCAAATTTTAAACTCTTAAAAAATAAATTGATTTCAATTTGCTCTTAAAAAAATATCAAGAGTAAAAATTTTTCCAGCATTCACCCGAGTGTAAATCAGTTCTTTGGAAGTATATAGCCAGGACATAGAGTTCCAGGGGGATGATTTCGTGAACTTTGATCTCAAATTCCCGAAGTGCGCGCGCAAGCTTTTAAAACTTGCAATAAACTTAAAAATCTAAGGAACAGAAAGCGGTGGTACAAAGACCGTGCGTTTACTGAGTATTATATATCAGACATTATTCCTACATATATACTTCGTACGACAAATAATACATAATATCATATGAAGAGAGACGGCGTGAAGTTTTAGTTGAGGTCGAGAGTAATGTATTTTTTTTATTGCGTACACGCATGATGCTGTACGAGCCGAAACCCGATAGGATATATACGATATAATACGAACGTTTTCTCTTAACTTGGCGCACGACGTTGCGTTACGCGCACGGTTGCCATGGCAACATCGTGGCTACGCATTGATCGCAGAATCCCAGCGCGTTCTGTGACGAACACTAGTAATAGAGAGAGAGAAAGAGAGAGAGACGGAGAGACGAAGAGTAAGCGAAACTTGGCCGTGTATCTACACTACCACAGGCTTTAACTGATGAACAGAGAGGAAAGCAACTAAGGGGAGGTATTTTATGTCTGTACATGTATATTTAATATAAGGGTGAAAGAGTACGCACACCAGTTGCAGACCTTCTTTACGCACGTACGCAATAGTCAAAATGGCGTGTTCATATGTATGCGTTTACTTTTGAGGATTTTTTTAAGTTTAAAAAGTTATGAGAGTATGTTATGATATGCAA
This sequence comes from Cotesia congregata, assembly GCA_905319865.3. Lineage (NCBI taxonomy): Eukaryota > Metazoa > Arthropoda > Insecta > Hymenoptera > Braconidae > Cotesia > Cotesia congregata. The sequence continues at coordinate 21,120,832 of CAJNRD030001124.1, forward strand.
GATGTGTGGCCTTATATGTGTATATATATATATATATATATATATTATTTTTTTTTTATGTATATGTATGGATGTTATATATATTTCAATGCGTTGAACGTGACTGACTCCTTTACTTCTTTCACCCCATCGAGAAATTTAGACGAAGATAGAGTAAGTGTTGCGGAGGATGGGGGTGGTTGTGCGGGTGTGCGTACGCCTCGGAAAAAAAAAAATCATTATGAGTGACTTAGAACTACTTGATTTACTACGCAGTTGCGTCGTTTGCGGAATTTTATTTTTTTCGACGTAAAATATTGAATGGTTTTTTTTACTTTATGTTTTATAGATACAGATATAGATATATAAAACTTTTTTTAGAGAAGATAAGTAAAGCCTGGGTTTCGAGTATTCTACGGTATATACGATGGGAAGATAATATTTTACGGAAGCTTTACGTTTATACAGTATTTTCGAATTCATTTACTATCACGGGTATATTTATTATGTAATTTTGTATATGATAATGCCAGTATGTAGATGCGGATACTCAATATGAACCAAAAATATTGAGTGTAAAAGTTGGAAGGGTATAACAATAATAATAATAATAATAATAATAAATTTTTTATTTTTTTTTCTGAAGACCGATCTGAGAATTTATTTGAATAATTTTACTCATGAATTTTCATGAGCGTTTTTTTAATTTTTAAATTTGTTTAAAAATCAGGGATTTTGATGGGAAACTACGGGTGAAATATAATTTTGAAAAGTTTTATCGAGGAATTATTATCAAGTGTAGAAAAAAATTTTAGTTTGAGAATTACAAAAATTATCATTAAAATTATAAACTTTTTGGATTAAAAATCCGTTTGTTATTTTAATAAAACATTGTCAAGTTTTGTATAAAAATCAATTTTGTACTAAACTATGTTTTATTTACAATTATAATTTAGTATTTTTATACACATAACTGATTACATAAAAATTTTATAAAACTTAAATTTTTTAATTCCGAATTTTCCGACTCAAAATTACATTTTTTTCTAATTTTTACAGCATCTATTTGCCTGAGCTTCAGGGTGTGAAAAACATGGATCGATAATATTTGTCCGTACTTATTATCAGGAGCGATCGATATAAGCCGACAATTCTTTTCAGTTGTACGGCCGCGTTGCAGGAGCGTACCATAAATATCAAACCCTGGGGCTTTAGTTGCCAAAATAAAGCCTCCTGCGATTAAACATGTTTAAAAGACGAAAGAAGATTTTCGATATTCGATATAATGTTGTTACTAAGTACGAGTATTTACGATTTATTCAAAGTAAAAGTAAAAGTCTGACGGATATAAATGAGTAAAAAGTATATGAGATACTCGGATACCCAGCAGGATACCCCAGAAGTATTATTATATATGTTTACTTCTTACAATAGGTATATTCATGCACTTTGGCAGGGATCAGTCTCGGGAAATGATGTCCATTTACTCTGGATGGATGAATCTCAGCATTTCCCAATTGTCAAGCACAAAATGACTCGGCAGCAGATCCTTGTGTCCTCGAGGATACTTTGACCTCCTATTTAAAGATTTAAGCGCTTTATTTTGTGAGATTTTGTAAAAGTGTAAACATTAAAGTCGCAGCTGAAAAAAATTTTTTCTCATCTCGTGATATTAGACCTAGAGCCATTTTTTTTCTTCAATAAAGATCAGAGCCTGAATAAATATTTAATTTAAAAGATTAAGTATGAAAAAAAATTTATTATGAAAATCATCATAATTTCATGATAAAATTAAATTTTAATAAGTAATATAAAATTTATAATAAATAGTAATTAATTTATAATAAATACTACTTTACACAGTTTAATTTATGATATTTATTATTCAAATATTACAATTCAATAATTAGAACGAAAAAAAATAGCATTTAAAAATTTAATACAATAGAAGTCAATGTTGAAAAAGTTTAAGTATAATAATTAATAATTTCAACTTATGTTAATCATTTTTTTAATATTTAATATTGGCTTTAATACTTTTTCACATTATATGTTTCTACCCCGGACTCTGATGTACCATTTAAACATTAAGAAGTAATCAAAATCTGAATAAATTTTACGATTTTATTTTTTCTGTGTAAAAATGTATGATTTCTGTTTGTTTATATTTACATTTATATAAATGGGTTAATTTCTGCGTAACATAGGTCACTTTCGACCCTCGCACTCTACCCGTACAAGGATCTTCTATATAACACATAACATCGGCGAGTTAAGGTTTAATTCCTGTTACCTCACTAAACCGCTAGCTACCGGTTGGTGTGTGCTTGAGTAAGGTAACCTTGAGGAAGAAAAATAGTTGGGTGGAAAGCTCGTGAAAATTCGGGCAGCTGGCAAAGCACGGGAGAGCAAGTATATAGGTAAGCGGTGTAGGTGGGGCCGTTTGATGTATATAGCTGTATATAGTAGATGTGCGGCACGAATAGAAAGAGGAAAATGGTGAGGGAGCAACGTGTGTCCTTGTTGGCGCGGAAAATACGGCACGTGGCACGTGGAACTCGATACCACACTACTATACCGTACTAGGAATTTTTGGCCTTCAGGGATAATTCGAGCTGTCACTGAGCCACCTACGCACTTTCTTCTTTCTTTTACTCACTCCCTTTTCCCGTGTAGTGTCCTTTACACGGAGCTCTACGTCAACTGGATCATTCTTTTTACTTTCTTTGGCAGTTTGTTTGTTATTATATCAGTTCATTTAGCTATACTCATATATATTCATTCAATTATGATTGTAAGTAATGATGTCATAAATAATAAAAAAATTTTATTATGCGGAAATTGTTTGGGATTAATGATTCACTATATACTTTTGGTTATGAAAAATTCAATTTTTTTTCAAGCTATTACTTGATTTATAATAAATTTTAACCAAATTTTAAAATACATTATTTATATAAGGGAAATTTTGAAAATAATTTTGTCTTTACACAGAAAAAAATTTCTTGATTCAAAAAAATATTTATGAATTATGAAGAAAATAATTATCTTAGAGGAAATTAAATTTTCGCTTCAAGACTTTTTTGGTCTTAATTTTCGTCGTTTAAGTAAAACGTTTTTCTTGTAATAAAAAAAAATTCTCGACAATTCAAAAAAAAAATCATACTACAAAAATTACAAACAAAAATGACCGGAGTGTAAAATTTTCTAATATAAAGATTTAATTTACTTTTTTATATTGATTTATCAAATCACATTCTCAAAAATTCCAAAGACTAAGATTGTAAAAAAATAAAAAATCCTTGAAGTTTCTTCTAATAAAAAATTTTTAATTAAATAAACATGTAACACTTAAAAGTAAATCAATATTACATAAGGTTACATATTTACAGAAAATAGGGCAATAATGCGGTAGTTGTAAAGGCGGACAATGATAATGTTAAAGCCCTTAGCATCACCACACTATCCGTGTTACAGGGTGATCATCCCCTATTACCGTCCAGCGCCCTTGGCCTTTGCCTCGAATCAACACCCTCGCAAGACCCAGAGCGAGTGTCTGCTGTAACACACTTCGTCGACCGTCCATTCACAACATAACCCGCCAAGAAAGGACAGACCCAACCGACCCCGTGTCACTACTCTGTCTCCACTCCTGTTGTAGGATCCAAGTCCTTCTTGTCCTTATATTATATCACGCTGTCTATCGCCTGACACCGTAGAGGTCGGAGAACCGAACTTTAACTCCTTTCGTCCTCAATCTTAATTGCAATTACGCTGACCGCTGACCTTTTACGCTACTTTCCCGCAATGGGGACATCAAAGTCTCATATAAAGTAATTATTATTTTTATTTTTATTTTATTAATACTTTTGCTATTATATCATCTTTATTTTTATTTTTATACACAGAAAAAAATAACTTTATTCAAAAAAAAATTTTTTGGACTAAGAAAATTCGCAAACTAAAAAAAAATTTTCGTGGGTTAAATTAAAATTTAAACACTAGATGGCGCGTCAATAAGCAACAGCCGTATTGTTAATAACACTCATCACTTTTTTTTTAATTAGTTGTAAGTCGTAAAATCTCCATCCAAGAGTTATAATTTTCTTTAATTTAGAAAAAAATATTTAGAAACAAAACTGAAATTTTTTAGAAAAATATTTACTTGAACCAAGTTATTTTTTTTTTTTCTATGTATAAATGGGACGGATAATTTTTCGTACTGCTGAGCCATGATAGAGATGGAGATGACGATGACGATGTAGATGCGATCGATAATAAGAATAAATGAAATGAAATGAACGTGTTACAATGTAATGGTTGAAATTCTCGTAACGCTTGAATTTTACCCCCGAGAATACGGCAGATGTTCGGAACGAGCTTCGCCGATACTTTGGAGACTGTCAACAACTAACGTTATAACTTATAACTATCGATCGCGATAAGTCGATCTTACAACACATAACACCGGTGTAATGTTTCCAAGTACGAGCCACCAGCTAAGTAAGAGAGAACACCCGGAGATAACTACTATTGTGAAAATAAAATAAAAGATGTTGCCTTTCATTAGTTTTATCTCAGAATTTTTATCGGGGCTAACATTATCTCGCTGTTGTTTTCTGTTCTGGTGGTATATTACATTGTATTATGGGTAATGGTAAATCTTTTATATTATGTAATATATTAATGTTACGGAGTAAAAAAATGTAAAGGTGATAGCGTTTGGAGAACAATACATAATAAAAGAAAGTATGGCGCCCAACATGTGTTGAGGAAAAAAATTAAATACGGTCATCTCAGGTCAAAAACACGGAGGTAACAACGCCCTAATTATTTGGATTTTCTAAAAACCCGGCACACTTTATTACTGGTAACAAAAGACGCTGAATTATAGCTACAGATGTTACTTCGGCCCGAGTTTCAAATTTTTATTAAATAAATTATCCATCATCCCAAGTCGTTAAATTTATCGCGTCTGTAGTCTGTAGCAGTAACTAACAAATTTATATAAAAGTCAAAATACTTATCATTTTTTAATTGATTTTAGTATTTTTAAGGATTTATGATTGTAAAGATTTTCAATATGTCTTTTTAAGTAAATTTCATAAGGAATATTATATACAGGGTTGATATTACAAAAAAAATGTGAATCTTTGGTTATTTTAAAAAGTAGGGATGACGAATTTAATCACGTGGATACAATAATTTTTTTTTTGTAAATATGACCATGTAATTTTTACGTGCCCATTCCTATAATTTTGGACTAAGGATCGTCCCATCAACTGTAATCCTTTTCGGTTTTATTACTTGCAGGAAAAACCAGGCTGTAAAAAGACAGCTGTTGGGAAAGTCATGGGTTTGCGAAGTGTTCAAGGATTTTAGAGCAAAACTAATTATACACATGCATATTTTTTTAATTTATTTTGATAAATTGTAACAATAATTAACATTTTTATAATATGTATCTAATGATTAAAGATTTTAATTGTTAAGTGTATTTTTTTGTAATTATTAAAAAAAAAATTAATACACTGATAAATGAATTTATTAACGATATATAAATATATTTATTAAGTCATCTACTGTTAAGAAATAATTTATCAACAGTGAAATATTAATAAATCTTTTTATCATTGTATGAATTTAAGCAAAGAAGAATATCAAGATGCAAAAGCAAAAAGTCAAGAGCCTTGTTCACAATTTAAAATTCTCTTTTTCTCAATAGACGTGTGTATAAAATAAAACATAAACGTCTGTGAGTAGTACAGAGGGTACTAAAGAGACCGAGAAAAACGTTTTTCAGCACAACCATACCAATAGCAATAGTAATAATAACAATAATAATAGAGGTAATAACAGCAGCAGCTCCAGGTGCAATTGAGTGTAGAGTGCAGACTGAAGACTTCAGACGAATTTGCGTGCGTGTGGGCTTTTGCGAATGTGTGCCGAATGAACGATGTACGTGGATGTGGAAGAGGTGAACGATTAGTAGACTAGTACAGTGACGAAATGAAAAGGGGTGACTGGAGTCCACATGGCACCTTGCTTCGGCTCTTGCGTAATCTACATGAGTATAAGGACTTACTATTACGGCATGTCGGTGGTTTTGTCTGTTGTGGGCTCTGGAAAAAGGGTGCGGCATGCCAGCAACAGGCTCGACACTATCCAGTGTAATGTGTAATGTGTATACGGGTCGCATTAGGTCTACTCAGGAGTCAGTGGAACCCTGCGAAGGACCCCTGGGCACGGCGAGGGTGACTCTCCGAGTATCATGGTACACCGGAAACTCAGCTCCTGCTCCTGCTACTCTAGGTGTTCAGACACTACTCTGCCCTGCTCTCAATCGGGGATCACGCGGCCCCCAATTTTTACACGCGTGCCCTCTTCAATCGAGAGCGACTCAGTTTCTCAATGCCGACACTGTTCCCCATTTCTCTGAGCGGTTGCTCATTTTTATCCTTACTTTTTTTTTTCTTTTTGGGCTAATATTCTGGCCACCCACATCTTTAAAAGGGTTTGTTGCTCTTCTTTATTGAATGTCAATTTTTTTATACGAAACTAGCAAGCCTTGTCCATTTCATTTCTCGTTAACAAATTTTTTTTAACTAGAAGCAAAATTTTAAAAAATTGTAATTCGACAGTCTAAATATTTAATAATGTACTCAGATTTTTGATGTACTATTCATACACTGAAAAAAAAAAATTAACTTGATTCAAGAGGAAAATTCTTGAAACAAGAAAATAATTTTTAAGAGGGTAATTTTCTAGAATCAAGACGAAAAATTCTTGAATTAAGTAAAATTTACTTAAACCAAGTAAAAATTTCTTGGTTTAAAAATTTTTTTACTCAAATCAAGAAGATGAAGGTCTTCAACATTATATACTTGATTCAAGAACATTTTTTTTTTTGTGTATAAATCAATTGACAAATTCTCGGATTACACTTAATGTTAAATTTTAAAAATTAAATGTAAAAGAAAAAAAAAAGACCGTCATTAATAATGTCTTTTTTTATATTTTAAATTTTATTTTATTGATTCATTAGTATTTTGTATAAATCTAAATTAAAAAAAAAAAAATGACTTGATTCAAAAGAAAAATTCATGAACTAAGAAATTTTACTGGATTAAAAATTTTTTTGCCTTGAATCAAGTTAATTTTTTTTTTCAATACATACATTGAAAATTTTCTCAAATTCTGTCACTGATTTTGACTTTAATGATTTGATATTTATATTAAATTCCTAAAAAGTAATTAAAAATTTACTCTCAATTTTCTGATAGTCGACCCTCTTAATTATTTTATGAAAAATCTCCAATCGAATATAACAATGAAAACATTCGATTAAAAAGAAATCTAATTTCCCCTTGGACGAAAAGAAAAAAAACTCATATTTTCTCTACGAACCCCCAAACAATAAAAATTATAAATAAAAAAGTGATAGCCGAAGAGTGAGTTGACAAACGGAGAAGATCGATTATACAGGACCCAACAGCAGCCAAGGGGGTCTAGTCTCAGGAGCTCTGCAGGCAGCCGCTTCTATTTTTTCATCTTCCCACTTCCAGTATCCTTTTTGAATGGGTTTTACTTCATCGTATCGCAACTGGAAGCGTATTCGAAAGAAGTACCGCCACTTTTTCATCTCCATCTCCATCTCCACTCTCCACTTCTATTATTAATTTAAAATCCAGAATGTGAAAACACAAACTCGTATCGATAGGAGCAACGAACTGAGCATCTCCCAAGCAGTTGCTGTTGGATCACTATATTATATACCGTATCCTCGGCAGTGGTACACCAGTACCAGGTGAACGTGCTGGACGATTTTTCATTCGGTTGCCATGAAACTTCGACAATGGACGCGTGTCACGAGACCGATGGTGTGCTACAACAGCAACAGCAGTACCAGTAGCTCCGCAGCTGCTGTATTTGCCACTACACTACGTTTACTTTTGTACACTCACACACATTAACATTGACATCAACATTTATAAATAAATATATAAGTACAGTGTTTGTCGCACACACATGCCGATTATTTTGTGCAAGATCTCGTCACAAGATCAGAGCCTTCCCCAATGCAATGTTAAATGTACGATGGACATGCACGACTCCGAACTTAAAAGTTGAATCCATTGCCAACACCATATTCACTGATAGATGGATTTGCTAATATTTAATAAGCCTTATTAATTTTTAATCAATGATTTTTTACTTTCAAAAATTTATTAAATATTTAAACTGAAAAAAAAATTAACTTGAGACAAGACGAAAAATTCTTTAATCAATTAAAATTTACTTAAACCAAGAAAAGTTTTTTAGTTTAAGAATTTTTCTACTCAAATCAAGATGATAAGTTCTAAAAAATTATTTACTTAATTCAAGTAAAATTTTTTTCTGTGTAATAACAGTTAATAAATTATTTATTAAACACACTTTACTAATCTTTAATATTAAGAGAATAAGCAAAAAATTTTGTGGCCAGTGTATTTATATGATAAAATGGGTTTTTATAATTAAATTTGGTATCGTTAAAAAAGTCTTGACCTGTGGAGTTGTGCCTTTTCATGGTTTCATATCATTCTCACCAATAATCAATTTATAATGATAAGTATTTAGGCTACATTCAAAAATGCTCTATTTCTAGATACATAATTAAGAAATGACCTTGTATCTTGTGAACTATTGACATTTTTAAGGATACAAGATCATCCCGATGTTACACTCATCAAGACCTTTCATTTAAGTACCTATATCATTTTTTCATATATTTGTATATATTATATATATTAGGGTGTGCCAAAGTGTAACTTCCTTGATGGACCTCTTAAAATTGGAATTTTGAGTTCCGCTTTTAACAGGAGTTGTGTTTAGGCATTTCCTGACAAATTTTGCTGGAATTTAAAAATTTTAAAATTTAGCCGAACAAAACTCCTGTTAAAAAATTCTATAAAAATCAAATAAATCCTTTACGCCCAAAATTTTTCAGGAAATGCCCAAACACAACTCCTAATAAAAGCGGAACTCAAAATTCCAATTTTAAAAGGTCCATCAAGGAAGATACATTTTGGCACACCCTTATATATATGTATATATGAAAAATATATCAAAATCCATGTGGGTACTCAAATGAAAGCTCTTGATGAGTGTAACATCGGGATGAGCTTATATCTTAAAAAACATCAATAGTTAAAAAAGTACAGTGCAATTTAATAAAACTCATTACTTAATAAAGCAAAATTTTATTTATTACCCTGGCGGTTTCAGCAGCACGGTGAAAGCACGGTCGCAGCACGGTCGCTTGACAGTTGTTTCACGGTCGTTTCACCGTATAAAGTTCGTTCTTACCGAGCGATCTATCAGTCAGCATCGGATACCGTTGTGAACGATGTCTACTATTAATTTATTGAATATATACGGTGTATACGCAAGTGAATCTACGATGTTATGACCGATGCTGTACGCTCAATATACTGTCGAAATACGGTGATTTTACGCTACTGTCACGGACAATAAAATAAAAAAAAATACTTCGGACAGTCTAGACCGGGACTCGAACCCGGTTTAAATGATCGCGCGCCCGAAACTTTACCAGTTGGGCTATCTGAGACAACGCACGGGGTATTCGATTCAGTGACATGATAAGGTGTCAAAACCAAGTCATTTTTTTCATTGTACAGATAAAAATAGCTTAAATAAAGTTATATTTTTTCCAGGACTTAAAAATAATAATCGTAATAAATGATTCAAATTTTTGATGATTACGAAATTCTTGATTTCGAAATTGCGGTGAAATTATTAACTGTATAAAAAAAGATTTGAAAAAGAAATTGCTAAAAATTTAATTGTTAAAAAATCTCAGAATAATTTTTCTTGATAACAAACAATTGTTCCGTAATTTCGTAATTAAAGTTTTCGTCTCTCAAAAAAAAAAAAAACTCAAATTTTTAATAATGGATTCAAATTTTTGAATTACGGTGAAAATATTTGACGTGTAGAAAATAAGTTTATAGTTAAGTTGAAATTAAATTATAATTTATTAATTAATTATTGAATAAAATATCTCCCGATTTAAAAAAAAAAAAAAAAAAACAATGTTGATTATTTAGATTATTTAGATTTATTAATGCCAAGGCACAGGCCAGATGGCAACTATAAAATATTACATAATAATATAAAAATATATAGCGATCATAATTTATAATTTATGGTTTGAGTATTTTTATGGAAATAAAATAAAATAAAATGTTGTCAGCAATTTTTCTTCGTTGACTAGTAAAACATTCCTGACTTACCGACATTATACGCTCGTTTCACGGTCGTTTCACTTACAAACTACCGTGCAATGACAGACGATCGATCGATGATCTACGATTTTTACTTAGGTAAAAAATCGAAGAAATCAAGTAAAAATTTGGTTTTTCGAAGAGTGAAGTATGATAATTATACAGAATAAAAATCATAAAGTAACAGTGAAAAACTTTCACAATGATACTCGTCGTTCACTGTCAAATGACGGCCGTTCGACAGTCAAGTGACGGTCATTCGACGATCATTTGTCGACACTGTGAATTCACGGTACATTCACCGTCGTTTCACGATCATTTTACTGTGAACCCGAATCCGCCAGGGTTAGCTAAAAAACAATAATCTTTTTAAATTATCGAGTCCTGGACGTTTAAATAACAATGTCTTTTGGAGACATTTTTAAAAGAAGAATTATTTGAAGACCAAAATGTTCTTGGTTTGAATTGACATTTTCTCTGTATACATTTAATGTATGTTCAATGTATAACGCATACTATTTAATCTACTATAAAATGATTCTTCTTTGAACTAAACTTGCTTGTAAAAAAAATTCACTATCTAAAATATCTATCCATACGTTTATGCATTGTTATAATGTACATCACATATATAGAGTACACTAACAATAATAAATACATTATTGTGCAAAATAAGGGAAAGAACGGAGGCAAATGCTATTATAAATGAATAGGAACAGGTGATGGCGAACAGCGAATGGCAACGTGTAACGAGTTTCACCGAATAATTATTTGCTATCTTCACTATCAATATTTTTTTGGCATGTATAATTTAATCATAAAATGAAATTTTGAATGGATATGCAGCAGATCGAGTTTTGGTCCACTGTGATTGCTCTCACTTGGTGTAAGAGTAAGTGAAGTAAAGTGAAGTTTTTTTGGTATGGTCTGAATCGAGAATTAACGGATAGTAGATGTATGTAGATTGTAGATGTATGTGTATAGTAGTACTGGCTAAGTCTGAGACCGTGAGATATAGAGCCTGATCCGGATCCTAGCCTGTAATCCGCGGGCCAGGCTGTCGATAAATAAAATAGTCTGGGAGTTTTTTTATAAGAATATTTTTTTCAGGCTGGCAGCTGCATTGTCAACTAGCGGGCCTTTATACACTTGTATTAAATAATCGATATTTCGAAAGGATCTTACGACAGATAAAAATCTCATGGGCTACCGCCTAGCTATAGTATATATGCTACGATTATTGGAACAGGCGAGATGTCAGGTATAAATGCCCAAGTTTGTAAGGGACATTAAGGGTTTTTTTTGTAAAATTGGAGATTTTTTTGGGATTAAGCAATTTTTTGGTGGGTAAATTTGCAAAAATTGTTTTAATTGTAAGTTAAATTATTTTAAAAATTAATTTTATAGTTGAAATTTATAATTTAGATTAAAAAAATAATATCACTAATTGTTTAAATTAAAAACAGAACTTTTCTAATTTTTTCCAACAAAATATAAAATTTTAAAGCAAAAAATTTAAATTATAATGAGAAAATTTTTTTTTTTTTCTTAATTTGTTTAAAGTCGCATAAACTACTAAGGTCATGAGCGACTACGGTAGGGGGTAAACTTTTGAGATTGGAACTCGTTTTATTTCTTGGGCTGAGCAGAATAATACACTTAAATATTGCAAATATTAATTGGTGTACGCCGGACTCGAACCCGGTCCAATGCTTTGGTAAGCAAGGGCCGGATCCGATAGGCTACTGCGCGCCCTAATGAGAAAATTGTAGATTTTGATTTTCTCATTTTTCAATATAGATTTATTCCGCCCCAGGTTTTTCTAAAGTATTTTCCTCAGCTGCACACCCAAATTTTACGGTGTGCATTTATGATGCAATATATAAATTGCCGAAAATCGAAAAAGTTCCATTTTTCAGGGGCGTTTGTTGGTAACACAATCATTAGATCTAATGTATATACTTATATTTTTATTTTCGTCCAATAATTAATTCTTAAAATGCACACTTTAAACTTAGAGAAAATTTCAAAAATTAAACTTACTATAGACTTGAAAAGCATAACCAAATAAAATGAAATTATTTTTACACACAAAATTTGGCAGTTCACACCAACTTTCAATAAACTTAATATAAAAAAATTTCTTCCATAACTTTTGTCAGATCAAAAATAAATTATTAGTGAAGAAAGATAGTTTAAATTTAGATAGTTATCCCCAGAAATAGCTTAAGCGATAAGATCGCCGTAAACTTTTTCAAGTAAAAGTCACGTACTTTTATCGATCTTATTTTTTCGTTACAAATAAATATATATCTATGCGTCTATATAAACAAGAGACACACATTTCAATTCGACCTGCAAGAAGTAATCACCGTTGTGTTTTTTTCTCTTTATTTCTATAGTTTACTACACACCACCCACACTAGGGTAGAAAAGTTTTCTTAGACTCGGCCAATAATTCAATCTCCCTCGTATTTTTCTCTTTCTTTACTCATTTTCTCTCGATCCCCGACTACTTTATACTCCACTATTTCATAACTCGTAATTTCTAAAACAAAAAGTCTGTCCTGCAACTTTATATTCCGACTGTAAATAAAGAAAAAAAGCATTTTTTTTTTATTTTCTCATATATATTTATTTTACTGTTCTGCCATCCAGTAATTTTTCTATTAGCCGAATTTATTAAATTCCGCAGGGATTTAATTTTTTTCGGCAACTGTCTTGTTTGTTAGCTAATAATAATAATAATGATAATAATAACAATAATAATGATAATAATAATAATAATAATAACGTGTATGTAGGGAACCGCTGGTCCCGCGAGTACGTGATATACAATATATACAATAGCATCGAGACACTAGTGTACTGTGGACATAGGTTTCCTTTTTCCTACCTGGTCGCCTCGATAAACTGATTTATTTCAGCATCATTGTATCCCTCACATCTGTCCGGATTTTGCCAGTGAATTTCTATACAACATCAAGCGCAATAAACTCTCCAACGATTTATATTCTCTCACACTATACATTATCAAAACTCTATACTGTATTTTGCCGAAACCTCGCCCATTAATTGCAACTTTATACCTTTGTACTTATATATTACCTCCATCTGAGGCAATAATTCTTGATATAAGCCAGCAATTGACCCTTACAATTAGAAATTATACTTTAATTTGAATTTGAATTTCGTGGAAATGGAAACGAACTAATTGGAAATATTTAAACTTTCTTTCTTTATTTTATTTTTTTTTAAATTACACTTTCTCATTTATACTTTACTCGACAAAGTATTAAATTTAAAACAACTCACCCTGACTGCGCGAATACATCCAAGTATTCAACCCCTCATTTTCTTATTGCCCTAACAAAGTTTCCAAGTAGAGCCCAGTATATTCAACAATAGTCATTTAAAACTTGCGCTGGATTAACAGATTTTAGAGGAACTAATTTTTTTTATAAATTTATTGCTTTTTAAAAAATTTTATCGTAAAGACTAAATTGGACTTAACATTTATTATTTTTTGCTTATAAATCCTACTATACACAAATTATTCAAAATTTTTATTCCTCATAGTTTTCTTGCTCCGCCTGAAAACACCAAAATTTTCAGAAATATTGCCACGAAAAAAAAAAAAAAACAACAAAATTACATAAAAAATTAAATAGCTTTTCATAAATTTTTTATGTCAAATAAATAAAATTTGAACTCCTAGAATTTTCAAACAATATCATTTACCAAAAAAATTAATAAATAAATATTAATCAAACAAAACTTAACAAATTACATCCTATTTTTCGAAAAAAAAATCAATAACATAATTTATATAACACAGCTGGCACAACAAAATAATATTAAATTCCTCAGTAAACACATACCCCCAACACAGGCGTACATGCTTTGAGGTAATATTTCAAAAAATCCTAAATTATTAATGTGTATCCCACAGCTAGTTTACAACCGAACTAAGGGGTAACACAAGACACGCATAAGTATATAAGTATTATAATGAGAAGATAATCTATAATTGCGATGCATAGGGTGTAAGCGTGACACAAACAGAGTGAGACGGCGTATTACCTACCGAATATCCTATTAATGTCCTGAGATGGCTCAAGGAGCCGGGTCTTATTAGCGTCCGTCGCCAATATTGGCTTGCGATCTCAATTGACAGCTCTCCTGGCAGGCATTTCGATCTGTGATCTCCGATCTCCGATGTGCATGTAGACACGTCGCTTCATTACATCCCGGTCCGCACATATGTATATATGTGCATGACGACGACATTAACAGGTATAACGTGACAATATTAATACCTCCTTGAATATTATCATTATCATTATCATCATCATCATCATCATCATCATCATCATCATCATCATCATTATTATTAGTCCATAAGCTCTAAGCTGTATTATCGCTTAATGCATAATTAAAATTACATAACTCTATAGCATTAATTATTCTTCTTATTGATTGGTAATTACTATTATATGTCAACATCAATATCTATATACAGAAAAAAAAATTAACTTGATTCAAGAAAAATATTTTTGAACTAAGAAAACTCTGATTTTATGATTAAAGACGAAAAAAAATCAACCCTAGTTGTAGATAAATTTTCAGAAAAAATATCTTCACAACCAACTGCAGAAATGAATTTAATTATTCATTACTCGTCTTATTATTCTTACTCGTTCTCGGAGCTCACGCGAGCGCTTAAAAATTTTTATTTTCGAGATGCGGATCTTTGATCGTAGGATAAGTCGGAACAATTATGAGCATTCGGGCGCAATTAATCCTCAGTTACGTGTGAGCTTGATACAGATAAGCCCCGATACGAGTCCGAAGATGTGAAAGGCGATGGATGACAGAGTGAAAGAGCCCGACATTAAAGAATTACACTTGGACATAAAAAATATCTATATACACAAAGAGAGGATGAAAGACGAGTCTGATGCATCTCCTGTCACTCTCAACAGTGGCAGCAAAGCCGCAACGACGTTCGTCAACCCCCTGTTCGAGAATACGCATTAATTTATATCTGCATACGCCGGCATTGTTATGATAATAACAACCAGGGTGTCCGACAACGACAACACACTCATACATGCACACTGCAGTGGACCAGATATCTTTCTTTCCTTTATTTTATTTATTTTATTAATTCCTCGTCTCGCTTTAACCTCCGCCGATGCTCATATCAAAGAGACAACTTTGGACGTATCTGTTTGTGTATGTGAATTTATATTGTATATTGTATATATATTATATATTATGTATTTTAAATAAAGATGTACATGCGTGTCTCCTCTCAGAGTGTGCATGCGTGACCGAATGTCGGCCGTTAAAAATATGCGGCCGGGAAAATCTACCTGGGAAAATCGGGCTTCGAGTTTAGCTTTTATTTCTGCCGAGGCGTCCGAGCGCACACATGTGTGCACTCGGTTTACCGAGCATCAACTGTACTACTGCACTATACTCCAAGAGTCGAGGTTAAGCAATGGAATCTAATTTATATCACACGTAGTTTTTTTCATTTTTTTACTTAAACACTTTTTTTACTCTTTATTCCGCGTTAACACACACACACACACACACACACTCTTTTATGTTAAAAACACGTCCGGATGCAAGGTATAATTTTTTTACTTAACGTCGCGTCGCTGTTAATTATTATTGCCAACATATACACGCTCTTTATATTTATTTTTAAGCTCATTGTACCAAATAAAAAGTTGTGTTAAATAAATATTAATTACGGACATTTCTCCGATATTATTCATTCTATTTATAAATCCTTTCAATGCAAAGTATCATTTTTTTTATAAAAATTATTATGATCATTATTTTTTCGAGTCAAATTATTTTTTTTATATAAAGAATTGTAGAAAATAATGGGCGGCAATGCAGAGAAAAAATTAATGAAGGAATTGTGAGATATATCAGGAATTGTCAGGAGCATATGGCGTTTACTAACAAAAATACGTGCATTAATATTTCAAACGTAATACAATAAAAAAAAAATGATGGGGGTATGTCTCTGGTTACAAAAAAATATACACTGTTGAATCTCCATTGGTACGTCGGCACCTTCGATAATCATCTGTATATACCCTCATAATATAATAATAGTATCCAAAACTTATGTGATGTACCATCTTCACATATATATTTATGTACATATGTATACTAAATGTTAAATGTGAGCTATAGTATCTTGAATCTCCTGAGATCCAGCATCAGACTCTATCATCTAGTTTTTTTTCCGACACATAAATTTCTTATCTAAACTTGTACGTCAAAAAACAAATCTCAGTAGTTTTCTCATAACGATAAACTCCGTCATTACCATACGTCATTAATAACTTTTATGAATAAGTAAACAAATTTTTTGGCATAAAAAAATTACATCTTAAATTTAGACGGGAGAATTTTATTTTATCGTTGAGAATTTTCTAAGCTTGAGGGTGAATTATTTTTCCAATCAATAAATGGGGGATGGAAAGTCATCTGTTATTTATAATTGTTCCCAAAAATCAATACATTGTTATCAAGTAAATAGTAAAGCAATAATTTATTAGAAAAATTCTGAATAATTTGCATGGACTTTAAAAATTTTTGATTACATTTTTTTTTATTTGAAAATTCATGAATAATTAAAATCATAAATTTCTTCTGTAAAATTTTTTAAAAAGATAATTTTCATAAAAATAATTCTAAAGTTATAACAAAAAAGAAATATGTCAATAATTTTTGCCAGCAAAAATATTTCAGTAAAAGTTGAAAAGTTTCAATTATAAATGTGCTTAGTAGAAATAATTTAAAGGTATAAGATAACGAAAAATAATATTTATCAATATTTCACTTAAAAATTTATAAATTACCAGATATCTTTTAAGTTATTAATTTTAAAAAAATGATAAAAAAAATATTATCAGTAAAAATAATTTAAAAATTATAAAAAAAAAATAATAATTTTAACATACTTGAAATTGGTTTCAATTTTCTTTTGATCATAAAATTCTTTTTTGAAAATCAAGAAATTAATTTATGAAATAACTGTCCAGTAGAAAGAATTTCAAGTTAAGCTTACAAATGTTATCAAAAACTAAAATATTTTCACAATAATAAAAAACAACTGAGTGAAAAACAATAAAACTTGATAATAAAATAAATAGCATATAAAAAGTATGTTTTAAAAGCAAGGGTTGCAACAATATGGCGCAGTGCGCTTTGCGCGCGCAGAACATCCCCTCCCAAAATTCATCCACATACACATGTCGTGAGACTATGGGTGTATGGTATAATACATCTATATACATATATGATAACTACCACAGCGCCTAGGTTTTCATTCCAGCATAGCCATAATAATTTTACTAGCACTCTCACCACCCACCACTCGAACCACCACCATTACAGAGGTCTATCCTGGCGTATCCTGGATTCCCGCCACGGTAGTATCGGGATGACACCCGAACCCCGACGAACACCTCCGGAGGTTACCGAGGAATGAAACGCGGGCAGCTGCGACTCGTCGGACAAAGAATACATTTTGGAGCACACACAGTCACTGCGCGGCGAGCACACACAACACGGGCCAGCCCGCACCAAAGGTACACAATTTTATACTCGTGTGTTCGGGCGTATATTTTATAATTATTATTAATTAATTATACACATTAAATATTTAAAAAATGTATTAATATTAGTATAAATAATAAATATATTTTTTATCCACAAAATTTAAATTAAAACGAGTAGCCGTAAGTGTTGAAAAAAAAACGACTCCGTTTATGTCGGCGACAACGCCGGGTTATATATTTTTTGTTTTTGAAAAATTAATAAAAGTGTGGACTACTGGAGTTAAGTGTGCATTTATTATGTAGTGACAATAGTGAAATTTATAAATATATTTTGACTTCTCGTATTTTAAAATCGTGCGTGTTTATGTATTTTTAATATTATTATTACCAATAAATAATAAAATATAATAATAAAAAAATAATTAGGTGTAATATCGTGATGCGGGAGACACGCTCTTGTCATTACTGCTGTTACTCGCGTGAATTAAACAAGATTATTAAATATGCGTGACAATTATTGCCCAATTATTATGATGATGGTGATTATGATTACGATGACAAGGGATCAATAAATTATTGATAACTAAAACAAGTACGGACATTTTTATTAATTTACAATTAAATATAATAGGTTTATTAAATTAATATTATAAAAATTTTTAATTCCACCAATTTAAGCTCCAAATTTCGGGAGTTTTTTTCCCTCCAATAATTCACTCTCAGTTTAATCTTGCACTTATTAATTTTATTTGGTGTTTTCGGTTTAATTTGGGAGCCCTGAGTATCAGTATGTGCTTTTGATCGCGTATTCCTTGTATACGGTTATAGCAAGCACGCGTAGATGCTCTTATTTTATTTTATTTTATTTATTGCTTTTTTTACAACCAATGTGTGCACCAGTAGTTGTAGTTGTTGAGAATGAAAGTGGTATGGATGAAAAGAGAAGGAATGAGAGTGCACACTCACTCAGTAACTCATTCTCTGGCTCGCTCTCACTCTCGGTACTCTCGTTTTCATTCGCTTTATATTTGCATCTTTACTTGGGCTGTATACATATTAAAATGAAATGAATATGCACTCATATATGTATGGTGCAGTCTTTCTCATTGCCATGTGTGTGTGTGTATTTTTGACTCTTTATTCTCTCATACTTTTTTCAATTTAAATTCGTTCTCTTTATCCCGAGAACGAATATTAATGCCGGGTTACCGTATAGTACGTATTTATTTTATTTTTAATTATAACTTTTATTATAAGGGTATATCCGTCTCTTAGTTTAGTTTGTATAAAAAAAAAATAAAATTATACTGCAATTATAATTAAATAATTATTAAAGTAATACATGGTCTTGTAATGCAGTGCAATGTAATGCGAACAGCAAATATTTTGAGTGCTCGAACGGACTTTTATTAACGATCTGGATAAATATAAACAGTTAACCTGTGACTCACGAGTTGATAACCCCGTAAAACTCTGTACTGGGGATTTTAAAAATGTGGAAACGATAAAGTTTGAGTAAATTTTTTTTTCTCGGCCACGGAAGTTTTGTTTAAAGTTAAGTCAACCTCCGACTCGAAATTTAGCTCCTTGCTTCGGTTTTTATGATGTCTGTAATAAATTTGTTGTTTTTTAATGTAAAACAATGGGCTCGTGATAAAAAAAAATCGTAAACCTGGTTTTAAAAAAGGGACACACGAGGAAACTATTAAGAGTGATGTAAAAGGAAAAAAATAAAGAGCGAAATAACGCTCGAGGTCGTATAAAACACGGCTTCCGTTTCGTTACACGACAATTTTTCTGAGAATGGTCCACAGCTAAAAAGCATCCAGAGAAACAGAACCAGCTCGAGGATAGTGTATGTACTGGATTTTTGGGCACCGCGAAAGGACCGCCACGAGCGGAACTAACTTTTTTAGTGAAATAAGAAATCGGCAAATTTTTTTTTTTTTCTACTTCTAAGTTATTATATTACATTATATTTTATTATATTACATTAAGAGGAAATACGGAGATGTGGATTTAGATCCTGGATCGGGATGTGGTACTCGTAGTGTATAATGTATGATACTATACGAGTATGAGGATGAGGAAACCAGCGCGGGCACCGAAGAGAGTAGAAAGAGAGTAGAGAAACACAAAACGCGAGAACAACGGGCGCCAGGGAGAGATTTACGGGCGCACCGGTCCCTCGAGGTTCCTTTTCGTTTTTTACATTTTTTTTTTTTTTTTTTTTTTTTATTATCATTTCTTTCTCCTTTTTTATTGCAGTTATCGCCCACCAAGAGGGAATCGGCACGCGGCGACGGGGAAACCGCACCGCGGTTTGCTGAAATCTCATGAGAGAATTCAAAAGCCGAGCCGCGCTCCGATTTTCGAGATCAGTTTTGTGTTTCATTTATTCGTGATTTAGCGTTTTTTGGTTTCGCTTTAACCCCAAATATATCAATTACACTTTTGACTTTTATTACGTCTCAATTACATTATTTTTTGGTCTTTTTTTTATGAAAGCCTACTCGAATGATTTTTCTCAGAAGCTATAGAAAAATTTATTCACTAATATTTTTGCATATAAATCTCGAGTTTATAAAATTTATCTCTTCAATTTAAAAAAAAAAAATACTTGAATTAAAATTTAAAAAGTGACTCTTCAATAAATTATTAAAACACTGAAAGCTTTTACTCCAAAAAATTCTTCATCTATTATTCTGTCCCAAGAAAACACTTACAGATAATATTAAACATAAAATTTTCTTTGAACCCTCGTGTCAATTTAAGCTGATTACTCGCGAGAAAAATGTATAAATATAAAAAATTTTCTCGATGAAAAATTAATAATACAAATCTTACAGCCGGATGTGTGTTTTGAGGCAACGACCCTGAATTAACGTAAAGCATTTATTCTTCACACATATTTTTTTGGTACAGATACATAATCACACAAGCAACAGTAAGACTAAACAGACTAAGGAGAGTATGCTAAATCGTAGAAGAGCCGAGAAAAAAAATTTATTTTGATCTATACCAGAAAATTCAAACGTTATATATGTTACATATGCGTTCTTATCGTTGTTTTTCAATCTCTCATACTAAAATAAAATAAAAAATAAATGTAATGTAAAATTGTCTATGTGATTATTGCGCTAAAAAAAATTTACAATCAGCACACAAGGTAACTTGTTTTTAACAAATCCACCGTACGTCAATGGACTATTTATGACACCGATTACATTGCTCTCATTCTATTATGCAGCGTCCATACATAATAATAATACAACATGGAAGTTATCTCGGGTATTTCCTAAAATTATCACACAATACCCATAAACTATTTAACTTAAAAGTTGATACCTAAAGTTAAAACGCAATACAAACAGAAATTATCAAATCTTTTTTGTTTATTTATGTTACTTTCTGTAAATCTTGTCAGCTTTTTATCCAAAACAAATAAAATAAAATAAATAAAGAACAAAGTTGAGAATAAAGCAGCAATATTTTGTTATTTAAATTTATTTTTTCGAAAACCAGTTATACAAGATAAAGAAGAATCACATGGAGCGATGCAAAGAGCAGAGGCTAATACAAGTTAAGGCAAAAGCACTCGCTGTAGTTCGGGTCCCATTAATCTGTGGTTTAGCGAACCAATTTAAATATCAGCGACGTAGTCAACGCAATTTTATATCATTTCCGATATCTCCAAGGTGTATTGGTGCCAGTTAAAGGGTTTTATACACACACACACACATATACATATTACATATTATGTGAACATAACGCAAGTACATTAGACGCATGCGCGACTTACGAAACATTATATATTGTGATTGTTCGGCAAACAAGAGGAACTCTTTTCCCCGCAGTCCACCCACTGGCATACCAATTTTTCAATTTATTTATTTTACTGATATTTTATTTCCCCGTTACGTCCCCGATCGAATCGAATAGAATTATAAATATAAATAATAATAATTGTCTGATCGATAAAAAAAACAACCGGAAAGTATCCGTAAATTTGAAACGTGCTTGTGGACCGTATGTGCGCATAAATGGGATGATGGTTCATAGTCAGTACCGGCACCAAAACGCACATGTGTGCTTGTAATTTTACTCATAAATTTGTGGTAGTATTTATATTTGTATTTGTATTTGGATTTGATTCGTGTTTGTACGGGCACGGGATAAAGGAGAAGAGAATAAACGCATGCGTATAAGTTCTATCCCGGGTGTATAAACGTACAAAACGCGATGTTGATAATGTGTGCGTGAGACCTTGAATCAAGCAGCCTTTGTCGCGAGACTCCACCGCGGCACATCTCACATCACGAGGTCGGCGAAAGTGTACCCAAGAGCTTTTTTGCTTCTTCTTTAACCCGTAGTAGCAGTAGTTGTTGTAGTGGTACTTTTTTTAGGAGGATCTGTTTCGACTTTACTCACTCTTACTCTTTACTCTCTTTGCACTAAACTCCTCTATATACATAACATGCAATAAAGCGACCCGAATAGACAACCAAGCCAGCAAATGCATTCATCATGCTTTGTTATTATTTTTATATGCGAAGATCTCTTGTTAATTTATTTTGACAAGTTCTTTGGATGGAAATCGTTTTTTTTTTTTATAAATTGGTTCAATTTTTATTTTTTTATCTTTTTAATGTTACGAAAAAAATCATAATTCAATGATTGTGCTTTCAAAAAAAAAAAAAAAATACTTTTGTCGTCTTTTATGAGAAAAAAAGGTTTTTTAACACATAAAACGCCATTTTCATGTACAGTTATAGTGCCAGAATGTTAGTGCTGCTATTTTTCGGAAGTATTTTTGTTTTTAAGACAAGAGCAAAGCATAATGTTTGAGTACTGATAAAAAAACAACTTCTGAGTCGTAATTTAATAAAATGAAATAAAATAAACGTCAGCGTAGATAAATAATTATAACTCTTTGTTGTCTGGGTTTTATCGTCTAATTAAATTAAATTTCGTGAATAGTTGGGATGCTGAGCTGGGGATTTTACGAACCAGAGGATTTCGCTGGTGTATTGTAGTCAGTGTGTCACGAGGATGTGGAATAAATTCTTGGCGTTTTGTGGAGTAAGGCTGGATCATGTTTCCAGGAAACTCGTCGGACGTATTTGCCGCGGATACGAACATATGTAATGCAAGTTTGTGGATGCTTGCGAATACCGAGCAGTATAGAGAGTAGAGAGGCTTCTGCTTTAGCTGGTATTATTATTTTTCGAGTTTCGACGCATTCTGTACCCTGAACCGAATCTACAAGTCTCGGCGTGCACTATGGTGTACTCTGGAGTATAGTCTGTATTTTGTATGGTACATAAAACATACTATGGGCTACACTATGGACGACTTCTTTCTCTTTTTCTCCTGTTTTTTTATCCTCTTTCTCTCTACTCTACTCCGTCTACTCGCGAGAGGCGGTATTGAATTTTTGTGCGTTCGCTACGGTCGATTCAGCGAAAGTGCAGCGTGGCCCGACTATACACCAAACCAGCTGCTGCTCTCACATCCTCGTACACATCAGATATATTATGTCAAAAAAAACTTGTATGGTTAAAGATACCAAATGCTTTTAAATCTTCCTCATGCTTTTCAACTTTTTTATTCTCATCGTCATTTCTTTTCAAATTCGATAAATTATTTTTTCTTTCACCAAATGTCCAATTTTTATCATTAATTTTATTTTTTTTTTAATACTCTACACTCATAGTGTTATTCAAAATTATTAATGGATTATTTTTATCCAGACTTTTTTTTTTTTTTTTTTTTAACAAATTTTAATTCAGAAAAATAAAGTGTAAGAAACATCTCTTATTTATTTATTAAAAACTCGAATATTTTTTTATAAAAAAATAAAATTGATAATATAAATGAAAGATCACAAAACTGCGTAGTAAAAAAAATGGTAAATCTAAAAATAGCTAAAATTAATAAAGACTGATTATTTTTATTGGACATTTAGTAAATAAAATATATATTATTTTTACACTATCAAAGTCAAAGATTGGCACTTAGTGTATATCTCATCTCACTGACAAGTTTCGCGACCTTTAAAGACTAAAGTTCGCGGTATTAAGTGTAGCCAAGAAAAAATATTACGTAGATTGGTTAAGTTCAATCCCCGAGACAGGTCCGTGATCTCGCTGCGTAGAACCGTTATAATTGTTTACGAAAAATGTAACTTTATAATAAATAATAAATAACAATAAGAACAATAAGTGTATAAAGAAAATAAAACACGTGTCGTATTATGTATTACAATATATGGTAATGGGACAGGAGTGAAAGCGACCCGGTGGTTAAATGATAGCAAAAGCTCGAGTTGTAAATTTCTATGGACGTCGGGAGGTGGATGGAGAGTGGGCGATGATCTACAACATTAACAATGGGTCGAGGACGAGGACCACAAGCAGAGATAAATTTGAAAGCTAGAGGGAATTATTAGACTATTCTCGCGCTCCTATCCGTAGACTGCAAGCACGGGCAATATTAATGCCTTCAATTGTCGCCGATGCGCGATTAACGTTCATCCCCTTCAGATATGCCCATACATTTATTAACTATTACCCATTAAATAAATTATACTCGCTTTGGTTCTAATATTTATCTATTTGTTTATCGAATATAACTTTACCAATTAATTTTGTGTTTCTATACATTAAAAAAAAAATTAACTTAAATCAAGATGAAAAATTTTTAAACTAAGAAGTAGATTTTACTTCAAAATTTTTCTCGAAAATCAAGTTAATTTTTTTTTTCTCAGTGTATATGGAAACAAATAGAAGGAGGTTCTAAAACTTTTGAACTGTCTAGTCATGCAGTTAGGTGTGTAGTATTATATACCAAGAGTTACCCGATCGATATTACGTGGTCCTTGTTACGTGACGCTTGAGCTTGAGTTATTATGGCGTTTCTAGTTTGACGCATTAATAAACCATTTTCATTAGTCAAACATTTCTAATGTATTTTATACAATGCGTGTGATAGTAAAAGTTAGGGTGGATAGTTATAAATAAATATTGATGTTTATACATTATTTTTTTATTAAAAAAAAAAAAACATAAATAAAACCTTCGGAATGATTTTTTCAACTCAAGGTTTTTAAATTATTTTTATTATCGCCATAAAAAAAAATAGAAAAATTAATATGTAAGTCTAATGATCTGAAATTAATAAAAGAACTGGAACATTAAAGCAAATAATTTTACCTGGAAAATAAAAACTATTAAGTATTATTATTATTGTGATTAGTTGTTATGGTTAGTGAGTAAAAAAAGCGAAATATTATGTAGTAAGTAGCGTACGTACTGTATGTAGTAAAAATAATTACACCAGAAGAATAAGTTGTTATCGTTCGTTGTGTGAATGACGGCAGTGGGATAGTCGTTTACGAATATTAAAGCGTGGGAATAGCTGAGGTGGGCGCGTGTGTAGGGGGAGTAGGACTCGTAATAGTAACCTTGGCAAGTAAAGAGAACGAGAGTAGAGCGCGTGGTCAACGAGCTTCGACTCCTATCCTCATGCTCGCCCGCCAGCTACAACTAAACATCTACATCCATTTCACTCCGGCACGCACTTACGCCGACACCATCTCCATATATGTATTATTACATATAAATAAATACAAAATATGTATGATGTACTTGTAATATATAGGGATAAATATAGTTTACTTTACTCCATACTGAGTAAATTTAAAACAATTTTAGCCATCGCATGCTCAACTGGTTTGTGTTTCCCTGCTAAGCAAGGCTGTTGCAGAAAAAAATCATCTATATAAATGTATATTTAGCTGCTCGAAATAATTGTTATTTTAATTTAAGTTTAAATAATGTTAGACAATTAAAGATTGAAGGATAAATTATTTTTTTCATTATATATTATTATAGTGATTTTTATTTTTGTTATAATAATTATTTCGTACTAAAGCCTTTCCCGATACTATTAATTCACGTTATTTCTATTAATAATTTTTTTTAATCGACCAAGCCAATAATTGAAGCTGAGTCTTTAAAAGATTAAGAAGGCTTTAATATTAAAAACATATTATTATAATTATTATTTATTGCTATTAATAAATATATATTTGTTTTTCTGTTTCAGAACGTACAAATCAACAGCCTTCTAAGCTATATTAACCTCAAGTGATTTATATTTTCTTACGAAGTGCGAATGACAAATTATTAGCCTCTATATTGTCTACGTAATTAATTCTCGAGCTTAGGAATAAAAGACTTACCCGTTTATGTATTTTGTTGGATAAATTTAAACAAACAAAACGACTAATTAAGTAACGGAGGAGTAGTGTTAAATTTTAAAAATATCTGATACCTAAAAAAAAAAAAAAAAAAAAAAAAAACAAGTCCGCCAGTGCCAAATCCAAGGATTAAATTTTAAATTAAAGTGCATAGAAGTTATTGTTGACGAAGAAAAGTAATACTAATAATAATTAAAAAAATTAATATTAATATTAATAGTAATAATAATAAGTAAAATAAATCGTAAGCGGGTGAAAACGGCGTAACGCAAACCGTAAACCAAAGAATCAACCATTTTTCACAAATCAACGAGGTACATAGCGCAAGTACATCAGTACTGACTTCCGTAGACCGTTGCTAAACGACTGGAGATAATAAATAAATAAGTAATTTTAATAATAATAAATTAAATAAAATAAAGGAGTATATGAATAATAGTTAAACCTTTTAAGTATTTAACACAAAAATGAAATTTTCGCTCAGGAATCACGTAAATTAATAATTAAATAAATAAATAAATAAAGTTTTAAGCGATTACGGGAACCAATCTACTTCAGTTCGTAGCCTAAACCTGTCGAGTACAAAAATAAACGTTTTTAAAATTGATAAACCTTTAAAGACAAGTAAAGATAGCCAACGTTAAGCTCAACGAATGTATAGCGGAAGTTTTAAAACTTATTATTCAGACAAGCCTTGAGAATTCGTGATCACATCATCATCATTGCATCAAAGTACAATAATTTAATAAAATAATTATATAAATTTAGTCAATTTTAGACTATTATCGACATTGAGTTTGTCATCATCACTGACAATTATTAAAAAAATAATAGGCACGGATGAATAATCAGAAGATGCGTCGGAGAAGATGAGCGCCGAAGTCAAAAAGGAGGGTATCGCCCCAGAGAGGGTGAGCCCCCCGAGTGCGTTGGCCGTTTCTCCGGGGAACATTGGCCCTGGTGAACGGAATCATCTCCCGCCGTTCAGCAGCTTCTCGGGAGACGTAAACATGGATAGCGGAACAACTCTTACGACTTTGCACAGCCAGGACATAAGCTTGGGCCTGATGTCACATTGGGACTACTACGAGGGCCTGACGGGCCGGCTGATTGATTCGAGAGGCGAAGTGATCCTCGCGAGTAATTATCGTGAGCAATTATCACGGCCCTGGGAGTCTAAGCACGGACTTATCGGGCCCAACAACGAGGGACTGCCGAGTTTCGCGAGTCAATTCGCGCCTCCCAGTGAATCGGAGCCCCAGTTGACGGCTTTGACACCGTTGTCCCCGGCCTCGATGTCACATTCGCCGCCAGTGACTTCCGCGGTCGGGTTGCCGAGTTTTCATACCCTCGGATCGCCGCTACCGCCTGCTCCGCCGCATTCGCATCCGCATTCTAGAGGGACGGTCGGGTATCCGCTGGTCCCAGCTCCGGTTCAAGCCAGAGAAGTCCCGGCTTTGCAGCAGCAGATGCTCGATGAGAGACACATTCAGTTATTGGGGTCAAGCCCGGTCCAGAGCTTCGCGGCTCCGCCTGGTCATCCTCATCACACTGTTCTTACGGTGGTGAAGCAGGAGTATCCGCAATTGCATCACACCAATTTCCAGAATCCGATGTCCACGGTACTCGACTCCTCGCCCACCTCTCGCGTGACGGGGGTCGATGGGAGGAAAAAGGAGAGGAGAAAAATAAGAGCCGGTTCTATGGAGAGCGAGGACGGCAGTGGAAACGTTGAGAGTTCCGGGCAAGTCGCGGCTGTTTCCTCCACTGGGAACCGCGGACCTCATGGGCATCTTGGGGGAGGACTCGGCGATACTGATGGAGATAATGGATTGGGGGATAAACCCGCCAAGAAAAAACGCAAGAGGTGTGGAGAGTGTATTGGGTGCCAGAGGAAGGACAATTGTGGGGACTGTGCGCCCTGCAGGAATGACAAAAGTCATCAGATCTGCAAAATGAGACGCTGTGAAAAACTTACTGAGAAAAAGGTTTGTGGCATATTTTTTTGTTATTGTTTTTTATAAAAAGACCGAATATAATTTTTTAATTTTAATTGAAATAGAATTTTTTAATTGAAATTTATTCTATACTGTGAAAAAAAAATTTTTGATATGGTTATAGATGTCTATTTATCATTTTTTAACTAAAGTTAGTAGAAAGCTCCGACAGAGGGTGCATTATCGCTGAAAATTCTCGTTGCAAGAGAGTTATTTGAGATTAGTTTTAGTTTAATCCACTAACAAACTAATTTTTGTTAAAATATAAATATTTCTTGACACAAAAATATATATTCTCAATAATTTTCGCAAATTTATTTTCTTATCTGAAGAGTTGGTCGAACTGAGCCCGAAAAAAATTAATAAACTTGGATAATTTATTTAAAAGAATTCTTATCTAGAAAATAAAGTTTTTTTCTCTCAGAGACGAGTAATTTTAAACAGTAAATAGTTAATTTTTAATAAAAAAATTTCATGAATAATCAGGTAAAATGAAAACCATAAACAAACCAAAACAAAAATCAATGACTTATTCATAAAGGCGTTAAATATTAAAGGAATAAGATTTATAATTTCTCACGCATTCATAAATAAATGATCCACGTGACTTGGTAGCTCATTTAAAATGAAAATTTAACCCAGCGGAATTTTCACAATAGTAGATAGTAGTGTTGTTATCTTTTAGCGATGCATGTGGAGGATACGAGCGTGTGAACGGGACATAATGTAACTACAGCAATACACTTAATGGAGTACAAGTGTACATACCCGGTAAATTATACTAGTAATGAAGGTGTTTATAAATATTTTATGCGGGGAAAATTTTAGCTATACATATATAAGTTTTAATCCAGCTCTATCACTACTCGGTGACTTGGACGCTGGAATAGAGAATACAAAATACATATAAATAGTCAGTAGCTTGGTATAGGAGCTAAAACGGTTGTAGAGCTGGAACCTCGACATTGGCCCCGTCGGATTGGACGGTCTACTCTATAGTATATATTCTAGCTATAGCTTTATATAAAATATATAACACGAACATGTGTATACATGTATATATTTAGCGTGAACTTGGCCTCGATGTCGGCTGAATGTACCGTCGGGAATAAACAGAGGGAAGCTATGAGGATGTAGAGAAAGAGGTTGAGGTGAAAGAGGATTCCCGGAGGGAAATACAGAAACACAGATAATCGAGCTGGTTTATTATTGTACTGACGTTCAATACCGGGTTTTATTTTTTCAGACCTCGTTCCTCATCTATTGTTACTCCCTATCATAACATTTATTTGCTTTAAAATGTTTTATAATTTTTTATTTTAATAATCACCGTGGCTGTCGAATCACCAGCAAATTATTCAACCAACTAAAGTTATCGTAGAGCGCAAGTTCAAGGTCCGACCCGGCTTTTTAATCATGTCAATTTTTTTTTTAATTAAAATTTATTTTAATGAACCAATATATTTTTAAATTAAAGCTGTCAATGAAAAATTCTTAGAGAAAAACATTGAACTCTGTTAAAAAATTTGCTTCTAATATACTTTTTTTTTTTTTAATTAAAATGTGCTTTATGTAATGTAAAAAAGTAATATTTTTACATTAAAAATTTAATTAAAATGACATATTTTAAAAATTTAAAATCGAGTTATACATATTTACAAGCAAAGATATATTGAGACGATTAATAACAAGAGAACTGTAATGTATAAAACGTATTCGGTAGCACACACACCGATAGTGAAAGATTTTCGCAAGCAAACAAATCAATTATATTTCTTGACGTTGTTATTGTTGTACGACGTTTGACCTATGAATCATATGGGCATTGAACGCTCACACACACACACATACACACTTTGAGAGCGTTATTTAACATTGAATAAATCAAAATATTAATATCTCTATTATTTTTCGCTTCAACCAAGATAAATGTGTTATTTTTACAGCGTTCGATTGTCGGAAAATTTTGTTTGTGCTAATGATTCTTATTATACATTAAAATTGAACGCGTATTAATCTGGCGTCTTGCTCTCTACATCATTTTCAATACAATACAATATAATACAATACAAGCTGAGATAGAAATTGAGAATTGAGACGGCCCTGGCTTTGAAGCCCGCGGACGTAGTCGATATCGAGATGGCTGCGACGAAAATGGAAGAGGTGAAAGGGCTCACCATACTGGGAAAGTTACGTTGTACATTACATTGTACCCTGTACTTGTTCTCTTACTCTGCTCCGAAGCGAGTAAACTTTAAGTTGAGTTTATAGACGACAGAAAATATATATTGTCATCTTTCACTATCTCGGGCTTCCGATAATCGATAACGCCATCACTCGTTAACGTTTTTGTACTTATTTTTAAGTATTATATAATAATATAGTATGCACTTAATTACATTACCCAGTCGCCATAACCGGCGTCTTAGTCTTAGCTCGTCTTTACACGAGGTTCTTGTTCACAAGAATAAGCAACTAATCATTCGTTAATCTTTCAAAGTAAGCTTCTCTTCTATTCTTTGAAATTTCTTCACCTTAACTTGCAAAGTTTATAAATAAAAAAAAAAAAATAATCATTTGCCTCCAGCATTTTTAGGTCAGAGATACAGTTTATTAAAAGTTAACCGAGTATAAATGTATAGTAGGGTGTATTAAAAAAAAAAGCCGACAATTTTTTTGATTTCATATGAACATGAAATTTTGTCCAAACGTGTCAAAATAAAGACCCTGTAAAAATTAAAGCTCTTAATATTGATATTTAAAAGTCGCAAATCAAAATTTTCCACTTTCTATTTAAATAACGGAAAAAATTATTTTTGAACTTTCGAATTTTATATCTTGTCATACAAGCAATTTCTGAGATAGTGTGATACTTATTTTGTACACTGAAAAAAAAATTAACCTGATTCAAGAGAAAAATTCTTGAACCAAGAATATAATTTTAAAGAGGGTAATTGTCTTGAAAATTCTTGAATCAAGTAAAATTTTCTCAAATCAAGAATTTTAAGTTCTTCAAAATTATATACTTGACTCAAGAACATTTTTTTTCTGTGTAGGAAATTGAAAACTCTACAAAAACGGTCTCATGTGATTTTTTGATAAATTTACTTTTTCCAAAATTATTTGAGGTTAAATTTAGACATATTCTAAACTGTTAGTTTTTCTTTCATTTTCAGCAAAATTGTTTTGGTTAAACATTAATATCTCTAAGTTCACCATTTGAAAAAATAAAATTTTTCGGTTTTTTTGATACACAATGGATATGTAATATTACTATAAGATAAGTGAGTATTAAGTACGCAAGCTACTGAAGAAAAAGAAGTAACTGAAGACAACGAATGACGATAAATTAACGAAACTATACCTTTCATAGTTGTAATATTTATATTTACGTATATATATATAGACGTATGGATATATAGGCATTACAGGTTCACAGTCATAACAACTCACCCTCCGAAAAAAAAAAACGCCCTTCATATCCTTGGGGGATAGATAGCTCCCTCATCTTTTTATTTTTTACACTACTTAACTCCACGGACTTTCTCAAACTTGGTTTCATGTCATTTATGTATAGATAGATATATGTATGTATTTATATTTATATAGACATACCTGTCCGTGATCTCTTCC
Source organism: Cotesia congregata (assembly GCA_905319865.3). NCBI lineage: Eukaryota > Metazoa > Arthropoda > Insecta > Hymenoptera > Braconidae > Cotesia > Cotesia congregata. The sequence continues at coordinate 21,152,582 of CAJNRD030001124.1, forward strand.
GATCACGCAACCTCAACCGACACGAATACTGAAGATTTTTTCGCCATTTCATTCATAAATCTTGACGTTCGATGTTCAGGAAATTCTGCAATAAAAATTAAATATTTTATCTTGTGAATTTTTTGTACTCAAAGGAGATTTTCCATTGAGTAGAAAACTTAAAGAGTAAATTTAACTTTCCGTCACACGCGCTAAAGACCTGACGTCGTTACACGCGTCTCAGGGAATCACCGCGATGCTTTTTAGCTTGACAGTGTTGCCAAATCTATTTTAAATGCGCAAAATATTATTTTTTAAAATTCAAATTAACTTTAAAAATTTTTTTTAATTTAATTTAATGTTGAAAAACTAAAGCTATAAAGTTAAAAATCCCAAAGAATATTAAAAATATTTTTCATTTGATCAGTGAATATAAATTAACAATAAATAATTGAGATATAAATTTTGAAATATTGCGAATAATACATTTAAAAGAAATTAACGTTTTCGGTGAGGATAAAAAGTTTTATGAATACTCGATTATGCCGAAATATCTCGGGGGGATAATATTTGATGATTTCAGAGGTTGATAATCGGTTAGAAGGATATCTGACAAGAGTTATGTATGAATACAGTAGTAGTATCTGTCCTGGTCGCTCTCTCAGCTATCAGTGTTGGTATATACATACGTACTGTACATATACTAGGTCGATATAGGTATGTACGTACGTACACTTGAAAGCCCTCGAGTTTGCCGGCGATAAGGGAAATATCGGTAATCCACTTGAAGATTTTATTGTGAGAGGCTCGTTTATCATCGGGATGCCGTAATATAACGTTATTTAAATTATTCTTGGTGAAAAATAAAATATTGTACGAGCTTCAATGAGGTACGGGGTAGAGCCGCGATAAATAAAAAAAAAACACCATTTTGTTTACGAGTTTTTAGCTTTTGAGATCGCTCAGAGTTAATGGAAGACGCTTTTCTCATTTCTTGAGGCTCAGACTTGAAGTGATAACACTATCTGGTTGGGGATAAATATTTAGGGGCTGGTACTTACTCTTCCGCGAATTTTGACACTACCGTGAATTCTCGAGGATTTTAAAATAAGAATTTTATTTATATATACTGCTGTCGCATTCTAATACACAGAAATAGTAAATTGGAAGCCTCCATTTTGGGGTAGGTTAAGGAGAAACCATTTTAGTTTTATTCAGGTTCCTCGGTAGCCTGGGGGAATCGAATTTTCGAAATTGCGAATCAATTTTTCCCCCGAATTTATTTTTATCACCTCAAATCTGCACGAATAAATCTTGGGATTAAGTTATATACATATTCGGAAATAAATTTTTGAGATGAATTTATCTCACTAAAAAAATTTTACTTTACGAAACAAAATATTTTAGGTGATAAATCTGTGGACTATATTGGATTTATTGAAGTAATCAAATCAGGAGAGAATAACTGTTGTATTTTTATATATTTTTCTATGTTATTAAATATTTTTCTTTTGTGTTGATCAGTGAAATAAAAGTTGGCCTTTGCGAGTTTGTTGCCCTGAAGCCAAGATAACCCTGAGGAACTCGGGAATACAACAACTTATCAACCACTTATCGCCTTTAACGGCTAAGACCCGTTGTTTCAGATATTCTAACTTTTGTCCACAGGTTTTATTTCTTTTATGTTATAAATTATTAATGAACACTTTTTATTACTAACAACAGTAATCAATAACTAATTATAATAACAAAAAATAACACCGCAGTTAAATTCATGTTACAATTTTTTTTTAGTTGTGAATTTAAGAGCGACAAAAAATTACTAACTGTATTTTAATTAATTTTATTAATTATTAAATACTAATTTAGATTGTAAGTTTTGTGTTAAACTAATTTAAAAATTTACTAACAAAATTAATTAAATAATAAATATATTAACACCAAAAAAATTAACAGTACTAACAAGAGTGATTAACAAAAGGGTGTTGAAAAAATTGTGGAAAAATTACAGGAAATTTTGGGCTTGTTTATGTCAATAAATTTGTTATCAAAGATTGTCAATATTTTTATCAAAAGTTATATACTGAAATAAAATAGTATTACAAAATTTTTTCATGATAACTAAAAAAAAGAAATTGTTTTTCTCATGTAAGTAAATATTTTCTGTAATTTCAAATAATATTTTTTCTTTATTCAAAAATGCTTCAGAAGTCAATAATTTTTGGTTGCATGAAAAATAAAAATTCAATAATTTAAAGCTAAAGCATTTTTGAATGGCTCCTAACTAACAAAAAATAAAATAACAATCGAGTGAAAAAAAGACTAACAACAATTAGCAATAATAATTGAACTCAATTCCCCTGAAAAAATACAAATTACACAAAGCATAAAAAAGAGTGTAGATAATAAAATAGGTCCTTTGGTAATTGAATACTCAGTATAGCCGGTAGTGAGGATGGTATCGCAGTGTAAATTTTCCCTTGTCACTTGTAGATCAGCATCGTCTGCCCTTTACAACGTACTACACAACGAGGATATCCTCTTTCTCGTTTTACTTTTCATAGGCTTCCTCGTTTCGATTTATCGAGGAAACCGAAACCGTAAGCCAATGCGATACAATTATTTGTGAAGCACTGTAGCTGAACCGTCGCTTCGATCAAGTCTCGTTAATTTTTATTTTACAACACCGAAACTTAAATACAGAAAAAAAAAATAGAAACAAATAAATAAAAAAAAATTTTTAGATAAAAATGCATCCTCACATATTGATCTGAGAAAGTGGGACTTTTGGTTACGGAGGTGTTGAGGCAACGAGTAAAGGGTGTGTGCCGACACACGATTGACAAAAGTTTTATCCACTAAGTTCATACACAATAAATATATAATTTTTAATTAATAAATAGAAATATTATTGTGGAAATGAGTAAATACAAATATGTATTAATAAACGATATTTTTTTGTTCAACATCAGTTTTTTTATTCCACATGAACTTGTTCTGATAAAACTTTTCCACAGTATACTTTACTTTTGAGATACAGATACTCGATTCATACATGTATAAACAAATATATATCTCTATAAAAGTGAACATTTAAGATGATTTTATAAGAATCCACTTTCTTGAAGTTTCAAGTACGAAAGTCTTCCTTTCTTCCCGAGGGAACTACTCGATTATCTGTTCCCAATAAAATATATATTTATTTTTCTTCAACCCCGTCTTGGGTTTCGGCAACTCCTAAAACACTACCTACCACTTTCTTCACCGTTGAACACACTCATACACATATAAAATTTTTTTTTGCTAATACAGTTTTGGTCATAGGAAATCCAACACCTCTCAGAAAGTAAAAGGGCTTAGAAGTCGTATATAGACTTGATCGCACGTTAGTACCTACATATTTCAGGATTAACTCACCCCTTTTATTTCAAAAGGTTTTTTTGTCCGCGGCGGGCGAGCCGAAATGTGTGAAAACTAAGCTCGATCAATTCGGAATTATCGCCCCGATAAGTAATAAATAACAGCTCTTTAATAAATTGTATATTTTATGCAGCCCCAATAGCATTAATACCTTCTTAATAATTCCATTTAATTCGACATTATTATTCGATATTAATATAACGATAAAATATAATACAAGGCCAGATGCTGTATTAACATACGAATAACACAAATAATTTAAAAGATTCATTTATATTTTACAAATCACAATAGTATTGACCGGCAATTATTCCCTATTGAATTATTCGTAATATAATTAAATAAAGTATTGCTTAAATGAACTCATTAATAATTTATTAAGTAATCCATATCAAATATTACACATCCAACTACAACTAAATCTCATTTAAAATTAATATATCATAGAAAATCAATACTAACAAGGAATAACTGTGTTATTCCATTAGAATTTTAGGTAATATTTAAATAAATAATTACTAAATTATTTTTATCCTTATTATGCTCGATGCAAAAGAGAGTGGATTTGTTAATGAATAAATAAATAAAGAATAAATATGTGTGATATAAAAATGTGTAAGGGCTTTACTCGAGAAATGATGTTGGTAACGCGTGTCACGGAGCGTGCTACGCAGTTTCTGACGGTGGTAGGAGTGCTTCCTCGAGTCGATATATCGATCCCCACCCCCACCGTTGCTTCCTGGCCACGGGAATACAGGACTCTCTCCCATAGGATGAGTCACGCAGCCTCCCTAACACTAATACTACCGAGCTCTTATATTACCACTACTGTGACTTCTACCACTACTTCTTCCGGCATTATGTAGGACCTATGTGTATGTGCAGCACCCCTATTTTGCTTCATCTTTTACATTTTTCTCTTTCACTCGCCACGTACTTGGACTTACACATATCTGAGCTGACATACGCAGAAATATTTATCCGATATGTGCTCCACGTGTGTACGTAGGAGTAAAGGCATAAAGTGTATGATCGACTTGTCAAAAGAGTATGAAATGGTGATGGTGAATTTACACTACTTTTACTTTATTTTAGATTTTTTTACGTTTTTTGAGAAGCCCGCTGTTGTTTGCTTTATATTTTTATTTGAAGCCTTCTCGGGCGTTTTTAGTTTTATTTCGCGACACGACAACTCGGTACCCCACCACTGTACCTCTTTTAGCGGACTTATGTTGAGTGAAGGAAAATCCACAGTAAATTTTAAAGCTAGTTCTACATTATTCAGCACGTGCCGTATTTTTTTTTTCTTCCTTTTTGCGAACAAAATATCCCATGGGGTTTTACCACACTTTTTTCTTAGGAAAGTTTATTTATTTACTTAGGTAATAGATTTTAATTTTGGGTAAATGCTGTTTTATATTCAAATTTCCGTAACTCGTAAATCGAATTTAAGGACTCGGGAATAAAATTGAGTTTTATTTTAAATTTTTAGTTTAGTGGATTTTATTGATAAATAAAATTAACTTCAATAAATTTTGTTAAGTTGAAGTCATGTTGAAAGATTTTTTTCCAATAAGACTTAGGAAATAAAATTTTCAATTCTTTTTTCATCATACTAAACGTGAAAAGTAATATCGAGAAATTTAGTTCTGTTCCGGGTGCTCGATGACCTTTTTTTTAATCCTGAAGAATCTTTTCTCCCTGTACTATACGTAAGGGGTGTAATTTGACAGCGATCATGAAACCTTTGAATTAGATTTATTGGAAAAATTTTTTAGTACAAAAATTAAAAACTAACCATTTATTATTTCTTATCAAAAATTGAGTTAATATTGTATATAAAAACGATTATAAAGTTTGTATATTTTTGTATCTTTTCTGTGAGATTGTACCCACACATAGCGTCACTAAGGATTTTTTATTTGATCTGTCTAGTACGGTATGGTATATTTTCAAGTGTAAACCGAGCCTGTGTAAAGTCGAGCAAACTTCCATTGAAAAAAATCAACAGAATTATCTTGAGATAACAAAAATTTTAAAGTTTAGATATCGTGTATACAAAACCAAAAAACATGTATAGTACCCAAGATTTAAGGCATTTTTTATAATAAATTACGAAAATAAACAAAAAGAAAAATAATAAAAATCGAGATTAAAAATTACTGGGTAAAAAGTACAGTATAGAATAAGGAATGGCGATGAGACGCAATTAACCCGCGGGCAAATTTCTTCCCGACTTTCGTCGACATTAAAAGTTATACGGCCTTTTCTCCCTAAAATTGATCTCTCTAGGGGCGCGGAATTTTTCGCTGCCACACCTAATCGTCGCTTCATTTTATAAGAAAAAAAAAGTAAAAAGCCAACCAGAGGCAGTTCTGAGGGAATGTTAAGCGGAACGGGTTAAAAATCAATCCTTGTATTCCCTCCAAGAGGAATTAAAATTAAGTTGAACTAAAAAATCCAATTCTGAAGAATATAATGAAATATAATATAGTATAAATACTTAGCATTTTAAATATTTAAGTTGTCATGCACACGTGTGTCCTTACTCACGTGCACCTAATAATATATTGGCAATGTGCCCTTAGCGTGCAATTACCGTTGAAAAATGCAAAAGCACCCCGCACACGTCAATGACATTGCCAGTACGGGTAAAAAAAAGTGAAACTAATATTTCCAATTCTCATCGACGGACCGAGTCTTTTTAAACGCACCCGTGTAATATTTGTCATCGAATCCGAGGGTCGACGCATAAAATGTATAGTCAGAAAAATTATTTGATTCATTGATAAGTTACGGCGAATTTTTATATTTTTAAACCAGTCCCCCAACATTAAAAATAATTACTACTATTTTTTTTTTAATATGCTTTATCGCGAGTTAACTTGAACACAAACTTTTTTTATGTTTATGATTTTTAAAAGTTACGACTCAAATAATTTATAATTAAATTTATTTTCTCCTCAGGAGATATTAAATTTTAAAATTAAATTTAGTCGTGTCTGGAATTAAGTTGGTAGGAAAAAAATTAAATAAAAAAATTGTCATTGGCAAGTAGAAAGAAATGCCAAAAAATATTTACTTATACTCAAGCTTTTTTTAAAAGAAAAAAAAATTTATTGCACTTAGTGATCTACACTCTAAAATATTGGAAGTGAATATAGATTGTTATAAAAAAAACTTCCTAAGGAGAATGGATTATTTAGATTAAAATAACTTTTTATTTACCTAAAACAAGTTTCATATGCCAAAGTACTAACAAAAACTTCAAACAATTTATTTCAAGTATATGTGTTTGTTAATATTAATTATATTTTCTCAATAATTCGACTTATGAAACATTGAACCAAATTTAAATATTAATTTTTAAATCTCTAAATACGCATTTTGTAATTTTTTTAACAATAATAACTACTAACTCAATTGTAAAGCATCCACTTCGCAATTTTTTAAGGAATAGTACTTTTATTCAACAGCTTATTTTATATATTAGCGATTGGACCTCCAACCCGTAACTTGCTCACATAAAAACCAAAAATTACCGCATGTAGTAGATTTTATATACTTTTGTGAGCTGTTTTGAGAATCATCGACTTGGCAAGAAGTTGTGGAGAGCATAGCATGGAGTCGGTGGGGGAGAGCAAAGATGGGGTACACTAGGGGGTGGGAGGGCTACAGGGGATGCAAGCATCACGGGAAGCCTCGTAAGGATATAATCCGGCTAGATTCGCCGTATCGATTTTCGAGGTGCAGTGGGTACGACTGAGCTAAGTGTGCGTATGTGCGTGCTCTTGTGTGAGTAATAGTAATAGTAATAGTGATACGTAATGTCTGTATACGTATGGATTAGTGTACATATGTATGAATGTATACAACTCTGTCTGTATACATGTGTGAGTGTGTATGTATGTATGTAAGTGCGTGCGTGCGTGATGCTCGAGATATATCGCTCGGCTGCGCGCACGAGGCTCCGTGACTCACTACTTGTCGTTGTCGTTGACTGTATAGTAAATTATTATACATATATACATGTACGGTTAAAAAATATACATTATTACTATTACAAATGTTCGCTCAACCGATCCATTTAATTTTAACTCTTATTCAAATAATTTCCTTTTTTTTAAATGAATTTAAGGCGGACAATCTTTCTACACATTTGCGCTTTAGTAATTTTACATATCCGAGTTTGTAAAATTACATGACGTCTAGTCATAGTTATTACCAATTGTCATTGGTAAAGAAAAAATTTTTTTTAATAAATTTATTAACAGACAAATAGTATTAAAAAAGTACAATTATTGTCACGGAAATGTGCTTTCAATATAATTTAGCAAAAAAAATTGCTTTTTTTTTTAACAGTATTCTTTTATTTCGCTCGAGACAATATTCACTCCTGAAACAAAATTACGCCGTTAATTTCACCGGCGAAAATTAACTAGAAATTAACTAGATGAAATTAGACTGAATTTCATCCTACCCGAAATAAAATAAGGGAATAAGGTGAAATTAAAGTACATCAGGGTTGCTAGTGGAATAAAAATCCCCCAGTACAGTAGAGAGGCAGAAGCTCCCTCTTTAACATAAACAGAAAGTAAACAAATAAAAGTGCGTGGTAACCCAAAGAAAAATTCCCTCAAAAAAGAATATTCAATCAATGCACTTGTTCAGACACGCGAGGGAGTCAAGAAGTTCCTTAGGAGCACGTGCTACATGTACACTTGGTATTTCGTCCTTGTTCTCCCTTTCCTCACCCTCGAAAAACAAATTTAACCTTTTTACTCTTATATTCGTACATTTTAGTGTAGTCTGCATAGAATAACCCAGTATTATAATATGTATACGTGGTTACTGCGAGGACTACTTTTGTTTTGTGTTGTACATATATTATATATATATATATCCCTATCGTATCCTTGTATGTATGTATGGGGATGAATAATCCACACGTACGCACACACTTGAGCACAACAGGTAAAAAAGGGCCTTACAGCTGTCGGACAGCTGCTCCCCTCTGTCCTACATACATAACATTGTCGATTAAGCCAGTCGTAGTATATTTCATCCATATCCATCCATACATACATAAATTGATAGAGATAAAGAATAAGACATGTGGAAAATACATTTATACATTGCAAATGCACGTGGCATTTACGTACATAGTAGAAGCCTTTCTGATACGCTTTTACCCAGTGTAATGTTAATAATTACGATGTGTCCTTTGCGTTAGATATTGTTTGGTAATTATTATTATTTAATTTTTTTAAATTTATGATTGAATATGCTTGAAAAATTATGAGATTAAATAAAAATAAAATTACTATGACTAAAATTGTTTATCAATGTATCTATAAACTTCCAGCAAAATATTTTGTCATTACATTGAAAAAATTTTGTGAAAAATTTTTTTAAGTAAAACATTGAGAGTTTATCTTAAAATTAGACAAAAGTGTGTACTTGTTATTTTTTTGACCCACGATTTGTATACAAAATAACTCCCAAATTTTTACTGTATGGGATTCATAAATTTTAGAAATTTTTTATTAGTATGTTCTTAAATATTGTTGGAATTTGAGATTTTTCCACGCAGTTATTTATTAACAAAAATATCAAAATTTTTGTTAAAATTTTTCATCTCTGAAACAAATTAATTAAAAGTTTTATTTTGAAAACAATTCTAATTTTGAATGGCAAATTTTATGGACTTTTTATTGACAAGTGCGGATCCAAACTGAATGCAGGAGATTGGATGTCAAAGAGCTCGATGTCGAGCATTAAAAATTTCAATCGCTGTTTTTCAATGTCTGCTGCGTACAATATAGTAATATATGAAACGACAACTGAGCTCGATTAATTCTATTAAATTTTCTTATTATCTTTATTTGTATTATTACGGACGCTCGGTGAGTACTCACGTACATATATGTAATGATAATAATAATATGTCTACATAAAATATGATGTGATTGTGGTATTTTATTTAAAGTACATACATATTAAAAATAAAAAATAAATTTGATAGATAAAAATTAGTTGTTTTAAAAAGGATGTGACTCATACAGTTTATTATGATTAATATATTTTAAAAATGTATTTTAAATTATTATATTGTTTAAAGGTACCTCGCGTATTTTTTGAATTAAAAAAAAAAATAAAAAATTCCGAATTTAGATTTTATGTAGTATAATTGTAGTATAGTACGATAAAATAATTTTTCAAGCCCGAATTATAAACGTAATTATTGTAGTTAGGGAAACAATAGACCAATAGAGTGTAGGTCAGAGTAAAAGAACGCTGTGGAGAATAATGTAGACAATCCCCGTTGGTTGTGAGTTCATTATGACGTCATAAAAGTGAATCTAATATATTAGTGACACATGTGTGTATATATGTTATATATAATATACGTAGACACACACGAAGATTTTTCTCGGGTATTTGATCTCCTTTTCTATTCAATCTCGAATAATAATTTAGATCTCGACTATTTATAAAACATCAAACGGGATTCGTCTAACGTTTAGACAAAAATACGGTATTTATTTTTGTTTGTAAAATATTAAAATAAATACTACCCAAGTGAGAGTTGAGACGGTTCCACGAATTTCGGGGATCAAGGTCAAGTATAAACGTCGCACGGAGATCTGGATTATCTGAATAATCGGGCATCATGACGGATATAAAAATAAAAGATAAATTGCCGGCGATAGAAATGGTCATTTTTGTCTTTGACTACGTATACTATATATTTATACACATACATGCTTTTATATTTGTCCGAGTTGGTCCTAGTCTAGAGTAAGAAGAGACAATTTATCATATATATTGGATGTATTTTATGGCAGCACATTCGAATAGTCTGCCCGTGTGAATAAAGGGCGAGTGCTATAGTTAACTTAATATATAATATATAATATATATAAGCTTCAGTGAACTAGAGTAGTATAGAAGCAGAGCATGATTTATTTGCGCCATGGGGCACCACCGTAACGCGTCATATTTCTTTCGGCTGCGCCCAAACGGCTTTCAACTTTAATCGATCTTAAACAATATGGCTCAGTTTTAAGCTACTTTATTTGATTATTATTTTTCATTTTAATTGTTGATAAAAAATTTCCGTCTGACATTCATTAAAAAATTCCTCATCTTTGCAAGCGAGATTTCAATTTAATTTAATCCAAAAAAATTTTTACTTCAAATTTAAATAACTTGCTCAGTATTAAAATTTTATGAACATTTAATAAAAAAAAAAAAAAAAAAAAAAAAAAAAACATTTTTAGTTAATTAATTTTGATTCATTGAATTCGAATTAAAATTTTTTTTTATTTTTGAAAGATTATTCAAAATGTCCAAGTATCTAATTTCAAGTGCATAAAAGTAGTCCTTCAAATATTGGAAAAATAAATTTTTTTGTTATTCCCTATTATGAAGGCAGTATACACTCAAAGTTTTGTGAAGAAATCATAACTCAACCAATAAAAGAAAACTGATGAAAAAAAAGAGGGATGTAAATGAATTAAAAACAGATTTAGTAGGATTGTCATCCCGGGGAGCGAGATAATAAAATTTTTAATATCACGAGTCTTAGAGCGAACGTAACACACGCAATTCGGTTTGGAGCTCACGTACGCCGTCATATATTGTAGACACATGTGCGCACACACATACCGCGGTTAATTCTAATCCTTATGGCCGACAGCGGCCCTGCTTCTGCTAATCCCAATTACGAGTGGCCATTAGTTTTATTCAGAAGCTAAATAAAAGGAAAATCGTCTCAGTTTGTCATTTATCCATCTATCTATACACATCTATAAAATTCGCTGCATATAAATAGTCTTATTTGTGTTGGAGTCTTCGGCAGTGCGTGGCTCCCCTTGATCCCCTTCCTTCTACTCCCCGACTTCGTGTTATGTCCCCTGATCGATCCAGCGAGCCACTACCTTGATTTATGTGCCACGCTAATTACGCTCATTTACATCCAGATAGATCAAGCCGCTCAGATCAATTAAACTCCTCATCCTCGTCCTATCCAGTAAGCACCCTCATATTCACTCGATTTATACACTTTTATTTGTTTCATTTATTTAGCTGCCAACTTTCATTTTCAAAATTACTGTTCTCTAGTCTTGCTTCTGCCACTATTTTAGCTCCAAAAATGCTTCGTCACTGATTCGTAGTTAAGTTTCTTGTTCAAATTTCAAGTTCTTATTGCTTGATAACAAGATTCGTTCGGGAGTAATCGTTCATTAACAAACACGATTTATTAAAGTAGGTTAGTTAATTTTTGCTGGTTGTCAACTAAATATTACACTGTAAAAAATCGGGAGTAAATTATTATTAAACTTTTTATTAGACTAAAAAAAATTTTTACTTAGCTTAAAAAAGTTTCATATCTGAAATTAATAACAAATTACTAACAAACAATTTATCTCAAGCTAAAATTTATAAATATTACTTATACTTTTCCAAAAAATTTTATTTTTGAAACATTAAAAAAATTTTTTATAAAGAATATTTCAAGTTTTTTTGATAAATCTCAATGAAAAAAATTAAACAACAATAAATTATTAAAATTAATAAGTTCAATTAAATAATATGAATAAAATTCTCTACGGAGTGATTTTCAGTTCGGATTTTAAATCAATTAAAAATCTACTCCGCAAATTTTTTACAGAGTATATTCATTAATATATATATGTATATTAATATATATACCCAGCGAGTGTAGTACACGCAGAGGTGCCTATTAGAAACTAGATCCGCGCAACAGCTGCTTGACTCTCGAAACCGGAAGCTGTCAGCCATTTTGTTTGCACAGTTGTCATGGTAACTATGGGAGATTTTTTTGGACATCTAGGCACGTTCGAGAGTCCACTACAGCATAAACCAAAATACATGTTTAATATAATATAAATAAGCTTGAGAAAGTTTAAAGAGCCTCCTTGCATGTATATGTAGTAGCTTACAAATGCACAAAATAAAATGGATGTGGAAGCAAAGAAAACTGAATGATAAATCGAGAAATGAGACATTGAACTGCTTAGCGGTCTACATCGAATATTGTCCCGTCGCAAGAGGCTCTATCGGGGGGACTGTGACTAATAGGCTTCATTGTAGTTTGTAAGTTTAAACAGCATTAAATAAAACCAGAGATTTACCATTATTCATGTGCTGATGCCTAATATTCGATTTATAAATTTATCGTACTGCTTTGCGTTTTACGTACTTATGTTCGCTTGACAAACTCATATTCTTCTTGTGGCTCTAACGACAGATGGCTTTTTTTTATTAGTATTAATCCGATGTATACACTGAGAGGAGAAAAATCTTGATCACTAAAGTTAAGTTAAGTTGAGGTATAATGTCTTAATCCAGGGGCTGGTTCAATGATCAGTATCATTAATAATTATTTCACGAAGTATCAGTTTTTAAATTATTCATCTACACAATACAATAGACAAATATGCGTGTATGCTGAACTGTGCCATCAAATAAAACCATTTTTTTTTCAACGGTCCCATATGACAATTACGATGTCTGTCACAAAAAAAAATTGTCTCAAAAATTCAGCTATCTCTCTTCTTTTTCAGTTAATACTCGCAAAAATAAGGACTTTTCAATAGAAAAAGTTAAAAGTTTTAATAAAAAAAAGATAAATATCATGGTATATTTTTGTGTCGAATTTTCACTTTTATCCTTTTTATGAACGTAATATTTATATGGGACCACAGAAAAAAAATAATCGATTCATTAAGCAGTCTACTGTATACTACAGTAACAAATAAATCTTCATATTCAAGCAAATCAAGAAGAGATAGTGTCACAAAATTATTTTCAGATAGATAAATTCACTGCCCGATAGACAAAACTCTATCAGATTAAAATCGTTTACACATTTACACGTTTATCGGAGCTATTAATCTACTGGAGCCGGAATGAGATATTTAGGAGCTTAAGAGACTTGTTTCCATCTACAATACACCACATTTTTTTTCTCTTCAATAATAAAAAGAAGAAAAATGCTGCGGTCACTCGAAACGAAAGTTAGATTGTCATCTACACAGCAGAGCTCATGGAACAAGTGGAAGACAAAACTACAATTGTTGAGACAAACATCTGCCGTCTTGTGCCCTGCCCTGCCCTCGTTAACCAGGTCTCTCCTACAAGAAAATGCACCTTCATTAAATATTAAACCGGGCACACCAAAGAACACCGATGCTAAAGTAACATTCTGTTCAGTTCATCAGGACGAAAAACGTGCCCGCCTCAATTCCAAACTCAAAATCGGGCATTTTTTATTTTTTAAACTCAAATTCAGTTTTATTTCTTCATATCATATACATACTTATATTTATGACTTAAAGTTACTTGATCTTGACGCTGCTCTCAAAGTTCGGGCAGATGTTTCAGTAGACTCAAGCTATGCTCCAAATGAGGACCACGTGTGGAGGAAATCCATTTCCTTTTACGTTGTCTTTAGGCAACACTTATTCTTACTCTTATTCTCTTTTAGTACTAACTATCTTCTACGTAATGTAGGTACTATAATATAGAAGAGAATTTCGTTTAGTACGAGAAGGACCGACAGCAGCCATCAATATCGATTAGTGCACCTTTGGCTTTCTCTTATTTATCTAGGACCAAGACTCTGGGATCTATTCAACAGAAGTGGTTAAAGAGCTTCTTTATTCCTCACATCAACCTTTCTTCAGATTAATCGTAACTGAAGGATCAAATTCTCATCCTGGACGTTCTCCCAGACTTCGTTCAGTTGTACACAGAAAAAACTAAATAGTCAAATTTACTTAGATTCTGGTTGCTTAGTATACTATGGTAGTTAATAATATAATTTATTAGTTTTATTATTATATAATTAGAATTAAGTATATATTAACTATAATTATATATTAACTTAATTAGAATTAAGTATATATTAATTATATATACGGATAATACGTAATAACATAACCTGTTACGTGAATGTTGGAACGCTTCACGTAATAATTATCCGTAACTCCTATTCTTTCCCGCTTCACAGCATTATTTATATTTGTTAAAAATGCTAGCCGTAAGATGGACGGTGTGGCTTAATGTATATAGAATAAGTGAAAGGAAATTTAGTATAGACCGGATAGCTCAAATGGTAGAGTAGCCGACATGTCTTCGGAAGGTTCTGGGTTCGAATCCCAGTCCGAGCTATCTAATAATTTTTTCTCACATATTCTATAAACTCACATCAAGATGATCCTCTCCACAATCCTTTCACAATCCTTTCCTACTGTGTATATATAGTTAATATATACTTAATTCTAATAATAATAATAATAATAGTTAATAAATATATAGTTAATAATATAAAGAACACTATAGTGTTCATTAAATATTATCAAACATAATGTGAGAAAGTATCAAAGTCAACATTTAAAAAAATGATTTGTAGCAGTTACAATATAGTAATCAACGATTCTCACTCTTAAATAGTATTTATTATTAATGTATTACAGTTCAGTTTTTTTCGTGTAGTTATAGTTACATACTATGATACTACTCAAACTATGAAACTTAATTATTTCCATTCACACGCCTAAATTAAGCCTACGAAAACATGGATACCAAACAGCTGGCTGCAATTATCACAAAATCTATCATCGCCATAATTTCGTGTTCTAAAAAGTTACCTGAACATATTTTGCTTTTTATACTACACATATATCTACTGTATTTCATTATTCTCCCTTTCGCTCAAATACAGCGATTCGAATTTTGATTATCATTCTGATTCCTGATTTTGATTACCATCATCGAGAACCCGGGATTAAAATCGATGATGCGTGAACACAAGTTTTGTTATGTTAAGTACAAATACATAGATTTATATTTTATCCATGTATATAGATATATGTATGTAGCGCTACTTTTATTACAGAAGAGCTCATCATTCTTTTATTAAAAATTAGAATGCGTCTACTGGTTTTGAAAGCACAAATAGATTATTTAATGTACTTTTTTTAAGATAGACTAAAAAAAGTCAAATAAATTTCTCATAATCTGTAAGCCTATTACAAATTACCTTGTATACTGTATTCTGTATAAATATATAGCAGACATTGGTACAGTATGCGACCGTTACGAATACGCTTGTCGGTGCAACAATGGCCGATATTTTTATAGCGATTTGCTACGGCAGCTACATCAACACCGACCGGTTTTTCAGCGTGGACTGAAACATCTGCCGTTTATTCGTTTCTTCAACATCTCCATATGTCTGTTTCGTTTACAGTATATACTCGAATTTATATATATATATATATATATATATATGTATATATGTATTTGTATATATCAGGTCAGGAACATTGCACTCTTATTTCACACACACGTGATTATTCTGAAAGAAAAATAATTTTGTCATTGTCAAAAATAAATGACGAATTTTCCCAAGCGACGATGATTAATTGAAGGCGGACATTGCATAATATATATTGCTTTTTTTTTTTATTAATAAATTAACTATTAGAAATGATTAATCGCTGGGTGGAGAATTAATATTATTTAGAGATAAATTTCGGGTATGCGTGATATAGAATAAATGGTAAATGCAATCTGTGCTAGTATAGAGAAGGATTGACATGCTAGAGCGAATCATACTTGCGAATGAGTTAATCAATCAATTTCCCGACAAACTATTCTCGCAATGAGATCTCTGCGAATTACATTAACCTACAGACATATATAAGTGTCTGGGTCTGCTGTGAAGACGTGTGTATGTGTGTATGGAGATATAAAATTACTCTGCTTGGTATGGAGTGTGTCTATCACAAAAGAACTTTGCTTAGGACGCGGTCACTCTCTGTATTACGGATCAGACTATTTGTAATCTTCAATTCTATTATAGTTAACTATTTAATTTTTATGTTAACCCTTATATTAATTTAATTCAATTTTATTATTTTTATAATTAAAATTGATAATAAAAAAATGGGTAATTATAATTCAAGATAAAAAAAAATGTATTATTTTATTATACAATGAAAAAACAAAAACAAAAAAAATAAATTGTAAATGTACGTACGTGATATGATATAATCATAAATTAGAGAGTGTGAAATAAAAATTAATATTTATTATTAAAATTTATTTGAAGGCCATAATTTAAATCGTGTACAGTGTAGTGCGGATGTAGCATCTTTGTCAGCATCAGCGGGATTATTTTTCAAATTTCCCAAGAGACTTCCGGCGATGTAGTGATAGTGTACATACTCTCAAAATATCCATGTAAATGTACTAACATTTACAATGTGTAAGTGTAATAGTATAGGATACGAGACACTCGACACACAGTCACAGAGCTTGATCAAAGTGGGCATAATAACAACCGCGTTAATACTTACACACGTATCATATATTTATAAATCTGTACGTACGTGTACACGTGATTTATTCGTTCGTATATTAATATATAGCGTCCTCCAAAGTTGACAGCGTATGCGTGCTCTCTCAGGGTACTCAGTCTATTATGCAGTAGCACGTTTACAATCAACGTCACGCATACATTCACCAGATCACATACAAGTCAAATCTTGTACATATTACTTGAAATTAAAATATACGCGCATGTATAATTATAATAATAATAACAAAAAATCCCTTGTTACCCGGTTTGGAGCAGCTCGAAAGATCTAGTCTTGTCTAGAGAGATGCTGAATCTCGTCCAAAAAATTATTTAATTCGTACCTTTAATTTACATCCCGACAATAGATATTATTAATTCCAAGAGCAAGACAAAACTTTAAATTTAAATTTTTTACACCGGAATTTAATGTATATAGAGTATAAAACAAAATTTTTTTCAACACCCGGAAGACAATTCAATCAACAAATGCGGGTGATACGGACCAACTAGATCGTGGGAATAAATAACTAGTGTGTGGATTATACGAGAAAATTTTTCAAGCTAATGTACCCTTATGTACTATCATTAACCTTTTCTACCCTCATATACACATTACCTCCTCGTTTACTCCACGATAAAAACAAGATTTAACCATTTATGGTTTTTTAGTTTTTTTTACAAGTTTACTTGTCATTTATCACCTAATTGACAGCTAAAATTAATTTATTTTTATTAAAAAATTACACATCGTTTAATTTTAATAAAAGATTTTATCCTACTTTGACGTAAATATCCAATTACAAAAAATTGATTTTTTAATCAAGTAAACATTTTCTTTATTTTAAAAAACATTAATTAATATAAAAATAAAAATGATATTCAAAAATTTTTTTACAACACAATGAAGTTCACAAACAAAATTTAATGAAAAGACTCGAGTCAAAAGATTATATATTACCGGCAGGGCTTTTAAAGTCAAAAAATGTATTATTAAGCCTTGATAAAGCAGTCGGGCGACATTCTTAAAGTTATTCGCAATGAAAAGGAAAGCAGATAGAAAAGGAAATGGGTTTTTAATTAAAATCCTCAAGATTCCCAGGAATAATATGTGAATAACTGCGCAAAGAATCTCTTTATAAAATCTCTCATCATTTAATTATCTCAGAAGGATATAATATTAAAAATAGAGCCAAAAACCGGTGATTAAATTCGAAATTGATGCATCGCGATAATTGTTAATAACACAGAGTGGACAGGTGACTTAATTAAAAAGCTAAAGCTTACATACAATATACAATATACAGATACTGTGAGCGATATAATAATAAATAATTGTCGGTATAATTGATACAGATAAAGCTAAAGAGTGAGAGAGTTGTTATCTTCAGTCAAAAGGGTGAGAACGAAAAAAATGATGAGCAGCTGGCTCTGAAACGTGATAGTGCCGGGACATGCACAATAATCGGTTAACAGGTTTTATGAACCTGTAACGGTGAAGTGTGGACACGACGGAAGCCTTACTCAACTCCATACTGAGCTAGAGCCGTCAGTACTTACACTATACCACCGGGAATTAGCTACTGTACAACCTCATCCAGCATCACTCGGTTAAGTCATCCTATCTCCTTCTTTTTACTCTCAGCTCCGTCCCACAATACACACTGTGCAATGTTTAATATAAATATATTTAGTAGACCGTCACGATAAATTTATTCCTCATTGCTTCAGTGATGATCACCAATTACAATGTTGGTGCGGTAGTATTCGCGGATAGAAAAATCCTGGGAACGAGTGACAGTCCCCGCACTCTCATCAGTGACAGTGTTGGTATTGCCAATAAAATTACAGTACATGTAACATGTATAGTCGTTGAGTCTGTAGTATGGCCAATAAAAATAAAAAAGGATGTCAGATTGCCGCGGCGTCGGAAGTTACGGATTAAGTTAGGAAGTCGACTGTTAGCATGGGATTAAAGAGCAAGGAGAGTCAACGAGACGGGTATAAACAGATATTTAAAATTTATATTTAATCGACGGTCATTGTTGCAATAGAAAGTAATTGAAATAAAAAACAATTATTGGCTGAAGTCGAGTTACGAGTTCAGAGAATTATACTCGAAAAAATGGAGCACGTGTAAGGAAATCGCGTGTCCAAGTTTACGGTACGCGTTATCCGTGGTCATCGTACTATACGCTGGTTGGATTGAGTAGTATATATATGTAGACATGTATGTGTATGTCTATACACGAGTTTGCGACTCCGGAGGGTGTGGGTGGTGGATGAGACAGCGAGTATTAGAGTAGCGGGTGGAACCTTGACCTGAAGCTCAACTCGAGCCGGTTTGTTTGGGTTCCGCCTACGTCAGACCAATAGTGGATCAAGCGCTGCTCGGAAACTTTTGCACGCGACAGTTTATCAACTCCTAATATGTATGTGCGATGTAAAGGTGCAATGCTTTAATTCATTCCGTCGATATATGATACAATATCTACATCGGGCAGTTGTTATTATTTATGGATTATGTACTCTGTAAAAAATCGGGAGTGAATTTTCAGTCTTATCACTCGGAGCGCCAGAATAAAGAAGTAAAATACTCAATATAAATTTTTAATTAGCTAAAAAAAAGTTTTATACGCCAAATTACTGACAAATACTCTAAATAATTTATATCAAGTTTAAGTTTATAAATATTAATCATATTTTTCCAAAAATTTAACTTTCGGAAGATTAAACCAAATTTTTACAAAGTTTACTTTATTTCTTAAGCCATGTTGATAAATCCAAACGTAAAAAGTAATAAATGATTAATTATTGACATATTACTAACTTGAATTAAATAAAATTAACTAAAAATAATCAAATAAAAATCATCAACAGCGCAAATTTTTTACAGTGTATTAATGACAGTGACATTATATGTTGATGTATTATAAGATCTACTGTCACAGTGATGGATCGTAGAGTTTGGGAAATAAAATTTATATCAAATATTATATATTCTACCGTAGGTTATATTAATGATTAATTAATGTATGAGAACGCTTGCGCTCGCAATATGCCCGCAACATCTGTTGGTTTTTTCGAGAAACTAGACTGGTTTGAGTGATATTTTGAGCAGAACAAACAAAAACTAACGACATAATGATCAAAATTCATAAAAAATTGATGGATTAATATGTGAAAAAAATTAGATGAATAAAAACTATCATATCGGGGTGGTTTTATTTTGGAAAAATAACGTGTCGAATGAGGAACTAATCAGTTTTCAAAGCACACACGATCTACTAGAGCATCAATATTTCATGGAGTTCCCGAAGTTGGTTCAGCCAAGTTTTGAATCCGGAAAAGTTACTAACCGAACCCGTAACTAGATCTGAGTGGCAAACAGTATTTCAAGTTAAACGCGGTAGTGATGCTGGTGTGCTCTGGCAGCGAATAGGCCCCACGGGCGTTAAATTCAAAGTTACGAGTGGCCTCCAGAGAGCCGATCTAATATCTGCCCGGTTCGAACCCTTAGGAATAGAAATAACCTCAACCGCTCTCGTAGACGGCCGGAGAAATACACCAAGGAAAGACCCGCCGAATTCTGTTCAATTAAATTATGTGGATGTTGCCCTTTTCAAATGAACCGCGATATTACCGGGTCTCACCCCCAGGCACCCTTTCATTTTCCATTTATATCTTAATGACTCTCGCCAACTATTCCCGTCGATTCCAGTTAATTTTATCATCATCCTCACACTTTATAATTATTATAAAAATTTTTTATTGATAAAAATGATTAATTATCTCGGGTTAAAATTTGAAATTTTAATTCATAAAGGTTTCTTTGTAATAATTTCTGTGTTAAGAAATTATAAAAATTGCCGAATGTCAGTTAATTTCAAGTAATTTATTTTATTTAATTTAAACTTAGTAATGTTAATAATTTATTATTTTTTACTAATCACATTAAAATTTATTAAAAAAATCTCTAGATTTAATTCATACGCGGATTGTTTCATTTCTTTTCTCCAGTACTTTAAGTAATAGTATTAAAAATATCCAATTTTACCAGTTTAATGAACTAACTTAAGCGACAAGTATCCTGTGCACAAAGATTGACGAAAAGTCAAAGAGCACAATCGCAAGGAAAGGTAGAAGGGTTCGTCATAAAACCTATATACTTATGCTCATTGGAGGCAGCCGCTTTACAGCTTTAGAGTGCCTTCGCACTGAAAAAGACCCTCTTTAGCAGCGAGTAAAGCATGGCTGTCTTTTTTCTCCTCTCTGTCTCGGAATGTCGACCAGGAGGACAGGAGGAAGCGGAGATGGAGCAAGCGAATGAGAGTACAACTAACCCGGGAGCAGAGTGGAGGTATTACATAAACACCCGAATAGGGAACCCGGCGTATAGGTGATGCAAGGGCCTTGACGTTTGTGCCGTTATCGGGGTCAGGGTCGTCGGTCGTGCATACAAGGGTTGGGAAATCCACCGGTGGTTTTCCGACTCGTCACACCGCCCCGCTGGGAATTTGGGTCGCTGATTCTTCGTGTCCTTGGTACACAACAGAGCGACATAAACAGTAGTCCTGTTCTGTCATCTCCTGACAATACTTGTCCCTAAACCTCAGCTATACCTTTGCCTTGCCTTTACCACATTTGCTTGCATTATGTTCGATTTGATTCAATTCCATTGTTTACACGTCTAGTCCATACAGCCCGGACTACCTGAGGCTTGGTACCGAGACTATCAGAGGAAATTCAAGCCAATACAAAGACCCTAATCCCCCAATAGCTAATAACCCGTTGCTGGAAGCTTTGGAGCTCGAACGTTCGTCGAAGGAAAGAGCAAAGACCAGATGAAGTAGAAGAGCTCGGGGCGATCCGTGATATGGGAGACCAAGACAAACGTGCCGACAATGGGCGGCGCCTTGCCTCTTTTCACGTCTAGTGGCTCGTGCCAAACTCACACATATAATACTCAATACGAGTCACATACGAGCTACCAGTCGGTTCTCGGCCAAATGGGGGAGTACTTTGGATATACAATATACAATATAAAATATAAATAATAAGACCGGGGTATCCCTCACTAGTTCGTAGTCCCTTGGCGTTTCGGCAATGGGTCCCTTCCTTTTTTTCCTGTTATTTACCGTGTATACATCAGAGGGTATTAGTTTATAGAGAACACTGATTTTATAAGGTCAGGGAAAGTAAAGGTAGTTTTCGATGTTCCTGGATAATTATCTGTGGTGTTTGTGTACAAGTTAGAAGTCAGTTTCTAGTGTGCGAGCGGTTGGGTGTACACCCTCGCATGCTAAACAAAACCCCAGACATTACACCTGGCATGTCTAGACGTCTTCTTAAAGACCGGGTGCTCGTACTATTACGATATAATGTACTGATCTCTATTTTTCTTTTTCTTTTCACTTTATCGGACGGGCAGGGCCTAGATTTTTAGTTTTATTTATGGGATCGATGATTTTTATTTAATGTCTGGGGTAGATGATAATGTATCGTAAATTTGGAAGATTTGGACAAAAGGTGGAACTATTTTGAATTTAGCTATAGCTTTTTTGTCTTTGTCGGAGATTTTCAAGATTAATTTTGGTCGAAAAATTATAAATGAACATATCGTCATATTAGACCATATATGAAAATATTTGTACGGATACTAATCAAAGATTCACTATTCTTCCACGTCCAGGTTCATACTTCCTTAAAATTAATTAAAAATTTTCAAATAAATCGCTTGAATTCAATGATTCGATCCATAATACTTCAAAGATTGAAAAAGTGGACATAAATATTATGAGTTTAGGTACATGACATTAGTTGCTGAGTAGATAAAAAAACTGACCTATGACATGGGGACGAGCGTGTGCTAAATAAAAAAGTGGAGGGTAATGGGCCCTCCTACCCCTCGCTATCGTATTAAGATATCAAATGGCCGAATATCCGAGCAAAGTCCCCTCGGAGACATGTGCCACGACACGAGTTATAAGTCTAAGCGTGAGGCGAAAGACCACCAGCACCAGCGTATCAGAAAGGAAAGTTGCTTAACCACCTAGCCACCCTTTTCTAGCGTACTATAGTGGCGTAATGTATCGCTGCCCTCGCCCGAGGTAGAGGACCGAG
Source organism: Cotesia congregata (assembly GCA_905319865.3). Lineage (NCBI taxonomy): Eukaryota > Metazoa > Arthropoda > Insecta > Hymenoptera > Braconidae > Cotesia > Cotesia congregata. Next base: position 21,175,497 of record CAJNRD030001124.1, read on the forward strand.
AGTAGAGAGTAGTAGTCGAACGAAAACGTGCTGGTACTGAGCGGGTCATGAATGAAATCCCTCCTTGGAGGGTCGAGTGCTGGCTGGATATGCTTGCCGCTGTGGCAGTATAGCTCTGTCGACCCTCTTTACCCATTCCACCTTTATATCTCTGTTGCTGTATACGTACATTTATATCTATATACGTTTATGTATATCGTATATACTGTGCGGATATACTATATGTATAACGTGTGCTATTCTCATGTGACTCCACTTTAGCGCTACTCACTCAGTCAGAAAAACGAGGAACAAGTAGTATAGAGGAAAATCCCGCACTCAACAATAACATATCCACGTGGACATTCACGTGTGAGACACTGGTTGCATCTACTTTTTATTTTTTTTTTTTTTTCATTTTTTTAGTCACTCGTTTTTTTTTAATTCAAAAAGTTGAATGATTTTTATTAAATTTAAATCTAAGTTTGAATTTTTATTGTAATTTAAACAAAAAATGTTTTACTAAGTTTTTATAATACACTGATAAAAATGAAAATTATAATTTAGACACAAATTTTTTAGCTCAAGAATTTGTTAAAATAAATTATTTACTTTATTAATTTTTTGATAAGAAAACATGAATATTTACTTGATTATTTTTTGGATTAAAATTATACATTTTTAATAGATATCAAAAATATATTATTTTGTTAAAAAGATTTTTTTGAAAGAAGTATTTTTATTTTCAGTGTAAAATTTTGTTTTGTTACTATAAATTTTCAGTTATTTTTATAGTGCAAAAATCTATTTGATAATTTTTATTTTTTAGCTAGCATGTTGAAATTTCAAACTGTAACTTGTACAAAACAAAAATTTGAATTTTTAATATTTTTGATGATAAAAAAAACTTTTATTATAAATTTTTCATCCAGCTGACTTTTTGAAAAAGCCTTTGAATAATGCGATGTATAATAAAAAAAAGTATTTTTTACTAAAGTTGGCATGTGTTTTCATTAAAGGATGCGAACTGTAATTTAAAATAAACGTAAAAATAAGGAACATATTACATATATTAGCAGAAAAAGGCCATGTGGGAACATTTTTACCATCGAGGCTGGTAAATGTCTAATATATTCAACATAAATGTGTAAACTGTCATCGTCCCTTTGACATTTAATCAACCTTGGTGGTCTACACATGCTTGTGTCCAAAAATAACCGGGTATAAATGTAAAAAAATTAAATTATTTCCTATCAATAAATACTCATAAACAATAACAAGTGCAGTCAATCAAGTCCAATAAAATTTCACCGATATCCATGGCTTAGAATAGTAATCTTGAATTTGTCCATAACTAAAAATATACGAATAGAAATACATATGTATAAATGAAATAGTTGCGTAGGCCGATGAGAAAGACCGTAGAAAAAGGGAGAAATCCGAGAATGAAGGTCGCGATATACATTCGCACTTGGTCTATTTCTGGCGACGAATGCGGAAGAATTTTCTGTTCTATCCGCGGGGGGTTTAACAAATCGCCGGACTTAACTAAATACCTAACTAACCCGGATTGCGTGTTCCGGGTTTCTCGCCCTGTTCACAACACACGTTACACCTCCCCACTTGCTTAAACCACCGGCTCGAAGAGTTTAAAACACCAAAATATTTTTATCAATTATCCACATCGGCTTCTCAAACTCACCTCTTGTTAACTTTCTTCGTAAACTATAGTATTAGCTTCTATTTTTAACCAACCATTATAATTAAAACTTTACTTTCCTTGTTTCTCCTTATTGACTTTTTTTTTTTTAATTTGTTTTATCCTTTATTCATTTATAATTGAAACTTAAATTATCGGGTATAAAATTCGCAGGTGAAATTTTTTTTATAATTAATGTTTGTTCTTATATAAAGTTTTTTTTTTTTTTTTTTTTTTTTTCAATGATTAACAATTACATCAAAAAGGGTAAAAAATGTTATCAATATTCGATCCTGGTTTAAGGCCGGTTAAGCGTAAAAATACAACAAACTTCTATAAATATACATCGCGTAAACATTTAAGTTCCCTTGGTATGACGACCGCTCGAATTCAAGGGAAAAAGGCGTGCATCCTGTGTATGCGTATATATGAAAATATTAATGTATATATATATATATATATATATATATATATATATATATAGTTTTAAGGGCGTAGCTACGGAACTTGCATACACAAGCCCTTACATACATTCGTATGGTATAAATGTATATAGATTGGATGGTAAGCCGCGAATATTGCCGAGAAGGCCAGCTGCAAGGCGCTCGAGCGCGACCGTGCCAAGAAGACTTTTGTATGTGTATGTATACTTGGAAACGTTGTAAAAATAATTATTTAAGTCGTTACCAAAGTATACTTACGCGTATACATGTCCATATATATATACAAAAATAGTTGATTGGTGTTAGGGTTAAGGTAAAGGCCGCATCCGGGTCGTTCGCGACGTCTTTTGTTGACTTAAGCCAATTATCAACTTTTGTTCATACGCGATAATCATTTTGGTTGGAGATAGTAATTATTCAATTATATCCGATTGTTACTTTTATTGTTGAGGTTTATGGAATGGTAGTTTTGGTAAAAATATAGATACATTTGGTTTATGTATTGTGAAAATTTATCCATTGTCAGAAGCCCATACAAAGATGAATGATTTTTTTGACAAATAAAAGATCTCGAGGACAATAGATTAAAATTGGATCAATTTTTGAACTTAATGATTTATGGTTTAATGGTAGGAATAATAGTTTTTGAATTGTGGTCGCTGATTAATGAACTGAAATGTTTTTTTTGTATATTGAATTTTTTTTTTTGATAGAGAGAGAGAGAGATAGTTTATGGAGGCTATTATTTGTCACCCTAGGATCGATATTAATTTAATAATAAGTAAAAGGTTTTAATTTTGTTTTTAGTTAAAAAAATTGAATTTTACATTAAAAGCTAATGGAATATTTTTCGAGAAAATAGCAGAGTATATGTATTGGTTTTTGATCAATGAGTAATGTGGTAACTTGATAACGAATGCCGTAGAAATTTGTTAGTGCAATTAGGAGTTCACGTATCGGCTATTAACAGGTTTGTGATGATAGCTAATTTAGATTTTAGTTTATAGCTTGGACGCAAAGTTGAAAGTGGAAAGTATTAGATTAGTTTCATGAGTTTGTACTCGAGGAAGACAATAATTTTTGATAGGTGTGTATGAGTCTGTAGAAGACGGCTGTCAATATAAAATTATAATCGGGCTTAAAATGAGTTGGACGTATCATGTGTGTGACGAATTAAGTGAACGTCGTAAATTTAGCCAGGTGATGCGGACATAATGCTAAATTATTATTGTTAGTAAATCGAGCGTAGCGGTGTATTGATCTCATGGCGAAAATTAAATCGATTCGTTGCAGACTTTATAGTTTTACAAAAAATAGAAAATTTTTTTCCCTTTCATTTTTATTCGACACACGACAAAAGTCTATTTTTGAAAATTGACTGTGACTTTATTAACTTCTTCTTTGATCGAGAATTTTTTTTTTTTTATAAATAACTTATGACAAATTCATTGTTTATTATAGTTTAATTTTTTTCCTTGCGAACAAGAATCAAATAACATAGAATTTTGCGACGAGTTACTTGAGTGGAAACAGTTAAACTTAAATACAAAAAATGGCTTATCTTTACTTAAAGTAAGACATCACGTTTCGATTTTAATAACAAAAATGTAAAAAAAAAATCATCATGCGAGAATTCACGAGCTAATCTCCGAAATCTTGATCCCCAAAAGAACTTGTTAATTTCGTACGTCAGAACAGAAAGATTAAGATATTTGTAAGCGACTCTCGGAAGGGTACGGCCACGTCAGCAATCAAAAACGTGTAATTTATAAATACTCATAAAAAACAATAAAAAAGTGAAATTTTTTGGTTCGTTGACCTGATTTGAGTGCGAGTTAACAAACTGGAGTCCTCTTCCGGCGAGCAGCGTGTAGCATGCAGCATGTAGCGGGCGGGCCACAACAACCTGTTCTAACCGTCCATCAAGGGTGTTCTAATGAAAGCAACGGCTCTTTCGGGCCGCCGGCCATCTGTCGTAGACACTCAAATGAAATGGTTTTGCCGGAATTAAAGTCAGCTGATAGGCATGCATGCACTCTCACATACTGCAGACTACTCCCATACTATATAATACTATACAAGTACGAGGTGCTGCTCGGTGAATAAAACGGGCCAGTCTTAATTCAACTTCTCTTCTCTTATTTTCTTGGCCATTTAGTTTTTATCTCCTTACTTACATTATTACACTTTTTATTTTCACTTTCGCGATCGAAAGTCCAGTCAAGTAAGACTTATAGACCCGAACCGTCAGACAAACACACACTGATCCAACATGACGAATTATCCTTCATGTCTAGCAGCTGCAAACTATTACACACACACACACACACACACACACACACACACACACACACTTACACACTTAAACATATTTTTTTTACTTCCAAATAACCATTGCAACGCTTAAATACTTCCGATCACCATTATTATTCTACTTAAACATATTTTTAAAGGTCAAATTATTATTTATTTTCTTGCCGCCCAAAAATTTTTTAAAATAAATACTGATTAAAATCACCAGTCATTTATTTTTACTCACTAACTAAAAATGTCATTTATTTTTATTTTAGAGGAAATCCGGTTTATTTTAAATATAATTTATTGCTTTTTATATTTTTAATTACTCCCTTTGTCTTTTCCTAGATCTGGTATTTAGAACTAAACCATTTTAAAGTATATAAACATAACATACATATTAATATATGTACGATGTATTGTAAATTTTTTACGGTAATTATTATTATAGCATATGGAACAAATGGTCGGTATATATATTTAATAATAAACAACGAGATCCAACTGTCGTTTCCTATTTCATAATAAATATTTTTTATTGTTAACACAGCCATATAGCCATAGAGCTTTATCAAAATAAATTCCTTGAAGAAGATAATTAGCAACGAGATAGAGAAGACGGTTCTGGGTTAGGTAAAAAATATTACCGACATCAATTTTTTTATCAATTAGCTTTCATCAGCCAGCAGCAGAATTCGCCGTCTGGCTACTGATGACTGATTGTTATTATTTTTTATTTTTACTATCATTATTATTTATTCGAAATATTTTAATTAGCTTATCGTTAAATCGTTGACAGCTGCCGCGTGTACGCGCGTGTTTCTAATTGGCTCAGTGTCTTTCGCGTTAGTAATATAATGCGAAATACCGTATTCATAATATACTTAAATTAAACTACAGTCTTTAAAAATTAAAATTAGCTCCAAATGAATATTTAACATTCTTTATGGACGTCGCGTCAAAAAATTACAATATAAATATGAAGGACAAATAAAATTATATAAATAATAATTGCTTGAGCAATTATTAACTACCTTTCATATTTACTTTTACATATTAAAAGGTAACTGATAGCTCGAGATTAAAATCAACCAGAAAATAATTAAAGAGATGACTGTAGGCATAGTGTCGCATGTCAATAAAAAATTGATATAATTAAAATAATATTTTAAGTGTGTTTCATTTTATTTATTCAATATTTGAGATTTTATTGAAGAGATACCGTCATACCTGACAATTTTATTTTTAAATGTTCTGTTACTTTCTCAAGTAATTTTTTTTTTTTTTAATAATTCACTATACATAAATACACTTTTTAATTGTCTACTATATTTTTATGTATTTGTAATTCATATTTTCTGATAAATACTTTTGATTATACAATTAAAATATACTTTATAAAATTTATCTCAAATACAAGTTTGTAAATATTAATTATACTTTTTCAAAAAATTTTACTTTTAAAACAAGGAGCCAAATTTTATTAAAAATTATTTGTTCTGTTAAACTATAGTTTACTTCGTAAAGAAAAAAATGATACTTTTTTCTAAAATCACTAAATAAATAAAAATTATTATATTAATTTATTCAATAAAAAAGAAAAAAAATTTCACTTCACTTAGTTTTTTCAATAAAAATATAAATAAAATCCTTTTTGCGGTCAATTTCACTCTAAAGAGAATAAATCCATTAAGAATCATTCACCTCGACAAATTTTTACAGTGTAATGTTAATTAATACCCAACTCATTAATATTTTTAGAACCATTAACAATGTACACACTCGACGTATTTGTTTATCACAAAGAAATCTATTTTTATACCAAACCTAAAGTAATAATATAAATTTTTCCGCGAGCCCTTAACCCGCTTTATCTCATTAAAACTCGGACGCACATTTAAAAATCGCTTACGTATTCACTCTTCCGTAAGAGGAGACCGGTGGTAATCCCAGCGGGGAATGACCAAGTGAGTAGAACCCTGAGGATCCCGTACGTGTAATAGGCGAGAAAATGTGATATCTTTTCCTCTATTAATTACGCTCTGATTCGCGCCCTTTCCGCATTACATCGCCATTGACCATTCCGATCCCTTTTTCTTCCCTGAAAATTCGCCCGATGTAATACTGACATTTGCTGCGTACTGTATGTATAGAGGAAGGCCCTTTAATCCTCCCGTAACATGTGCATAATATACCTGTCAACATAACACCGCGATATTGATGCTGCTGATCGTGTGGTGTTAGTTAGAGCCCGGGAATGCCGGTGGGGTCTGTTGTATATAATACCGGGATTGCGAGGGAAATCCGTGACGATGGTCAAGGAGGGTGTTGCGTAATATTATGCAAGGAAAACTAGTGTGTAATGGGTGGAGAAAAGGAAGAAACGATTAAAAAAACACATGAGCTAACCTCTGAGGCACCCCTGTCTTTCGAGCGTACGTTTATTTAACTTAATGGAACACGGATACTTTTGCGAAGTGTGAAAAGATTCTCCTGGGTTATTCTCTAAGTGAAAATATTAAAAAGGTACATTACGTTCATGTGTATCGATCCCGAGTAATTTACCCTTTGGCGATAAAAGTTCCGAGGGCTAAGGAATAATTATTCTCGTCTTATTTCTTGCCTTCACTTTAGTTCCTTACTTTTGAATTCCTTTATTATTATTCACTTTAAAGGCAGTAATTACGCTCAGAATTCAATGAAATAGTCACTTCAATGCAGTCCAGTATAATATAAGGCGTGGAATCGAAAGATTCATTTGCTTTAAAAATCTGAAATGAGATTTTTCGTTTGATCGCTTAATTAGATATTTATCGAGTTTAATTGCAATTTTTGAAGGGATAAAAAGTGTCGGCTTGCTGAATTGGTAATTAAATTTTTAGTTGAGTACCTTTGAAAGGTAATTGAATTTCTTGTGCAATGGCCGAAAAAAATCAATTTTTCTTTGACCGTACAAACTTACGCATGCGTGACGGTAAGTTTAACGGTTTTCGGTTATATTATACATTTCTTCCTGGTGATACGTCACTTGGGTGCTGCAGACATCTTTTTTAGCCGCCGAAGACTTTCACTGCCGATAAACCAAGCGGTCGGTAAAATGCCCGAACAAAAATTGCAGATAGTGTAGATTTCTTTTGATATTTTTTTCTTTATGATCGCTACTTTATCTACACTCTGTCAGCTTGTATCAACTGACATTTTTTTTTTGTTTTATAGTGAATATAAATTTGTTCTCCTCTTTTAAAAAAGCATTTGAATTTAACATTTTTTTACTTTTTGTTACAGCATTTATATCACTTGCAAACTGCAGACGGCACTTTTAGAGAACGAGGGAGAGGTCGAGGAAAAGGAGCTGGAACAAGAGTGAGTGATTTTTAAAATCATTATTTATAAATTTTTTATAACGATTCATAAAAAAAAAAACTTTTAATCAGATAAAAAACTTAATTAAAGGAATAAAAAAATGTTGTAATCTCGGTGAGGCAAACATAAAAGCTCAACGATCATAAGTAATCCCTTTTTATAAAAATTTTTTTAATGAAATATTATCCATGATTAAGCGCGTTTGTGTAAAAATATCAGCACCTTGATCTCATAGAGCTTTGCAGCAGCAAAAAAGCTTGTATACAATCAAACCCATTTAAAAAGACCGGTGAATAAAAGCTGAAAAATATCCGCGCAAAGGATCCTCTTGTTGCTCAAGAGGGTGTGCCTTCCAGCTGTTTGCTAATAAAAACCAGCCCTGTAAAAAAGGTTAAAAAATCATCACCCATTCAGCAACATTAAATTTTTCCTCTGTCGGAGGTTTTTCCGTTTATCCGAAATGCGGGCCACTTTGAAGCCTAGAAGCTAATAACAAAATTCACCGTGCCTGCTATTAAACAAGCCAGATTATTGATCGATTGTGCCTCGGTACTATACGCCTGACTGAGGGAGAGGTACGGCCATGTTTAAAATTTTATCATTTCCAGCCTCTGGCGGTAGCAGCCGAAACTACTCCACACACTCTTATCTTGCACTACACACAACACAACTAACGCTCAACACATTGGAGGCTCGAACCACCATTTTATACACACACAAGCTCTCCTATTTCTTCTTCTTCTTTCAATTTCGTCCTCTCCCACCCGCGACCCTCTTGTCAACCTTCAACCTCATCTCACCGTTCAATATTTTTTATTGCAATTTCTTTTTTTCTCCTTTATTCATTATTATTATTATTCTTTTTTTATTATTACTACATGCCTTTTTTTGTTTTATACCTACGTCAGGCATTTAAACTTAAACTCTTGTATTTTCAGATAAATTTCCACTTTCTACGACAAAGGTATTAATTATTGCCAGGGTTACTATTGTTATTTCATTTATTTCTCTGTACTCTGTAAATTTACATACACATTAAAACTCCAAAATAGAAGTCGCTTCAAATTTTAACTTTAATTCAAGCTCCTTTTATTATCCTGCTATTTATAGAAAACCATAAAATTCATATTCGCTCAAATATATACATAGAGATCGGTAAAAATACGACGCAATAAAATTTTAAAGTCCTCGAGCAAACACTTCCATGGGAGAAAATTTTATGAGAAGAAAATTGAGAAGATTGATTTTCTCTACTAAAACAGATACTCCAAAATTGAAGATAAATTTTATATTCAAACATACTTTCCTTTATAAAAACGTTTACCGACATCAAAAGCTTTTTTAGTTTAATTTTTTTTTCTTCTTGAGTACTTTTAACCATAAAATTTCTCGAAATTAAATAAAATTTAAATAATGCCTATTTACATTTTTATAATAATTATATATTTATTTTTAAAGAATTTAATTTTTTACTTGATCAAATTTTATTGCGCCTCACTTCACCTTCTCCCTCTACTCACCAATAGCTCCGTACTATATACACACATAAATATGTACCGATGAGTAATGTTATGCTATATCAAATATTTGTACACAATTATTAATATTTACATTATTTAAATTACGCAAATACTCATCAGGCAATATTTACATTCGTAATGTTTATTAGCATTCGCCTGTTTTATAAATAATTCCTTTTTTATTTACTTGCAATAAATAAATTAAAAAATACCCCTTGAGTTAAACATTTAATTTATATTCTATAGTTTAATTAAAAAAATAATACCCCCAGAAAATATATTGCAAATAATAAAAGTAAATATAAAATTTACATTTTTAATTATCAAACCAGAATTATTTTCACTGCGAAGGGGATTAGCTTAATAAAACTCGCTCGTAAATAACAAAATAAAAAGTATAGAAAAAAGTTCTATTGAAATAATAATATGCGCGTATATAATTTATATTATTTATTAGATTAATATAAAAGTACAGATGACTCATTGAAAAGAATCCCTTGTATCAGTATCTTGGGAGAGTATGAACGCACGAAACTAGTTTCATACAATGAATCTGCATCACTAAGTTATGTTATTCGGTGTATGGTATATATAGCACAGTAGTATTATTTATTATATATATATATATATATATATATATATATATATATATATATATATATTTATATATGAATCCTCCCTACGGCATTAATTTAATGAATATTAAAACTCTAGGGATTACAATAGTGTAATATACTAAGGCTATTATTTTACTTTTTTAAATGCTTTTTTTCTTTGACATAGATTAATTTATTTATTATTTTATTAATTATTATTTCAGTAGTGTGTTCGATGTTAATTTATGCTCGAAAATAATTAATTTTTTTTGTTGAGAACTTTAAAGAAATTTTTTGCAGAAATAAATATTTTTTGAGATTACATTGCAAAAAAATTTTTTTTCAACGCATAAAAACGGACGTTATTAATAATTTCCGAGACTACATATTTTTGTCTAAAAAAAATAGGTTGAAATAGTAAAAATAAATTTAAATGTTTTATTTAAAAAAATTCTTGTCTGAAGAATAATTTCTTTTTCTCTCAATATAGATATCAAGGTTAATTATCAAAGAAATAATTTTTTTATTTAAAAACAAAGAAAAGAATTTTTTTAGATAAAAAATTAACTGATTTTTCATAAATTTAAAAGTTAAAACAGAAAAATAAAACATAATTAGATAATAGTCGATATTGGAGAGATAAAACCCGGAAAAGCAGGGCAAGAAATCACAATAGTTTATAAGAGAAGGCAGAACTATGTAAAACACCCTCGGGATATCGTATCTCAGTAAAAACGCGAGGATCTTCAGACGGGCCATGTAGAGAGAGCTTTTGCGGTATATAGTGTAAGTTGGCGTGTTAACAGCGAGTCTGGTAAGAGTAAGAGTAAGAGTCGAGTCGGCGTTTGAGTTTGAGTCGGAGTGGCTAACCGTAGGTCGGGTACACACAACACACAGCCAACCGTACTCGAGACTCGAGATTTCTTGTAGTAGCAGGGATGACGCGGATCGCTTTACACTTTACACCCGCAAGCTCCTACCCGCACCGTACCGGGTCTATCTGGCTCAACAGCTTTCCCGTGCACGGCAAATGCCAAAAGAGCTATCTGCTGGCGAACACCACGGGGATATATCGCTCCTCGTGTGCAATACGAGGGTGGTTATTCACTATTACTAACACGATCTGTGGTACTATACTCATCCACTCATCCACTCATCCACTCTCTCTTTTACTCTCGGGCAACTTGTTGCCGCAATACATATAATACTAAATTTGTTAATACACCGAATCCCTTTTAATTCATCCCGTCCATTCCTCATTACTCATTACTCATTACTTATACACCTCTTCATTATCATCATTGTAATTATAATTAAAATATTTTACGCTCATTCCGCTATAAAGTAAACAAAGTATTCAAAATTCACGTATATTCTTGTTTATTGTTCAACTAAAAGTTTTACATAATTAAATAATGGCGAATTACTACTTCTATTGTTTTTTACTTCAACATCGAAATATGTAAAATATATTAAAATAATTAATTATTTTCATTTATTACAATAACATAAACAGCAACCAAAAAAATTTTTAACTAATAATTGATGAAAAATATTTCTATACTCATAAAAAAAAATTAGCTTGATTCAAGGGAAAAAAAATTTTAAATTAACTTTAAAAAAAAGAAATTTTTTTATTCAAAAACTTTTTAATTTTTTTAGAATAAAAATAAATTAGCTCAACATTCATGATTTTATATATTATATATTTAAACGAAATTCCCCAGAACGTGAACGACAAAGAAAAATGTCCATTATTTTTTATCAGCGTAAACTAAAATTTTTTACTGTCAGATAACATTAATTTATTTAAAAAATCGATTCAAAATTTAGTAATTACACTGTAGAAAGATTCTTTTCATTTTCAATTATTGCAAGCTGTACTTCATCCTGCATCTTACGAAAATTCCTTGGAATCATTACACATGTATTTCGCGCAAATCCCTCATACAGAATATCCAGAACAGGATAAGTAAAAGTACAAATTAAAGTATCATCTAGAACATCCCGGATGGAGCTTGCAGGGAAGGAATCGGGAATAGGAATAGGAAGAGAGCAACTGAAGCGAAAGAGAAGCATAAAGCAATTGCCGGAAAGACACGAACATTTCCGAGTGGCCGGGTGCGACGCTGTTCTCCTACGGGAGTTCCCGAAGACACGAAGAAACGCGCAATTGACGCGCCGCGACTTACAAACTCGATGCAAGTGTAAGTGTGGTACGAGCAATACAAGTATTGCCGGTGAATTTCGTGGGGGTTCGCTGCACGTACACTCAAAGCAGATGTGTGATAGGTAGACGGAATATTCGCGAGCTCGGGTAGGTGAGCATGTGTGTGTCTGCATGGGGCGCAGTATGGATGAGAGGGATAGGACGAAATAGTGAAAGAGAGAAGCCAGAAAGAGACAGAGAAAGTGGATTCGAGCGAGAGGGTACGTGCAGACGCGGACGGTGAAGTGAGATGTGCACGAGGTTCGGTGTAGAGAGACGGCACGCGCGGAGGATAGTCGCGGTTCCTCTGGCTCATGTACCAGACGCATTATTCCGTGTGCTCCGACAAGTCGCGCGTATTTTTTGAAAGTATTTATAAAATATCTTTTTAATGCTCGTTACACGAGTCACTCGCTGATTTTATCATTTTTACTAACAGGTAGATATTTATTTATTTTTTCATTAATTTAATTTAATTTTGTTTATTAAAAGTTTTTTAATCAAAGAAATGCATGAGTTTCTTGATAAGATGCACGGGTATTATAATATATTATTAAAAAAGGTAAAAATTTAATTTATTATAAATTATAGGTATATAAAATAATGAAACATAAATTTTAATTAAAAATTAAAGTGGAATGTATATTAATGTCAGTGAGTTGTGATAAGCGCAGGAGCATCGTGGTACGTATACGCCGGAATTTGCAATAGCGAGGAGGAGAGAGAGGCTGGGGGGAGGGAGAGAAAGAGAAAAAGGAGAAGGAGAGAGTGTGTAAGTAGTAGTAGTAGAGTATAGAGAAACGAGTGGAAGACGCGAGTAGTATAGAGGACCCAGTACGAGGAGTCAAAGAGCGCAGAGACGGTAGAGCCAGAGAAAGACGGGGAGGAAGACTCCAAATAAGAAAGAGAGAAAGAGCTGAGTTAAGAGTAAACGGAGGAGAGCCGAGAGGCTCACGAAAAGAGGGAGTAACGAAAGAGACTGGCTAAGGGAGAACACAACCTCTAGCACGAGGGACCTCGAACGTGGACGACCAGTTTAAACTCCGATTTATCGTGATCAGTGATTTTATTATTTTATTTCTCGCGGATTAAATTGTTTATTTGGTTGCATAGATTCTAATTGCAATTAATTATTGCTAGTGTCTAAGTATAGTTAGTAGTTTTTATTTTTGAGGTGGTTTGAGGAAGTAATTAGAATTTTAATTAAAGTACCGGATTCGCGGACGTTGGAGATTTTCAGGAAATCGATTCGCTGTTTTTAAAAAATAAGGTGAGCTTCCGTGGTTTTTTTTTTTTTTTTAAGAGTCTAATGAGCTTGTAAATTTATAATTTTAATGATAGTAAGTAGGATGTTTATTTAGGGAGGGTATGAATGATAAATGGCGTTTTTTTGGTTGTTAAAATCTTAAGTATTTATAATTTACGAACTAATTTTTATTAACTGTCAGCCGGTAGGAGGAAAATAAAATAAATAAAAAAAAAGGAGAGACGGTTCAGTGAACGCGTCGAGGTCGAATTGTCTCTCTCGCTTAGTGATTTTGCAGCGCGGGAACGAGAGTGAGAGCGTAAGTCGGAAGAGAGTTGAACAAAATTAATTTTAATGATATATATGTATGTACAAGTATAAGTATATGTACAAGTATACGAATCTCCATATACATACATACATATATACAAGTATATTATGTGTATAAAAGTCTGGAAAATTAAATTTATCCGTGAGTTTGCAACTTTGATATTAAAATTAATTTCCTTTTATCTCAGGCTCCGTTGTACCTTTTTATGAAACTTTCGGTATTTATATTTGGATTTTAATTTTTAATTAATTATTTATTATTCTCCGAAGTGCCTCAACATTATATTTTCAACAATAGCCGAAAGTAAGTAGATAATTTTTTGACGTCTACTCGGGCTTTAAGAGCTGAAATTGCTGTTGAGTGCGACTAGTACTTAAAAAATAATTTTTCAAAGATCGCAGTTTTATTTTTTAATTACACTCAAAATAACAAGTCTTAGATTAAATAAAAATTTTTTATTTAAATATTTTTATTTTTGTTATTTGAAATTTTTCGAATTTCAATACAAAATTAAAAATATTTAATTGACTGAAATAAAAAAAATTTTTTGTACCAAACAATTTTTTGAATGATAAAAAAAAATTCATCCGTCTAAAATTTTATAGATATAAAATAAACAAATTACAATTATGATAAATATAAAATATAAAAGCACGTGGTGTATCCACGTGGTTCTCTATCTTGTCAGTGTCAAAGGGATAACACAGTGGTAGATAGAGTAGTCAAGTCAACATAGCTCAAAGCTTCCACTTCTATTCACTCAGAGGACGAGATAAGTAGCCGTGTTATATGTTACTACCACTCTCGTATCTTTTCATCTCTTATATACTATTGCTCTATCTATCGCTTCACTCTACATGTACTCACACTTAGACTCAGCCTACAAGACTTGAATCTTACAAAGCGAGCATCAAGACTCCGAAAAATTAACACATCACGATTTACGAATTAATCTCTGGTACTGAGCGCCGAAAATATATAAATATGAAACGAATAAAAAATAGTAAAAAAAAATCGAGTTCACAGGCCTCTATTCTCATCATTTTTTACAACCATTTATTCCTCTCGAAATTAAGATTGACAGCCGAATGAATTCGTCCATTTATGACAGCTCAATAATTTTGGTCTTTTGTTGTTTTCAATTCTATTATCTCTTTAAAAAAATAATAATGACGGATAAAAAATTGAAAGCGTTTTTTTAAATTTCCGCTAAACGATAACGATTTTACTCATTATTTTTTATTGTAGAAAATTTATTGAAGCGAAAAATACAAAAGTGGTGCATATATATGTATACGCAGTACAGTGTAGAGCGGATAGAAGATTTATCTTTTGAAATAGGTATAATATTTATATTGTTTGGAGTAGCTTTATTGCAGACATTGTTATTGGGTAGCTTTGAGGATTATAAAAAAATAATGAATTAAAAACTAGTAATAAAATAATAATGATGATAATAATTAATAATAATGGATATAAAATTGATATAGGATTTAATGGGCATGGACACAATGGATTCAAATTGCTCGAGTAAGCCAGATTAACCATTTGAATTATGATTAGTTTATATTAATAACTCGGTGAGAGGAGCTGTTTGAGCCTACTATAGGATATTCTAGCGTTAGTGGATGCTAATGCTGTAACCTATTGATAAGGTATTCAGATAATTTAATCTACTGTAATTAAATAGTTGTGTTTCAAGTTGTTATTGATAATATTCAAAACCCTCTACGCGTGATTTGATCTTTTAGAAGAATTTTTTATTCAATCTTAACGCGTGAAACTTTTAAAAAATTCTGGTTTCAGTAAGCGGATCAATATTTATCGCCTTTATTGAAAATGACGTTTCAGTCTGACAATTATAATTCAAATTATTAAATTTATAAATTGGAACAAAATATGCTTTGAAAAAGTTTTGTTTAAATTTTTCATTTTTTTTTATTAGCTACTCAATCTTATTTTATAATGATTGATGATCGAAAATTTATAATTTAGTTTTATTAATATTGTAAGAAATTGTAAGAAAATATCTTAAAAGTTTTTAATAAAAAGGATTGTAAGTAAAATTTATTATCAACAAATATTACTTTAATGATAAAAAAATAGTCAAGTATTTTAAAAATAATAAAAAACTTTTGCAATTAAATCAATATTTTTTTAGGCTTTTTTAAAAGCGTTTTCTTATTTTAAATTAAAATAATTCTAAGAAAACTTTCTTGAATAACATCTAAAATACACTCGATAAAATATTCAAGATAAATAGTTTTCACTAAAACAGCATTTAGTTTACTAACTAAAATGATAATTTTCCCATAATAATAAAATAAAAAACAATTAAGATTTAATTGGCATAAAAAAACGTTTGCACAGAATTCCGCTAATGGAAAATTTAATTAAAAGCTAAATAAAAATATTTATATTCCATTTAGTTATTTGTTATTTTTAATGCCTCACTTTATTTTCTATTATTTATACTTTTTTTTTTTTTTCACTGGGAGCCCGTGAGTGGTTGCCGGGTAACAAAAACATAAAGTAAATGTCTGGATTTTTTAATGCCTTTTTTGCAATACAACCAATGCAACTCGAGCGAAGAAAGAGAACAAATAAAGATAAGAGTATACTTCCCGACGTCGAGAATTCATTAAGTCAAGTACTTATCGAATGAAGGGACCAGTCTAGCTCTACACAATACTCCAGCTAATTTACCTCAAAACTAAATTTCAAATAAAAATTCAATAAGCCCAAATTATATACTAACTAAAAAAAAAAATTTTTAATCAAGACAAAAGCTTTTTATCAAAATTGCATTTCTATTTATTTCTATATTATGATAATAATTTTTTCAAGTGTCTCATTTAAAACTTTTGGTCAAAAAAACAACTTTGTTTAGCTTCTCAAAATTTGATCAATAAAAAATTTCAAAATTGATAATAATAAATAATATAATAATTATAAAATACAAACCTAACTTTATAAACTCTTTTGAACATATTTATAAATAAAAACTTATATCAAGATTGCCTCAGAAAAAAAAGGCAAAATTTACAAGCAGGACAGGGGCAAAGACAATAAATAATCCTGTGGAACAATAAATAACAATAGCATTAACAAGGTACATAGATAGACCCAATAAATCAAATAATATAAATCAACATATATCTTGGACATATATAACCGAATTCCAGCGGAAGGTCTGATCGTTGGCTTCCGGTTCGGGCGAGCAGCCAAGAGACGAGCTCGCGAATCGTGTGCGAACGATCCGTGATAATACACGAGATAGAAATATCTCCGCTTCCGTCTAATCGATACGTCTTTTATTGCCGCTAAAAAGTTGCTCCATTATTTTCCAAAAACTCTCTACTCGGGGTATTGCGTATTCACGAAAATATTTTTGCGAAGCAGCTGTACTATAGCGAAGACAAGCGACGCAACAGTGACACGAAAACATGGAGTAAGTTTTCGTATAAATGGTGTACAAATCATTTGAATTGGAGTAGAGAAAATAAAACCGAGCGGGTATAACGGAAGTAAACAAACCCACTTTAAACGGGAACTTCAGTCTGGTACTTCTTCTCTCTTAAACTTTACTTCCCTTTTATTTTTCTTTGCTTGCATGTAAAGACTCGAGAGGAGGTCATAGTCCACTGAAATTACTCTTATGCGTTGTTCGAACTAATTTTCGACTGAGATGTTTTTTCAAAGAAAAATCGAGGATTTTTCATAGAATTTAATAAAAAAAACGCGAAATTTCAATTCGATACGGAAGTTAATTAAAAAAATTAATAAAAAATTGAAAAATCGCGGAACGCTACACAGTAAAAAAATTTTGCGTCATTGCGTCAAAAAACTTAGTGTTAAAAATTTTTGTGTTAAATATTTAACACTTTTTGTGTTGATTTAACATTTATTGTGTTAAATCAACACAAAAAAGTGTTAAATATTTAACACAAAAATTTTTAACACTAAGTTTTTTGACGCAATGACGCAAAATTTTTTACTGTGTATATTTTTCACTTTTTTAATATATTTAATATTTTTATATCACGCTCTTGAGTATACGAACTGGAAAATACAAGAGTCTCTTTACTAAATTCCCTAGAGAAATAGATAAAATAACCTCCTCGGCGAAAGCTCAGCTTAGTTATGTATTTTATATAAATTGTTGAAGTTTTGATCAAGTATACACAGCTCAACGTATTTATATGTCCATAATATGTGAATACGTATAGTGTATAGTCGCGTACTGTATACGGAAATTTTAAACATATACGGTGCACCAAGAGTATGCTAAACTATGGGAAAACTATTCCGAGCTTTTACTTAGATCTCATGTGCATAAATTATTTCAAGTTTGTGTAATTGGGTTACTTTGTTTAATATTTTGATTAAATTTTGTCTTTAATTTTATTTAAATAGTAATTAAGTCTTAGTGACTTTAATTAAGACAAAAATCACCATATTTTTTTATAAAGTTTTTTTTTTTCAAATGTAGGAAAATTTTTTGATCAATAAATGAAATATTTACTTAAAAAAAAAATTTTTTTTATGATTACAGAGCTACAGAAAAAACATAGCTAGGCAAGTAAGCACTCCAGATAGCGCACCAGCAGGCCTAGGAAGTCCGCAAGGAGGCATAGGAGGTCTCCAGCAGCACCAGCCTCAGCAACAGCAGCAGCCGCAGCCGCCTCAGCAGCAGCCTTTACACACAGACCCGATGCAGCAAACAAAGGACGGTCTAAACTCCGCGAGTCAGCAAGCCGGAGCTCTCAGGAACGGGAACCCTCCACCGCCAGTTGTTTCCATGGTGAGTTTTATTAATTACTTACTTATTTGTTAATTTCATCGAGTGCTGGTCGGAGAATTTTTTAATCAACAAAAAAATTCAAATAAACGACCGAACTTTAAACATTCAACAATTCAGTAAACAAAGTTTAATAATTCTAAAAATCTAATAATTCAAAGATAAAGTTTCGGGCTCGTATAGCGGTAGTATGTGAGGGAAATTAAAAGTTTAAATTTATTCCAGTATAAAATATATGAGTTTTGAGGAACTACGTAATTTAAAATTTAATATTATTCCTTTATTAATAGCATAAAAAAGTTAATTTAAAATATTTCTCAGCTATGCGCCGCTCTTAAAATATATTGCCGTGGATTAAATTAGCGTGAGATCAATAACTCCCACATTACCCTTATATACCCGTCTTCTACTACACACGTTTCCCTGTACTGATAAAAAAATTTTTAAATATCCGCTTATGTTACTATTATCAGTAACCATTACTAAAAATTGCATTTCTCCTCTAGAGTATATATAGTACTACTTAAATAATATTTTAAAGTGCTCCTTAATCTAATTACGCCGGATAAAGAACCATTAGGAATAAACTATTTTTTTCCCGAGCCGGCTAAAAATATCCTTTTAATTTTATCTGAAAATTAATTAAACAAAAAATTAATCTATTCATCCGTCTATCCAGCCATATATAGCAAATTTAATTATTTCCATAAACTTATCATGCATCAACGTCAGCAAGTAAACCCGAATAGAAACCGTATCAACAATATTCTGATAAATTTTCCTCAACTCGTGTATATTTATACCTCCATAAATAACGATATTGTATTTTGAGAGCAAGTTCGTGTTACTCATTTATTCTATATGTAAATTACATCGTGACAGTTCTCAAAACCGAATTGAACGAGTTAATATGGATGAGAGTCCCGAGATTTAATATTTAAATTTTATCAACTGAGAATAATAAATCACGAAATTTCTCAAGGTATCTAAAAACCCTTTAATTTAATTCCGCAAAGTATAAATAAAATTGAAAAGTCCAAATAATGAAAAATAAGATTCTCTGGAATAAATATTTCAGACAATTTCCTTTACTCGGCTCATAGAATAACCCAAACCCTTTTTCTCTTGATTACGTTTGGAATGCATGAACCTTC
Organism: Cotesia congregata; assembly: GCA_905319865.3. Classification (NCBI taxonomy): domain Eukaryota; kingdom Metazoa; phylum Arthropoda; class Insecta; order Hymenoptera; family Braconidae; genus Cotesia; species Cotesia congregata. The sequence goes on from CAJNRD030001124.1 coordinate 21,195,133, forward strand.
TAGAACTCTCAATTCCTCCCTACCAGACTCTAATACCTCTCTTTGCTCGTCTCCTCCACTCTGGTGTCGTCATTCCTGGCTCTATACTCCTCCACTCTTGCACAGATCTGGTGTCTCGCTCCCTCCTTCGTCGCCTTGGTGTTGGTCGTCATCGTCGTCGTCGTCGTCGTCGTCGTCGTAGTAGTTGCCGTTGCTTGGCGGTTCCTGTTCCTGCGGGTATTGATTCGCGTTGGCGGTCGGTCACCGCCCCCACAGCTAGCAGCGTCTGCTGGTGGTCTGCACCCCTTCTTCTTCACTTTAACCCAACTCTAGCACCATACCACCGTACGACTATACCTATATTTCCTATATACATCCTATGTACATCCACATAAATATACATGCATGCATACATACATATTGTTGTTGTTTTTTCTGTATGTAGTAGCTTACTGTACGACAAACAACAAGGAATATGCCATTTCGTGAGCCGCGACAGTCGATCTGGCTCGTATTTCTAGAGCCCTCTTAAACCTGGTGACTCTTAACATAAAAGCACTCTTTTGCAAGCTCTTGATCACGATCGAGTGCTTGATTCACACTACTATTTGTCACCGTTTTACTTTACTTCTTCTCTATTCTCCAACCCGGAAAACTCACCACCGAGACTTTGTATTTTATTTTTAAGCCGATCGATTTTAAAGACCAAGAACCCCACCCAACTGTTGATTATTCATGGCTTGCTGGATTTTTAGGCAAAATAAAAATCCAGTCTTTCGTATTATATATGAATATAATATTATTCAGCGGTGTGGGTAAGAGTTTGAATATTTAAAGACAAAAGTATGTTATTATAAAAAAAAATTTTAAGAATGCAAATTAATGGATAACTATTGCTTTTAGATATGTAAATAGTACGGTGATGTATAGGTAATTTTAGGGGTTGAATAGAGGAATGGCAGATGGAAACAGAGTGACAATAATTGGGAATATCAAAGGATGAAGGGGGTGTTGTTTCAGGTGCATTCATCGAAACGAGCAATTATGCAGCAAACCGAGACCACGGAATTCCGGTAGTTCGTTGCATTGGTACATACACACGAATTGGCTCTAACCGCGGTCGCGGTGGGTTATATGGAGCACATGTGGTTTTCACTTGGATATTCACATTCGTACTCGGCGATCACTATATTACCGCTACTAACTTATATTTGTCCATGCATTTGTACGATTAGATATCTAGCCACACCTAAAACGGTATTGTGATACTTTTATTGTCAAAGAGAATTCTGGTTAATTATTTTGAGTGAAACATTTATCGCAATCGAATAATTCGGATGTAAATTCATTTTTAAATTACATACAAGAAGGGTTCATTTAAAACAAAAATTAAATTTTTATAATTATTGCAATATTTTAACTCCTTATAATTATTTCCTAAAATAAAAATTATTTGCAATTAAAAAAATGAGGGAGTCAAAAGTTAGCACATAGCTGACATTAATTTTTTTTTTTTTTAATTATAAACATTTATTTTTTATTTGAAAATAAAGTTTGGGATTGATAAAACCGAAAGATGGACCTTTAGATTTAAAAAAAAAAAAATAAAAGTGTCTCAATTTTTTATCTTGAATTTTAATTAAAAAAAAAAATAATAACTATTTATGCCAGCCAGCAGTTTTTTCTTCAATATATTTAAACTTTTAGCTCATATAGTTCGTTGCAATAAATTAAAAGTTGAACAGAAGATAATATTTCCACAACAAAGAAAATAAATTGAACAAAAAAAAACCCGATAATTATAAAATTTGAATACATTCTTGAGTATGAGAAAAAAAAATAAGAATTAAACGAAGCGATTGCGCTTTATAGGGTTTCTGGGCGACGGCGCAACTCGGATGATGCCCTGGGGAGGTGTCAACTCGACTCTAGCCTACGACACGGGTCAAAGTAGATGCCTAGCGTATCCACCGGCAAATCTCGGTACAGTGTATATAGGTGTGACGAAAATGCACGTAGACTCTACTTGATGTGGATGTATTGGATGTAACGTAGCTGTTGAGAGTCAGTTCACTGTTGAGGACAGAGGACAGAGGCGAGTGAAACAAGAGTAGCAACGAATAGGAAGATATAATAGGAAATAGTCCCTTGTGTGAACGTTTAATCGAATATAACCCGTAACCCGTGCAGAGTGGGCCACACGGTTGTTGTACTACCAGCACGGATGATTGTCTGCGTTAATTTCCCGATAAATTCGTAACTGCGTGTCGAACACCATTTTCCCCTTGCGGCCTCCTGCGGTGGTACTTGTGTGTGCCCAATTGGAAAATGGACACGAGTGTCTGTCTCTGTATTTATCTGTATATCTATATCCACATATATAGAGTTACACATATGCAAATGTATATAGACATAGACATAGATATCCGCGGATGGTTCGGCAAAAGCTCGCGTTGACATTCCCGTCGCTATTTAAACCACCAATGGCCCTCAATTCCACTCACTGGCCGGCCAACTGCTGCCGCGCCCACTCTATCACCAATCCGCGGGATAAAACACCGTTTATTATTATTGCACATGTGTCTTTCTATCACCAACAATCATATCCGCTAGTTATCTTCTATCTTATAAATGATTTATTTCTTATAATCAACCGTCCAGATTAAAAATTTAATAAGCTTACACATTTTATCCATTTCCTGGATTTAAAGTAATGCAGTTAAGTTTAATTAAAAAAATAGCATTAGCACTCGAAATGAAACATTAAATATTAAATATAAAATACCAACTACTAAATGAGAAATTTAAATGGTAAATTTAAATTTAAGACTATAAATTATTTAAAAGTTTTAAATAAAATATAACTTGTACTAAAATTACCACACAATTGAATTATATATTACCTCAGACTTTATCTTTATTTAGCTTGAATCTACTCGTTAATATTTATGCTTTACTAAATTTATTACCATGTATTTTAAATTTTAATTCGATACCATTCTGCTATTTAAATTGTTTCAGTTCACTAAAATTATTCGATAAATAATGATAAATAAAAAAATATTAAAAAATTGGGTCGAGGTCAAGTACAAATTCATATATATATATAAATGTATATATAAAATACACACATATAGATAGCAATGAGTTGATCTCCAGGTTTAGCGTTGAGTTGTGGAGATGTCGTAGGTCATCCCATTTTATCGTCGACAAGTGTCCCGAACCGGGCGTTACTCTAGGTCATGATACCAAACCTACTATTCCTCACGCTTATATATATATATATATATATATATATATATAGAGGAAGGAATAGGAAGACAGAGAGAGCGGCATAGAACACAAATGGAATGGATTTCCCACGAACTTTACCCTCTTACCCTTATCGCACGACAGTTCAAGAGGGTGAGACGTCACGCGCACACAAGGGGTAGTACTACAGTTGCCAGTTGAGTGAGGCGGATGTTCGCGGCTCGGTTGGCTGCATGCCCGTTTACTACCCTCCCAACACCTATCTACTTACTACCACTGCTTCTGGTTCTGCTTCTGAATTTGCTAGTACAAGTGCTACATACAACTCTCATCCTCTTTTGAGCTTTAGCTTCCGCTCCTTGGATGTTATCGGGCTTTACCGCAAACACACCGATCCACGGCCACTTGTGGTCTCTTCTGGGTTTACACCGCTTCAAATCTCCGCTGGTGTGCTCTACTCCACTTTATTGTAGCTACTTTACCTCGTACACACCGCACGGCATTAGTACTAATACCGGGCTAAAGTAATCGGTTTCCGGGACCTTGAAACCGCAGTACAACCTATCGGGTTTTCGTTTTCGTTGCTTTTTATTAGATTTGTTAAGACCAGAGTTGTTTAATTTATAACCCCTAGACCGATGTTTTTTGTCAGTTCGCTGAAGAGACATGTGTCACGGGCTTCCGGATAATTGACAATCGATTTAGTGTCAGACAAATGTAATATAATTGTTAATTTAAATGGGAAATCCAATTGAACTGGCTGATGAACCAGACGTCGACGCCAGTAAATAAACTCTCTAATTACTAATTAAATCTCTTTTGAGCTTTGTATAGATGTATATTCTGTGCAGCCGAGATAATATTTTATCCAAGTAACAAGAGTCACGTTTTGTTCGATAGAATTCAATTATACAGGCCACCGATTTTAGAAAATAAATTGTTAATTTATTTAGATTGTAGTAAAGAAATTTTTTTTTTTTTAAATATTTAAACAAATTTCAAAGGCCGGTAATGGCTCGGTCGGCTCGGTGCTCGCTTTTCGAAAGAGTGGGACCCGGGTTCGATTCCAGCACGCACCACTATTTTTCAGTTATTATAACTAAAAAATATGTGCGTTACATGTTACACTGCCTGCCTCTGTAAGTGGCAGAGATAGCCGGGTGGCACACGTCTGACTTGGGCGATCACTCAGTTAAGCTACAACTTAACTGAGTGACCACTCTAGTCAGCGTTGGCTAGCCCGAGGGATCTCTGTACACTAAGAGTAGGACCTAATGCTCCAGTGGTCGATAAAGAAGAGAAGTTCTTTATCAATCACTGTAGACTTAGCCCAGCTCCGACTGTACTATCATGGGTTTTCTCTGTGGTTTCCCCATGGTTCTGTTCCAAGCCTGAAAAGGTAAGGTTCAGGGTGAATACGATACAGAAAGCACAAGTCGAGCCACAGCCGCAAATATAAGTCCAGTCGTCCCTGGCTCCGTTCCTCTCCTTAAACGCAACAAGCGGTCGAAGCGGTAGCTCCCGCGCGAATAAGAGGTGGAACGGCCCCACGAACGAACCTTCAAGTGCAGGTAACCAAAGCGAATCATTAATGTTGAGAAAGGCTTGGGGTGTAAAGGGGTTGAGAAGCCTATACACTAGCAACAAAATATAAAAAAAAAAAATATTTAAACAAATTTCACGCTTTGGTTTAGATTTTTGGCTAATATTAGTGTTTTTTTTCACTCACCCACCGAAATGTCTTGATGCAGATGAAGAATTTCCTTGCTGGTCTGAAAACTGAAAAAATAAAAAATATTTTGTAGGAAGCTTGTAAGCAATATTCATGGGTTTTATTTTTTTATCAATTTTTGAAGTTTTTTTCAACAGAATGGTTATACATAGAATTTATTTAAAAATTTATCGAGTTAAAGTTTAACCGAACCAAAAACGAAGCGATGAAAATGTTCGAAGAATTTAAGTTAAAAATTCAGGAGCACAAAATCAATTCATCATTTATTCCATTCGTCTATTTTTGAAATTTATTATTAATATTTAATCAATAAATTTGAATATAAATTCTATTTTTAATAAAATCTAGATCAAAAGATCATTGAATATATTTGAATTTTAAATTCAAATATTTTATTGGTAAATTTTGGTGAATGTGTTCGTGTCATTGATATGCATTGAATGTCACGACAGCACCACCCGAGTGGTGTAATCATAATGCAAAACGTGAAACCCGTCGTTATATAGTTATACGAACTAATAAGAAGACATATATATACATATATAGCTTTACTGGTGCAGTTATATATACATCATTCTATCGGACTAACTTTAAATCACCCCCAAATTATATCTTTCTTGATGTTTGATATCATATAACATTGTTTGATTACTTCAAGTTTCATCATTATAATAATAATAATAATAATAATAATTATTATTATTATTATTGTTTTTCATATATTTTTACTCTATTTTCTTAACGAACCATCGGAAACAATTACTAATTAATTTTAAAATTACTATCTAATTCATCCCCATTGTTTACTTTTTGGTAACCACAAATTTCCGGAAACAATTCAGCTAGGATTTCCAGCTTGGTTAAGTGACCCGAGGAAATTTGTTTCTGGCTTTCAGCAGTGACAAGAACTTGATATTACATCCGTAACTCAATTCCGTATAATTTAATAATCTTCTGTTTGGATTGGAGACAAATTAAAAAACTAAAAATAAATTTCTAACAAATGTAGCTTTTATTTTGATAAAAATTTTATCGGAATGTTTGTGATTGTAGAAATTAAAAATGTGTCGGCAATAAAATGTGTAAAAAGCTTTAGGTAGTAAGTAAAAAGATAGAAAGACAGCGACAGTTTGTTGAATGCGACGTGAGAATTGTCGCGTTCTCGGCGGCCCTTTACCACGACCATAAATTCAAGTTTTTCTCTCTCTTAGTCTCAGTGACGGTAAAAAAAATGAAATTGAAAAAAAGTAAAAATAAAGGGAAAAAAGCTCGAGCCGAGACTCGCGATATCAAAGCTTAGAAAAAGTTTTTAACGGGATAAACTACTCGAGTATATTCACTTTTTGTTTTTGTTTTATTGTTTTTCATTTTTATTTTTTTTACGTTTTATTTTATTTCAACTTATTTTTTGTCCGCTTAAGAAAGCGAAAGTGGAAAGTACTCGTGAGGAGAATGGCTTTTCTGCTTTACGGGCTCCAAAGATACTGAATAAAATATTCATCGAGAGCAAAAACGCCGTATAACTTGTTGAAAAAACTTCAAAGCTCCGAGGCTTATGCTGCTTAAGAAAAATACATAAATATTATAATTTTACGTCGTATATAACAACTATTATATATTTATAATATCATGTATTATTTAAGTACCCTCCATTGAAATTATCTATCTATTTTTTTTTTATTATTACGAATAAAATAATTTCAACGATAAAAAATAATAACAATTGTTATTTTATTTTTTTACAGTCACCTGGAGTAATACCATTTTATGGTGACAGTAGCGCCGGATTCCGGCCAACTGCTGGTTTCAGTAATGCCGTATGGCATCAGGGTGTTACGCCTGTAGGCGCAGTCACCGTGGAAGCAACAACCGCGACATGGCCACCGCAACAATTTATTCAACAGATACCTGCGCCAAATCAGCTTGATGAATTAAGGTATCACACACAATACAGCGCTGCGACTCCATACCATCCACAACCAGGTAATAAACTTGTTCGTGATGAAATTTTTTTTTCATATAAAATGCATTCAAATAGATAGAATAAAAAAATTCTGGAGGTAGAAAAAAAAACGAGTATTTTTAATAAAAAGCTAACGTATGGAAATGAATCGCGAGAATTTTATTAAATGAAAATGAAAGTGGAGAAAGAGGTAAACAATTGTTTAAATAAATATTCCAGTGGCGTATCAACAGCAGGCGTTCATCGCAACAGATCAATCGGCATTCCAGCGCGCGGGTAGCACGGGACAATACGGAATCCCGGGGCAGCCGTCGCCGCTGGCACCGGTAGCGCCCCAAACAGGGGCTGCTCCTCCCCAACGTGCACTCAACGGGCAATTCATGGACCCCGCGGCAACGCCGGGACAACCGATAGGCTTTGAGACCCGTCAGGAGTACGTCAACGGGTATCAGCAGCAGGTGAGCCATCATCAGTAGCTATCAAACACCGTTTGTATCATTTACACGCGTACGCTTTCACTCCTTTCATCCGTCTATCCACGTCAACTTCACAATAACAATAACTTGTGGTTTTTTTTCTCGATTTTATTAATAAAAACATGAATTTTCAATCAAGTGTTTTACAATATTTTCAATTCAAATAGATAAATGGTTTACATTAAAACTCTTTTTTTTTTATTCTACTACGGTCGGTCGATTTAATTTCAAAAGAAACCGTTAAAATCGCGGTTTATCGAATCTAAACGCGGCAATACTGAATACACACGATGGATTTTAAGTTACAGATCGAATGATCCTCTTTTCAGGATGTGACAATGGCTCCGCCGCCCTCGACGACGCCAACAAGTCGCAGTAGCTCTGTCCACATGGACTCTCAACAACAACAGCAACAGCAACAACAACAACAGCAGCAACAAGCGGCTCAACCACAGCCGCCTTCAGACACACAAGTAAAGGGGTTTGCAACAATAGCCCCGACAAATGTGTCGGGAAACGAGATGCCTGGGTATCCACTTCAACCGGACCCACAGAGTTCACACAACTCTAACGGATATCCAGGCTACGTGGAAATGGGTCAACCGGCTCAACAGCAGCCTCCTCAACAGCCTCAACAACAAAACCAGTGGCAACACATGCAAAATGTCCCGCGACAGCCTTCAGTCTCAGATGCGAGCCAAGCTCACTTGTGGTCAGACACTAGTTCCAATGCCAAGATCAACAGTGTCAACGACATGACATGGTCAGACACTCGCATTCAGCAACAGCAGCTGCAACAACAGCAGCAACATATTAAGAACGAGCCCAATGTCAATCAAGACATATCGAGACCCGCGAGTCACATGAGCTGGGACAGTACTCGCGAAGCTCCCCAAACTTGGAACGAAACTGAGAACCCGCAACAATGGCCCCAACAGAGTCCAAAGAACCCGCGACTAACGCCCTCTCAGCATCAGCCGCAGCAGTGGCCTCAGCACTCGCCCAAGATTGTCGAGCATCCTAGTCCCGCTCAACAAAATCCGCGGATGACTCCAGTGTCGAATCAAAATTGGCAAACTAGTCCCGAGCTTCAGTCTCAGAACGGGCATCCCAATTCTCGGCTGACTCCGCAGCATCAACAGCAACAGACTCAGCAGTGGCAACAGCAGACCAAAATTGAAGCCAACCCGCGATTGACGCCGTCGAATCAAATGTCCTGGCCGGACACGCCTACTAGTCAGCCGAATTGGTCCCCGAGCAGCATGAAGAGCGACGGTAGTCAGCAGCAGCAGCCTCAGCAAGCTTGGCCCGATTCTCAGCCCAGTCCTAGACGAACTCCGAGTCATCAGCCAGCTTGGCCGAACACTAATCCCAATCCTAATCCTAATTCCAACTCCAATTCTAATTCTAATCCTAATCCCACCTCTAATCAAAATACTAACTCCAATCCTAATCCAAGCTCAAATCAGAACCCACAGGAGAAAATGGACCGCCAAATCGCAAACTGGTCCCCAAACTCGGGGCCCGCTGAGAATCCTGCTTGGACCCAACAGAATAAGCAGGACATCCAGAATTCTGGGGAGAGAGTCATGTGGAGCAATGACAGATCTAATGGGTTCAATGAAAATCAAGAGTCAAACAGGACAAACAAAGTGAGTGATCGGCTGAAATCGATGCTTCTACACAAGCAGCAACAACAGATGCAACACCAGATGCATCCGATGGGTCCAAATGGGTCCAACGATTATTCCAGCGACGATCGCGTTAGGGAGTCCCACGAAAACGCGGGTGACACTAAGACACACGAGAAAAGATCTTCAGAATACTCGCAACAGTCTAACATGATTTCCATGCCCCAGAACAACGATGCCATGACCGGTAATTTTTTATTGCATAGCCACCACCACCGGGCCGATAGTTTGCCCGGCGGTGGTGGCTTATGGGAGTGGACTGGAGGAGGAATTCATCACAATATTAATAACAATAATGTTATTAACAGTTCTAGTAATAATAGTAATAATAATAATAATAATAATAATAATATAAATAGCGTTAATGATAGTAATAGTAATAACAGTAACAATGATAATAGTAATAATAATAATAATAATAATAATAATAATAATAATAATAATAATAATAACAATAATAATAGTAATGTTAATCCGGAGATATTACCAGAAACCGGAATAACAGCTATACAAAATTTTATAAAGTACAATGAGAAAAAAATTCAAGATAAGACGACTAGTGTATGGGACAGTACGATTGGTATCGATAAAAATAGTGATAATAAACTATTCCATCAAAGTCTTGGAATTATTAATGAGAATAGCAATAAAAGTAACGAAGAAAGCAGAGTCAGTGACAAAAGTAAAAGTAACGAGTACTATTCTTCTTCGAGAAATGTTGAGATGGCTAAAAATTTGGGTAGTGGTGATGAAATTGTCGCGGAAGTTAATAATGATAACAGGAACAATCGAATGGAAATAATGAGCAATGTTATGTACACTCCAAGACAGATAAAACAGGAGATCGTAGATTACTGTCCAAGCGATAACGTAGAAGAGGATCGCAGAAAAGAAAGTCTTCCGATGGTAATAAAGTCTGAGCCGGACGAGGAATCGGTTGATAAGAATGATTACAAGGACCTGCAGACCAAAGATGAGATCACCGAGGAGTCAGAGGAAGTCAATAAGGAGCAGAAAGAAGTTAAGGGTGAGGAAAACGGAAAATCTTGCGAAATTTCAACTGGAATCGGAAGTGGAGCTGAAACAACGGTAACCACAACTGGAAATTTGAGCTCGGTAACAACTGTCACCACTGGAACCGCGACAGCCAGTGTCGGAACTTGCACTAGTGGAAGTGGAAGCGGAAGTGGAAAACCGGCGCAAGATGTAGACAAGAGCAAGAACAATATGCGGAGCGAAGTACCTGACTGCGACTGTTTTCCGCCAGATAAATGTGAGTTGTCATTGTGTATTACGCATCACACTAACATAGAGAGAACACACTAACCATCAATATATATCTATATATCTATATCAGCGCGTACACTGTTATATTCTGTAAAATATGTACGAAACATTTTTTTTAACGCTTAAATATAAACTTATATCCAAGTATACGTAGTAAATAAAGACAAACAAAAAATAAAAAATATTAAAAAGATAATTGGTGGAAACGGGGTTGGATTATTCTAATCGGCTATTATATTATTGGTATTGATTATTGATACATAAGTTACTAAGTAAATCCAATTCGAGTAATTGATATTGGGAGAGGGGTGAGACTGCTCGATTTATGTAAATAAAATCAAGTTCAACCACAAGGTCCGCCGGAGCCTGGATCTTACTACACCCATCTGGGGGCCGCAGCCAGTCTTCCGGATCTAAGAAATGATCTCGAACGGAGAACTGGGCTTAAAGGAAATGCGATACGATTTGAGAAGGTAGTTTACACTGGAAAGGAGGGAAAAACTACTCAAGGATGTCCGATGGCTAAATGGGTAAGCTTATTTACTTAATTTTAATAAAATTTTTTCCGTTGAAAAAAATTATTTGATTAATTAATTTATAAAAGTAATTTTCGGTTGGATAACAGCAAGCTATTAATTATTAATTAGGTATTAAATGGTAAAATGGATACTAACGTAAATATTCAACAGATACTGCGGCGGTCAGGGGTAGATGAGAAAATATTGTCAATCGTAAAGCACCGCCAGGGACACAAATGCGCCACAGCGTGGATCGTAGTTGTAATGGTCGCGTGGGAGGGTGTACCGACCCACGAGGCAGATCGCATTTACTCTCTACTCACCCACAAACTGAATCGATTCGGTCTTCCGACGACACGTAGATGCGGAACCAATGAACCGCGAACTTGCGCTTGTCAAGGTCTCGATCCGGACACCTGTGGGGCCAGCTATTCATTCGGGTGCTCCTGGTCTATGTATTACAACGGATGTAAATACGCTCGCAGCAAAACCGTTCGCAAGTTCCGGTTGTCCGTTAAAACTGAGGTAAATATCCTTCGGCAATTTTATATTCTACCTTCCGCCCTAAAACTTCGATAACTAAAACAACTTTTACTCTGCTCAGGAACAAGAAGTTGAAGAAAGAATGCATGTACTGGCGACTCTTTTGTCGCCATTGTACTTGAGCTTAGCGCCCGAGGCCTTCAATAATCAGACGCAGTTCGAACGTGAAGCCAGTGAGTGCCGTCTAGGGTTCAAACCTGGAAGACCTTTCTCTGGAGTCACCGCTTGCATTGATTTCTGCGCTCATTCCCATCGAGATCTCCATGATATGAACAATGGCTGCACTGTCGTACGTATTTTTACCTCACTTTTATTCAATTCAAATAAATCCTTTATTTTTATTGATAAAATTCGTTAATATGATTGATAGAAGAGAAATTAATCAATAAAGTTATCAATTAACAGGTGGTTAGTTTGACAAAACATCGAAGCCTCTCAAAATCTGATGATGAACAACTACACGTCTTACCTCTCTACATCATGGATGAAACGGACGAGTTTGGATCCAAAGATGGACAGCAAGAAAAAATCAACTCCGGAGCTATTGAGAGACTTTCAAAGTAAATTTTTTTTCTCATAATTTCTGAAGATAAAATTAAATTGAAACGTTTATTAATTGATAAAATACGTGTAGGTACCCATGCGAAGTGCGAGTTCGATCAGTGCCCTTGCAGCCATGCAGACGACACGGAAAAAAGCGCAAGGAAGACGAGACAGATGTAGCAAACGCAAAAAAAGATGCGGCGAAGGAAAAAGCTGCCGAACGACCACCTTATCAAGATCCAGCGCGAACGATGAGAGACCCACAACTATCTCTAGAGATGAATCCGATGTTTGACGGCATGGATGCTCAGCTCCAGAGTTCTCAAGTGTCATCGACGGTTTTGGACAGTCCAGTGTCCATGTATCAAGGCTGGGGCTTTCAGGGTGACCAGCAGTGGGCGAGAAACAACTGGCTAGAGCAGCGGAAAAACAACTGGTTAAACCACTGGAGCGAGTATTCATTTAGTGGGATGGAGCGTGATAGCAAAGTAGATCCCGATAGCACCAGTCTGGATGATAATCGACCTCGCAGTACTTATTCGCAAGAAGACCATCGTCCAAGATCGCGAAATCTGCCGGATTCACCGATAAATCGCGGATACAATCAGTCACCTCGTCATGCGATGTCGCCAAGGAACTCTTTACCAGCTACGCCTGGAGAAGTTAGTTACGCAAGCCACACGCTTTCCCCGAGGGCTCTTTCGACTCCTCATGATCCAAAAATGATGTCACCCAGGAGTTCTGGATATCCAGCACCGCCTACTCCGCACACCAATGACTCAAACTACAGTTTGCCGTCTCCGTCTTATGGTAAAAATTATCCAGGCTTCAATGATAATAATAATCGCCAGCCTAGTATGTCACCGCGTGGATATTCGACTCCTCACCCTCAACACCATGACCAACGTTCGTCACCAAGAGGACAGCAAACTCCTGGTCCGGAAATTCACAGCCATATTCAACGATTGCCATCCCCGCGAAATGACATTCGCTATCCAAGCAATAATAATCAAAATAATAATAACAACAGTAGTTACATAGATCTACAACAAAGGCCTGGTTCACCGAAATCGCGTAACCAAGATTATTACGGGCGTTTAAATCAACCAACAAACCAGCCGCAAAATCCGACATACAGAAATGATTACCACGAATTGAATCCCGTTGGAGCAATGCATCAGGCGGCAATGTTTCCATACCCGCAACAGCAATACGATAATTACAATTACACGGAGCAAAAGAAAGAACAATTGCCGACCGCAAACAATTGGAACGCGGTCGATAAACCAGCTCCCGTGTGGCCAGACCGAGCACTGCACTCGGAACAACCGAAGAATCCGTGCATTGAAATGACGGATCCATCGCCATTTCGCGTCCCAAAGGGCCGTCCGCCGTCCAGAACTACGCCTAATCAGAATCCGTCTGAAGCGAGCTATCAGAATACATTTAATCGAACCTTTCTTAAGCCTCAAATACCCCAGGAACAACCGATCAGAGCCGATTATCATCAAGATCCAAATGCTCCGCGAACACCATCGTATTCTACAGCTAATAAAGAGGGTTATGACCGTCCTGTTGCCAATCCGATGTGGACTGAAGAAATGAAGGTTCAGGAGCTACACGCGATGTCTAATTTGAGTCACTCGTTTCCCCAGTATCCGGGGTATCCTAGTTACACGGGCTTTGAGAAACCTTATGGCAATACTTGGGATGGTTACAATTATCACCAGTACCCTCCGCAACATCCCGTGCATTCGCAACATCCCGTGCACCCCCAACATCCAGTGCATCCTCAACATCTCGTGCACCCTCAACATCCCGTGCATCCTCAACATCCAGTGCACCCTCAACATCCGAGCCATCCAGTTCCGCAGCATCCAACGCATCCTGCTCATCCAGAACACCCAACGCATCAGAGTCATCCGATACCAGAGTATCAAGCACAAATTTATCCACCTAAACGGGAGCCTTATCCACCGCAATATCCTTATCAAAACGTAACACCACCTTATCAAGGATGGAACAGATGGGAAACTCCTCGCTGGGATATTTATCCTCCACCATCATACTTTCCGGTCTTGCCTGAGCCACCACCAAAATCAGAACCTCTTGGCGAAGTCGCGGACTACTCTGACAACGAAGAGTGCTTCAAGGACGCTCAACTAGGTGGCGTTGGCATTGCTCTAGGACACGGCAGTGTTCTGTTTGAGTGTGCGAAACACGAACTGCATTCTACTACTGCGCTGAAAAGGCCCAACAGACTCAACCCGACGCGTATCAGCTTAGTGTTCTATCAACATAGAAACCTAAACAGGCCGAAACACGGTTGGAGTGAGTGGGAGGAAAAGATGCGGCTTAGAAAATTGGGAATCACGACCACAACTTCCAACACTTCCATGTCTAATAGTATTAATGACACGATTAATGCAGTGGCTGCTGCTGACGGACCCATAGTTGAAACTCCACCGACCCCGACTCCGCCAAACACAGACTCCGGGCCCAGTGAGGCCCCTTCCGAGGCTTCCGACAAATCTCTCCATGTTAACACGACGAACTCGCAGTTTATGATGCGTTCGCCGACTTATACTACGATGACTTGGACAACTCTGTTCCCGATGCATCCCTGCATGATCACTGGGCCCTACCAAGAGGGCGGTGCTATAGGATGAGTTAACAATAATCTCGACTGCAAATTAACGGAAGCACAAATGCGCAATCAATAAAGTTATTAAATAACCACAAGGTTTTACTCCACTGCCATGTTTTTATTCTATCAAATAATTCGGGCTTTCAGTACAATTAAATTTTTTTTTTTTTAATTATTAAAACTGTATGAAGCAGCTCAAATATTAAGTATTTGATTGAATTGACTTTCAATTAAATGTTTATTGCAATCAATTTGTGTCAATAATTTTGTTCGAACGAAAATATTTAATTGAAAGTTGATGAATTTTTCATAGAGATGTAAGAAATTTTTGGAGGGTAAAGCGTGGCCATTATTACTGAGGACTTTGATGGAATAAATAAGCAGATGTATAAGAATTATTATTCACTGATAAAAATGTACAATAATGCATGTAAATCTGTATCTCATTAGCGAGTCGGTACAGTAAAGAACTAACACGAATACATATCTCATTGTATATCTATTGCAAATTTTGAAGGTTCAATAATTATTACAATAGTGATTAATAAATAAATAAATTAAGAATAGAAGTGTGTATACAAATGTACCCTTAAGGTGTATACGTATGCTCTTCCTCATGATAAATAATTAATATATAATAATAAATATTAATAAATAATCTATTGGCTATATATTATGAATATGAATTATGATATATTTTACGTGTTGGCGTACTTGAAGAGTTAATAAAAATAAAAAAATAATAAAAATTGTAGCAACAAAAATAATGTTGTTGATTAGTTGTTACGGTCACTGCACAATTGATGACGCACTTTTCATTTTAAATTAACGGGAAATATACATTAATTAATAATTAAAAATTTAATAATGATTATTGATTATAGTTTCATAATTATTATTATTATTATTATTATTATTATTATTATTATTATTATTATTATTATTATTATTATTATTATTATTATTATTATTATTGTTATTTTTATTATGATTATTATTATTATGATTATTACTATTATTATTATTACTATTATTATTATTATTACTATTATTAATGAAATATGGACACGAAGAAATAATGAAATGATCTCAAGTTTAAAATTAAAAAGTTATTCTTATTATTTAAAAGAAATCTTTGTACATTTTTGCGCTTCTTTGATATTTATTTAATGCACAAGTTTTGCACTTGCCACCGTACTGAGTCTTTATTAATTAATAAATTAATTTAAATTTAATTAACTCTTTTTGTTTTAAACATACTAACCACTCGCCCTGGGCGATTGAGTACAAATTTTATTATTTCTTTTTTAACCGACCCCTTATTTTAAATATTGGCTTTGTTAATTGTAAATTTTTTTTATTTTAATTTTAATTTATTATTAACTGAATTTTTTGTACATACTTTTATCTTTTTATTTTTCTATCCTCGTATGTACGATATATATTTTATATTAAATATATATATATATATATATATATATATGTATTATTTCAATTATAGATATATTAATTTGTCATATTGGTGTTTACAGTAAAGCGGATCGACTTATATTTATTTATTAAAACAATTGCATCGATCCTCGATTTAAAAAAAAATTAGCATCATTTTCTTTAGATTAATATTATATTTGAATCATTTATTAATAAAATAATTGATTAATTTAATTAAATTGAATATGAAAAGAAATAAAACACAAATGTGGCAAAACCGCCATTTTTTCTCCGCGGAGAATTAATTAGTAAGAATCATTAATATATTATTCATATATGATTAATAATTAATTAATTAGTTGATAATTGATGAATATAATCTAATTCAATTTAATTATTTATTAATTAAGTTTTGAATAAGTTAAATGTGTACCACAATTTATTATAATGAGTAATATTATTTAAAGCGGTTGGAGAACGTCGGTGCTTTGGTTGATTAAGTAAATAATTCTAAGGTTTAAGTTTAATAAGCATTGAGTACCGACGGGTGAACCTATTCCAAAATAACTTTTATTTTAAACTTTGTAAGCTAGCAACTTTATGTTTATTAATATTTTTTCTTTATATTTAATTGTGAATTGTGTAAGACGAACAAAGATCCTAGTGAAATACTCGAACAATTGTTTTATTTTTTTTTTCTATGAAATTTTTTTTTACTGTGAAATATTTAATAAATGAAATAAAAAATGTCTAAGAGAATTGTAACGTATCAGTTTTTTTTTTTTTTTCCAAAGGAAAAGCGTAAAACGAATCGTTTCAAAATTTCACAAATATTTGTAAAAATAATCAAAAAAAATATATTTATAATATTTTTTGATAAATTTAAAAAGATATTTTTAGTTAAACAAGTTAAATAATGTATTAATTATCAAAATTTTTATTACAACGTGAAAATTTTACTGTTAATAATTTTGGATTTGAAAATTTTTGAAGTGTAAAAAAAAAATTTTAATATTTAACTTTTTATAAAAATAATGAAACGATACGTTTTACCTTCACCTAAATTGTAATTCCTTTATTCCTTAAAAAAAATAACATGTAATTTTATATTATTAATATAATTAAATAATAATTTTTTTGAGTGTAATTTAAACAAAAAACAAATGGTAAATAAATGCAGAAATGAAACGAATATTATCGTTAAAAAACAAAATGTATAAAATACTTCCACTGATCTAATAAACTTCTATATAAAAAATAAATATCTCAAAACTTTTTATAACGAAAATAAAATAAATTCAAACGATGCCAAAATAGTTGTAATATAAGAGTTAAATCTAATAAAAAGCTATCGAAATTATTTATCAAAAGTTAATGAAAGAAATAATAAAGGCAATTGACTGTGGTTCAATTTAAAAATAGAAAAAATGAAGCTTATTAAGCGTATTTTTTCTCCAATGCCAAAAAGATGCCATTTTGTTTTATATAAAATAAGAAAAAAAATATTTTAAAAAAATCTTCTAATGCAAGTTTATGTAGCGTAGACTAAGATGTGTAACGAGTATTATATATGATTGATATTGAAGAAAAAAATTGAAAAAAGTAAAAAAAATTTTATTGTCTTGAAACTTGTTCGCCTTATAAAGCAGTTGAAAAAATGATTGAACGTTTGTAGTTTACAAAAGATAAAAAGAAAGAAACGTTTAAACAATAGTAATAAAACTGGTGTTACAATTGTCCAATTTATTATTATAAATTATAATCTGATTATTATCATTATTATGATTAATACAATTATTACAATTCAATATATAAAAATTTATAAATATATATATAACAATAATAAATAAACTGTAATGTTACATGCATATTTAAAACGCATGTACGTATATTTTTTGACAGATACTCAGATAAAGTAAAAATTGATTATTAATTGCAATGAAATTAGTTATTAATGGCTTAATATAACTCAAATTTCATCACCTGTTTCAATAAATAATAAAATAAAAATATTTACAAATCGTTGATTCGAATATTGATAAATAAAAAGAGTTGAGATACCAAATTAAATATATTCATAATAAAATTAAATAGAGAAGAGAAAAATAATAAAAATTAAAGCACGCGGCATTTCGATTCAGTGTTTTTAAATAATCGAAGCCATTGAACAAATAAGTTGAGGAAAGATAATTTTAATAAAGAAAATAGCGAGGAAATTGATGTTTCATATTAATTAAAAAAAAAAAAAAAACTAAAAAAAAAAAACTAAAAATAAAAACATTATGTATAGTACGGAGACATATTTCTGGTTGACTTAATGGCAGAACGTTTGTAGGTGTGTTTGTGAAATAAATAAATAATATTATTAACAATTGAACTAAATAGATATAAAGTGTACGATTATTATCGCAAATAGTTTTGCATTAGTTTTTAATGTGTGTGAAATATTGTCTAAGGGATTATTGTAATTGAGTATGAATTATATATAAATATATATATAAATATTGAATATAATGAATAATGATATTGTAATTGATATGTAAGATTAACTATGTTTAGATCACACGACAAATGCATACAAGAAAATTAATTGTGAATATACCAGATAATAGATGATGAAAAATACATTTAAAATCTTTTATGAATAATATTGTTTTTTTACATCATTACCTTTTGATTTTTCAAAGTTTTTTTCAATACAACTTGGAAATTCAACGCTAAGAGAGTGCTTCCGATTTTTAGATACAATTTAATTTATAAATTGTTTGCATTATTTAATTATTATTATTAAAGTTAAAATTCAATTATGTTGGGAGAAAATGAGAAATATTATGTTGTATTAAAGTGCTCCAAGATAAATTTCATAAGGGTAAACATATTTTAAACGTAGATGTGCATAAAAAATGTTAATTTAATAACCGGCAGTTTTACAACCAAGCTTGGTATCAAAAAAGAAAAAATTGTTAATAAATGACAAAGCTGCTACGAGTTACTGAAAAAAATTCCGAGTTGTCTTCAAATAAATTAAAATATTTTTACTCCTCCATAAATTTAAAAGTATGCATTTTTAAATCTGTTGAAATGCACCTGATACGACGTGTTTTACAATCGCGTGTAGTATAACTTACACACCCGTCATTAGTAAAAAAATATCAAAACGACGCAACATATCGACACTGTCGTCGTAAAGCTGACAAGCCCAGCCATCCTTTGCTCAGTACAGACCGTTAACTTTAACACCAGAAGTTTACGACAGCCCAGAATTATCGCGCGGATTTTGAGTACCACTAAAACCTTGAACCTTAGTATTAGTAAAAATTACTCAGGTTTTTGCAACTAAAAAATTGCTCCCATCCACAAAAAACAAATAATAGACTAGTGCAGCTTAGCGTCATTTTAACGAACACGTAACTACCAAAACAATAATAATAAAACATGAGTGCTATCGTAAAATAATTCGAGAATTTAAAATCATGCACCTGTTTAAAGTTATAAAAAGTCATTGAATGAATTTTTCCTTAAATTGCACTTAAAATTAAATTTATAAGATTTTTGACCGATGAAAAGTTTTTGTTGCGACAAAATCCTGAATAAAAATCTTTAAATCAATACTTGTGAGCGATTGAGGGGATATTTGGTGAATTGTTACCGTGAAATTGGTAAGAATCGAAGTTGGGACTTGTTAGACTTGATCAGACCCAGAACCAGAATTCCGCGGAAGCGATAAATAATGGATGCGCCGAGTGGACAAGAGTTTGCGATGCAATAGCTGCTGGCCTTGGAGCATGTCCATTCGTTTTTGCTTCTCCGTATCAATACACGCGTACACAATGTAGTCTCTCTTTTCGCATCTTTCCGGCCTGCTTTATAATCCAAGAGCACCATCTCGAACTTGCGGATCGCTAATATAATCCTAGTACGAGAGTGAAATCAATAAAATTGTTATTATACATTAAACAGAGGCTGAAATTTATGAGTATGATAAAAATTTTCTTGATTATAATTTATTTTCAATTAAATAAATTATGAGGTATTATAAAAAGTGTCAAAGTAGAATTTTCCTATCCATTTTTTTTCAAGTGTTTAAAAAAATATTTACTAACAGTTAATATATTATATGATTAATAAATGATTTAATAAATATTTATTAAATCATCTAATATTAAAAAATCATTTATTAATAGTTAATAAAGTTTATTGAATATTAACAAATCCTTCTATCGATGCATCACATTAACGGAGCAGATTTTGATTATAAATTTTGTCTATAAATATAAAACAGTTGAGAGTATAATTTAAAATTTCAATTAGCAATTAAAATATAAAAGTTATCATCAAACTTGAGTCTATTAAATATTAGGGATTAAGGTACTATATTTATCCGTAATCGTGCTTGGGTAACTACGATCTTGAAGTAATTGTCTAACTGTTGGTATATTAGATATAGAGCTAGCTAGAGAGAGGCTTTCTTCCCGGTGGGCCTGTTACGTACTGTTCGATGCAGCAATACCGGTCCAGCTCATGCCGTATTATATCGCGGATCGTAGAAATAACTTAAACTGTAACTATAACTATCACACGAGTAGAGGCATCCAGCTCTTATCTGTCCCCAGGAATCTTCATTGTGAAACTTACAATTAAGAATAATTATCAATTACATAAATCACCGCACTGCAATTGACTTTGCGCTCACAATATATCCCGCTTCACGTTATATTTACTTTTATGTCTCATTGTCTTGATTAAAAACAATTTCCCGGAAAAAAACGTGTACATCTTATGTATCAGATATTATAAAATATCAATTACTTTCCTCGATTCAATTAAATTTTACCTTTTTACATCTCCAAGGACAAATCCGAGTAATTCAAGTGTCATAGTCCTTTGATAAATATATACAGATATATATTTATACATTTATGTATATGTGTATAACGTCGGGGAATGTTGTCTGCACCGGTTGAGTTCCTGCAGGACCAGTCTGATCTGGAAGGAAATGGTCATTGGCAGAGGACACATGGAAACAGGTAGTATATCAAAAAATCGGGTTTATTTTATTTTTATTATTTTAATCACCATTTACCCGCAGTTTGTGGTATTTATTACTCTAATTACGATCCACTGAAATATTATTTAAACTTTTTTAAATTACGGTTCAATTATCCGAAATTCCTCCGCTAAATTATTTACGTTTATTTGGTTCATTAATTTGCATGCTAATATATAATTGTCCTGGAAAGTATATTCGTGCATAAGCATCAAGAGTCTGGTCCACCGGCTTGTAAGAGTAGCTACATAAGGATAATTAGTTGTCCCGAAAAAATCATCTATCCTCAAAAACTTTCTTTTTCTTAATTACATGTATTTTAAGTAATTTCTTTTCCAAGGTAATAAATTCATTACTTTGACTACATAAATGCCCAAAAATTTATCATATTTAAATGAAAAACAACCAAAGGAATCATTAGATGAAAAATATTAATAAAATTGTATTTTTTCGTGATCAATATTTTTTATTAGACGTGACAAAAAATTCTAATTAAAAATTCCATGCTAAAAATTGACTAAAATAATCGCGTGAAATTCTTAATTATTATATTTACACTAACTATTATTTACAGAGTAATTTTATCGAATGACTCAGCAAAATTTAACTACTCTTCGAAGGTATTTATTTTAAATTAACACTTTATAAATATACCTTTCAAATAAAATCAATAAAAATTAATATTAAAGATTACGAGCGCAAGAATTTTTTTGCACTAAAAATTTATTTCTGGAAGTAATTGGATGTAAATAATAGCTGACCTATCAATGCACCATTAACCGGATTGTTACAGTTCACAGATTAAAAATCGTCACATTGTTCTTTTTAATTATCTAAATTACGATAACAATCAGCCATCGTAGCCAACGACTCGGAAGTTCTACTCCCGGCACTGAACGTATAACAGTTATTACATTGTTCAAAAAAAAAAAAAAAATGATAAAAAGTAACAAATAAATCAAATCCATACGATCTTTAGTTTCGTTAATTCAACCTGTATCATTAATTTGTCTGAAATTAAAATCCAAGTAATCTAATCCGATCTAATACACATATTAAGTGTCGGTGATAATTAAACATGGCATGCCTCTTATATTAAAGTTTGGTGGTGGATACGCCTACACATTTATCCCACGGTACACAGTATCTACCGATTTCGTTCGTTCATCTTAATCATCCTCTCTTTTTCCTTCTCGCTCACCTTCTTTCTCTAAATTACATACATACATATGTATAATGATGACCTGCACGTCTCACGGCACCAACGTTCGATTGTAAGTTGACCAGCGCGGCACATTGACCGGTCCTAAATCTCACTTATATTCCTACTACTACTACTATACACCATAACCACTTGCACGATAAATTTTTACCTACATTACATCTCGTCTTATATCTGGCTCTCGAGCTCGCATGATACGATATGTTATGACTCCCACCGAGCCCATGGGAATGAGTAAAAGCGTGCAAAGCCGGAGGCAGATCACCGAATTTCCATCCCACATACATGCATACTTTTTCGCCGATCTTCGATAATCGATACCGATATAAATATCGATATTAATCTTAATTATGTCAACTGTTATTTTCGTAACACATAAGGCCTTAAAGTCAGGTCGATTGAATTAATTTGTCGGTCATTGGTTGCTTTTTTTCACCTGATTCCACGGATATCTGAGAACGTATTACCGATTGCAGTATTGACTTGGTAATTACCAAGATTATAATCGGCTGGATACGGAAGATTGGGATTGAATGTAATCAGATTTCATCTGCTGGTGATAATAACCGAAAACCTATAGCTTGTAAAGAACTATTAAAATTAGCTTACTGTACTCGTTCCCAAAATTTTTCTAGAAAATGCGGATTTATAAAAGTTGGACTTCTATGCTCAATTTTCTGCAAAAATTGTAACGGAGAAAATTGTGAAAATGTTGAGAAAATTATAATTGATGAAGATAATGACGACACGAATGATATTGAAGTTAGAATTGGTTCACAAGATGCTCATGGAGATTTCTAATAGCTATTTATTGTTAACTGAACAATGAGCAGAAATTTTACTAGAGAAGAAGAAGCTTAAAAGTATGCCACCATTAAAAAAAAAAAATTCCAAAAATATATCAAAAAAATTGTTTGAGGAAAATTTTTTGTTTACATACTTGTATTTATAATTCATAAAATAATAGCATAAGCTTTAGCTAAAAGCTCAAATTATTCATTGATTCATGAGTAATGATACAATGGATCTGGAGTAGTTTATAAAAATTAAAAATCATTTTCAAATTAAAAAAAAAAAAATATTTTCAACGTTTTATTTCGTTATCATTTTTCATAATGTCTTTCATTGTGAATAAAAAATTGAAAAAGCACAATTTACATGTTCGATTGTAAGGTATTGAATAGAAGAAGATTAGATCCAATGTTTAAAAATGAATTGAAAGTTAACGTCAAAATAATTGTAACCACGACAACAAAAATATAATGATAATTTTTACGTATTGTTTTTTCCATTGGAAACAATGCAGAACAATGGCTTGGCTCGGCTTAGTTCGCAGTGAAAAGAAATCCATAATGAAATTTATAAAAAAGCAATAGTGTATTGAGTAGCAGCCGGGGGGCAGAAGGGCCATACTCGTTTTGCGTAAGTATATAGCTACGTGACAAGCTAAACGGCGATTTAACTAATGCTTTATTATGCGACTGGGTACTCAAACATAAACATACTATTATACATACGTGGATTGCTAAATAACAACAATAATAATCTATTCTTTACCAAGAAAAATAATTGTCGGTGAGAAAAATTCAGTATCGTATCGGTTCCAGGTTGTTTACGATGACGTTTTAATAGACTCGTTTCATTTGCTAAATACCAGCCCTTTGTGCTTTTAAAGCCCACGTCAATCTCCGATCAGGTTCCACATAATGCATACAAATATAATATTGCATTTAAAAATAAATGAGAAATAAATAAAAGGGACAAATAATGATAATGATGAGATGATAAATAAAAATGGATATAAACTTTGATGTTACACTTGAAATATCTGGGGCTTGTAAAAGTGCTTGAAGCATTGCATCGGACACAACCGTTACACAAAATCTCATCTCGTCTGCATAAATATAACTTTGAGAAAAAAATAAAATAAAATGGCGAGGCGCTTTGCTTAACCAAGCAAAAAAAAAGCTCCAGTCAAGTTGGAGCGGGTTGACGTGCCCAGTCTCTGGTCTCTTGCTTTTGGGTCCGTAAAGTTGTGTTTTTGCAGCACACATCCACAAAACGTATTTTCCCATGGGATCGATGTAAAGTAAGCTGCTGGCAGGAGGATTTTTTAACTCTGTGCTCCTTAACCGACGGAATTGGGTCTATAGGTAACATACAAGGCTGGCATCGACCAGAGGTGTTTATACGGTCAGCGTCGAAATCTCAAACCCTGGTACCGGACTTGCTCTACCCGCGCATCTCCTTTGTACATATATTACATACTTGTACTGGGACTTATATATATTGCTCGGAAGAATAAAAGGAACAAGAACAAGGCGACAGAGATAATATCGACAGTAATTGCGGCCGGAATACTTTCCAAAGATTTTATAACAAAAAATCATTCAGCCACTCTCATCCTGATGATACTAATTTTTATTTTTGTTCACAGCTAAATTATTGTTCGACATTGCTTTGCCGTAGTTCGACGAGAGAGCGACATGATAATTTTATTTGAACTATATCTAATCTAATGCTTTTATAGTTTAAACAGAGTTACCGGCTGAAATATAATGTAAGCAACTAAACGATATTGCAACTTTTCTCGAAGTCAAACGTTTACAAAAGGCCAATAAAACTCCCTATGGCTGTGTATGAACGGAATATATTTGTTTCATAATGTGTGTGTGTGTGTGTGCCCGTATGTATTGTACAGGATAATAGATGTACCTTCAAATATGTATGGCGGTCATGTGAGATTAATAATGATGGTAGCTTTGATGATCATTAAAAAATAATTGACTTATTAAAAGGATAGTAAATATAAAACTTTCTCTGGATCCTTGTTACGTAAGGCAGTCTTGAACGTGTTATGTGTGTTTTATTTAAATGATGGACGGAAAAAGCGAGCAGTAGTTAGGTTAGTTGAGTTAAATTAAAAAGGTAGTTCGCGATGCTTTCTTAAATTGATTTTATGAGATGCGGTTGCGTAAGTTTGTGTGGGTGTAGCTGAGTGGTAAAGTGAGATTAATGGTAATAACAATGGCAGTGTGACTTCCGCGAGTTTTAGGTGTCAAATGGCTTTTGTGTTTAATGCTGCTTTACGAGAGGATTACTGTTCTCGGTGCAGTATGTTCACTGTGTGAGTATTATCGTTTAGTGAACTTGACGTCGCGTACCAACAGTTTACGAGCTTAATGACCTCACGACTTACCAAGAACAGAGTTCATTCATGCCAAGTTATTAAGTCTTTTCAAGCTCGTGTTTTAGTCACCACGGAGTTGCCATTTATTTTTATTTGTACGCGTACTTATTACCACTAAAATCAAAAGTATTATTGTATTGAAAGAACTTTTTGACCACAAATTATAGAAAAAAAAATTTTAATGGAATAAATTTTAACTTTTAATCATAATTTTTTTATAGTATAAATTTATTTTTATTGCTTTTTCTTGCCATAGATTTTATATTCTCACAAATTTAATTTAATAAAAAACAAATAATATAAAGTTGTTGGCATAAAATATTTATAGATAGAATATGATTGATTATTATGACACGTGGGAATACAAAGCTTCCATTTAGAGGTCATATATCTATTGGCAGATAATAAATACCCGCATATTTACACTGACGTGTACACTGACATGTTTTCCGCGTATCACCATCGCGAACTGTGGAATTTGCTCAAAGAGATGAGGATAAGGACGAGGATAAAGATGAAATGATGATGGCTCTGAAGTTGTGGCTATCTCAGAAAACACGCGCGTGTGTATTAAGACGCCTCGTGTTACATTCAGTTATGTCATTACTAGTTATGCCACTTTTATACCATAGACATATCCATTTATTTTTTATATCATGATTATTATTATGACTACAGCCACGATAGTATCTTCCACACGTTGCAATTATATAAAGTGTACTTTTTATTTGTTTAATTATTTTTATTTATAATCCCAATAAAAAGACGCAAGTCGCTAAGAAACTTGTAACACATTTGTTGCACAAATTATGTTCTATAAATTGAGATGATTCTCGGTTAGTACTAGCGTACATATAATCCTATGTACCGTGTCATTAAAATAAAAATTTCAATTAATCACTTTATTTCTTAATTAGCGGAACATTTTTCATCAAGTTCGCTATTTTTTTCCAACATTGAAATCACGAAATTAAGTCATTAAGACTTTCAGAGTCTATGAGTTATTTTCTATTTAATTCCATTACATCTATTATTATTTCTTACGTTATTAGATCTCAAAATTTTTCATATTTTGAAAATAAGAAAATTTTTTTTCTCATTTTTATAAAATATCTAATTTATTATTTCATTTGCGGAAACCAAAAATTAAAACATAAAAAAATAATAAATTGAAATAAAAAATTATCCAAAAAATTTAAAACAATTACATTTTTGAGAGTTTAAAAAATTTATACTCATCATCTGTTAAAAAATTTTCAAACTGTTTATTCTTGAGCAATTATAAAATGATTATTAATTGCTTGTGAGAAATAATAATTCTAACCATGTATTAATAGAGGATTAAAACTTTTTCCAATTAAATTATACACGACAAGTAATAAGGAACTGATCAATAGAAACAGCAGCATCTAAGTATTATAATCAAAGACATCGGCAAGCTAATGTTAATATTAATAATACTGACGGTAGACACAAGGATGAATTCCTGAATCTCAATCGACCAGATTCGCCGATTTAACATCATACATAATATACTACTCCTACGCTCGGATATCTCAAACACGACGGGGGACACCCTCTAGACATCATGTGCGTACTAAGTTTATTCACTGATTTAACACACACATTTACGAACTCGTGTACACCTATAGCATAATATAAGGTATTATTTAATACCGTAGTTTATTATGGAGTGAGTAGTTAAAAGTCATATCGTGTCAAAGACCCAGACGAAATACCCAGTGCTCAGTTGCGAGTTATGACCATTAAAAATCCCTTTATTGCACTCTCGGCGTTTTAAAGAACCAAAAAATACACACTGCTGTACTGAGATTGTTTAGACGGAGTCATGGCTCTGCATAAGACGTAAGAGCTTATTACGGATTGGGAACAAAAGATAAAAAACTATTTAATCTGTGACGAATACAAAAGCTTGAATGTATAATGTGATTCTGCATGGGTTTATTGCACGACAACTTTAATTACCTCTTATCTAAGCCAACGACTCAATTGCTCTTTACTTAATAACAATTATTATTAATTTATTTCTTTGTTTGGTTTGCAGCATTTTTTATACGATGTTGTTTGTTGTTTAGCTTGTATTAAAGTGTGTATTATATTGCAGGAGTAAAGAGATTATTATTAATGCTCGAACAATATTTTGTTTTAATTGGGGTTAACGAACACTTGCTTGCTGGAAGGTTGATGAGAAATTTACAGGTCAATTAAATCTTGAATTTTCCAATTAAAGGATCCTTCACAAAATTTACTTTATACCAATTTTCGCTAAATTTTGAAGTTTAAGATATTTTAAATTTAAAATTACAAAATCCATGCTGTCATGCTTCTATACTGTGCCGCCCTTTTTTTTTTCATACCTTTATTATGTACTATACTTTACTTTCTCTCTCAGTCATTTGTAGCTCTCTTTCTCTCTTATTATTTGGCACAATGCGACTACTTAGCAATATACAATTCGTGTTATTGTACAAATGTTTAACTGATAAAAACTAGTCTAATTGTACATAAGTGCTCAATTTTATTTCACAATATCTATAATCGCGTTTGTTAAGCTGAAGCAAGGACATTGCTATCGCAAACAAAGTTAAATAAGCAGAATCGCTAATACTTTGACTAATAATTAGATATATATGTGGATAATAATTTTTTAAGTTATCATTCATTATTCTGAGGATATTTTTTCCGTGGGAGATGCTTTAATCGTCCTACGATGTATAGATATGTTTTTTCTATGAGATATATAACTAGTGATGCATCCTTAAGCTTGCTAGAAGTTCAATAAAAAAATTACCAAAGTATGTTTAATGAAGTCTCGAAGAATTCACCAACTTAATGGACGACCAACTGAACCATCTCGCATTTTTGTGAAGAGAACCCATTGATCTACTCTTAAGCTTGCTGGAAGGTCAATAAAAAATTGAGTGACGTATTTGATGTTGAATTTAAAAGCATCAATTTTTATCAAACATGTGGTGATTAATATTAACCACTAAATATTTATTTTCATTATTACATTATAATGACATTATGCGAATCAATATGAGAAGAATATTATTTTTACCTAACATAATTTATTAATTAATTTATTTATGCGGAAAAAAATGTACGGTTTTAAAGTCAAGTGAATCAATGACCCAACTCATCAATGATCATGGACATAAATGTTGAATTGTCAACAGAGAGATGTATGTTTCCACATAAGAATGAGGAAGAATAGTATATATTTAGCTTGGAACAGGTACATTTTGCTGTTAAGATGAGAAGTTTAGATGAAGGTGGAATTGAATAAGTGTATATGGGCTTAAATGTATGTACAAGATCCACCATTTGATCGAGCTACTGGCAAGTACTGGAGACTACAGACTGCAGACTACATTCTACGGACTGCAGACTTACTCGGATCAAATGTCTTGACGATCGAGTCAGCTATAAGATCCTCCTACGACCAACAAGTCACTGAAGAAGAACAAGAAGCTTGAGCCTCCAGCTGAAGAAGCAGTTGAAAAACCTCCTGGTAGAAGAAACACAAGATCTATGACCTCATCTTCATCTGCTCGAACCTTTTTATAGTTTCGTATTTTATTTGCAATCATTTTTTGCTGTTAATAACTTTTAACTCGAGATGAGTTTAAAGCACTCTTTAAGCCCATTCACTCTAGACAAACGTTATATCTTACATCATCACCTCGTTCTTGTTCAGGATTTAAATGAGGAGTTTACTCGTCCCAACTGAGCAGCAAAGACCACTTTAACTTTGGAGATGTGCCTTAAAGTAACTTCGGTACCCATGTCATGTGATTCATTTATGCTTTAAGTATTTGAATAATAGAAAGCATACTGTAATAGAATATTTATGAGTCTCTTGAATCTTGAAATTAGTCTTTAGTTCACGACTTGATTATTCTTTGTTCTAATCTTTTATAAGACACCGACATCATGATTCAAGAGCATATAGTTTAATTTTATTTTTTTATCATACAATTATAATTGTTTTCATAGAATCGAAATGCGAAGTAATTATTTTTTAATCAATAAATTGAGTTCATATGATGTCAACATGTTTTAGTTTTCATTAAAAAATAATTCAAATCGTCATTACACTTTCAAAAATAATTTAATAATTCCAAATCATAAAAAATTCAGAGTATATTATTTTAATCTTTCTGCAAAAAAAATTTTTCACATTTAAAACAACACTTTTTCCTTGGGAAGATTAATTTATTTTTGGCTTCTAAGAAATGATTTTTTGTTTTATGGCATTAAAATACTATCACAGAGGTCACAATATCGAAAAAAATTATTAAGATGACAGGTTTGAAGACCATCGAGGTTAATGGTTTTTTAAACATTTTTCAAAGAAGTGATACTAAACTTACGCATCAATTCCAAAAGAATGTTAATTGCAAGAAGATAAAAAATCACCTTTAATAATAATTCACGGGGACATTTAATGTGTTTGAAATGTTATAAAATTAGATCGCGCCTCCCGGGAGCGATAAAAGTTTGCAGACGTTAAAAAACAGGTTTTTGGTGTATTAAAATCGAGAGGTCGGATATGTGATATGAGATTGGACTGATGAATAAAAAAATAAAATAAATAATCTGAAGAGTTCGGTTTAGTTGGTTAATAGCAAGCCAACTTTAATACAAAGTAGCAATAGAAAGAGGCTGGGCCTTACACTGCGCTACTGAGCTGAAGCTGCTAGTGCATATAGGAGCCAATTAAGGCGCGTGCATGGCATTCCGCGTGAGTACAAGTGTGTCGCCAGGTTATATAAGGTTATGCCGGGTTTTATTTAAAATTAAAGTCTTCGACTCGGAGTTTTCAAACAATGTCTATCTCAATCTACGCACTGCACATTTAACTACAATCCGGCTAATGCAATTCAAAATCGAGCTGTGTTGGGTCTGGCTGGTTGGAGAGAACGTTGAGATAATATTATAGCTAATGACTGTTGTTTACGGTAATCAGAGGTGATAATGCGATGAAGTAATTTACTTTTTGTATTCCTTGTACTTTTAAATTATCGGAGGAATAAAATTACCGATTCAGGACACGATTTCTATGGAAAGCTATCTCCAAGTCTTTATATTAGATTATTCTGGAGTATTGGATGTGGATGTGGATCTGAAGTTACTTAAAGATCCAGTCGATGGTTAGCTGCTTCCAGTTGCTACCAACGACTTCATTGCTTCTCACGGTCTCTTAAGGCATCTAATCTTTACGAGCAACTGTCGGTACATTGTATCCTAGTCAAATGACATTGAGGGTAATCCAATAAATTTTGAAAACTTTATGGCTCTATTTAAATTTATTTCGATACTATTAATTGAACATTTACTGTAATAACTTTTATGCATAGTTACTATTAGGGAAATCAGCAACATTTTTCGATATTTTTATTTTTATTATTTAAAAATTGATAAATTTAAGGATTCAACTTTTTTTATTTTATAAATTATTTCAAAAAAAATTCACAAATACCTTCTCGAAATTTTTAATCAAAATATTAATCCGTTCTAATGTTTTAAATGATCAAGTGAGCGTCCTTCGTTAAAGTGTCGGAACGCGCGATATGTCATACGGAGCAGTTACTTTTTCTTCAAACGCATTTGTATGCACATCAACTTAAAAATTTTTAACTAATCATTTCAAATAATTTGACAAATAATTTCTTTATACAGTATCAACTGATTTTCGGAAATATATAATTGTTTTAGTATTTTTTTTTCTTAACTAACATTTTTATGAAAGCTCAGTCATGTACTATAACGATAAAAATTTTCTCATTTGAAAAGTGTCAATTGATAACTATCGAAAATTTTAAAATAAAAATAATTAAATAGAAAGTCGGAATAAGTGGATTGTTTCAATTTAGTTCTATAACAATTTTCCTAGAGCTTACTTAGCACTTTTGATAAATTTATAGGGATGCACTGCGAAACAGTAACATGAAATATATCAAAGACGCAGACGCCTGCACTATTTTACCAATAGATATATTCTGCAAGGCAAGCAATCCTGAACTAAAACACTGTACTAGCTCGATTCGTCTGATGGCAATGCACTTTGTGCGTATATTATATATTTATGGTACAAGGATACAAGGCTTGGTGCTGACAGTTTATAATTCACCCTCACGACTGCTAAATAAAATTGTCAGTTACAATTTTCTTTGATTTATACTCCCAATTATTTAAAACTCATTACAAGTTATCGGTAAAAATTGTATTCAATCAGACTTTCGATATCCATAATAAGAACTACTATTTAAATTTCACGCGCGAGAATTCGAAATCGTTGGATGATAGATTGGATTATTGGCAGCGTTAATAATTATTCCGCAATTAACACTCACTTACAAGCGAAAAGGGCACGGGATCTGTTAGCGAGTCATAGACTGATCATTAGCACCATCTAACATCCAGGATATCGCAAGTTAGTACGGAAATTTTTAAGCTTTCAAGTTTATTACTGGAATTTTTTTTTGATGTGTTATAACTTATAAATAACTGCGTTAAACTGACTCTGATACTCAATAATTCATCATAAGTTAAAAAAAATTTGCGGAGCAATAAAACCGTCAATTTTCAAGTGGATTTTTCATTGGACTAAATATTTACAAGTAACGGTGATCGGCCATAGTTTATTTGTAAAAACAAAAAACCCGGCAAGGTCGACGAGTATCCGAAAGCAGCATCCATAAACATGTAAGTCCGACTTTTAGTCATACATCTGAGTACGAACCTGCTAGAAAGTTGATCGCGGCTATTTCCGATCGAAACGTGTGTCAATCTACATCCACGTATCCATCCATCGCATGCCTACAATTTGATGCACAAATACGGAAACTCCTGTAATTTAGTGTTTTACCAAGATATACATAAGATTTCAGTGACATCAGAAACCACGGATCATCATCATCATCATCATCATCATCATCATTATTATCATTATAACCCACATATGCAGTTGCGGGTTGCAGGAAGACGAATAGAAGTCTAAAGACCTATTTAGCGATTTTTAAGATTGTTATCTTATGCACAGAATAATCACTTAAATCCCGTCCGAATAGAACGGATTTGGTGGTGACGTGTGATGTGTGTTACCGTCTGTCTGATAAACGGCCGACTGATGCCTTCACCTTGACTTTTATGAGGCTTCTGATGCATCTCGGGTTTTAGTGCTCGACATAAAGCCCCGGAAAAATATCTAACGCGATTAAACCTCCTTAATTACTTGTAATATATTATTAACTATTTATCATTCGTTATTAATAACAGCTTCTGATAAAATTTATTACCCATAGAAAGCTTGCTATTACTGACGTATTCAATCGTTTGATCTGATAAACATATGTATTTAAATAATTTATTAAACCGTTAAGAAACATGGGGGGTAAAAATACTGAAATTAATCATGCAAAGCCGCAAAAGTGATAAATAACCTAAATATTATTATTTTTAATCAAATTGCTTTAATGTTGAACTTATTGAAGGATTTATGGTAGTTTAATTAGACAGTTGTTGACTCGTAAATATCATGTACTAAAAAAAAAATTAACTTGAATCAAAAGAAAAATTCTTGAACCGAGAAAATAATTTTGAAGCGCTTCATCGTGTTGATTTAATAAAATAAAATTCTGTAAGTAAAGAAATTTTTCTTGATTCAAGAATACTTCTCTTTGATCAAAAAAAAATTTTTTTTTTTTCATTGTATCAACGTATAAAGAGAAGTATAAACAATCCAGGGTTACATGTAATAGTTGTCTTGTTCCGATAAATAAAAGGTAAATAAAAGATGATGCGTTAATAGAGGGACATATAGGTGATCAACTTTCACAATTAGCCGCGGGGATAAAACTTGACGCAATTCTCGCCGTGAACAACGTGTTAGTGTCACCGGTTTGGTAATACCCGTTTACAGTTTACATTCGATGACTTTCCGTCGATTCCGTTAACTGATGATGGAGAAATATCCTCTGCGATTTAGTATCGGCAATAACACGCTATATTTATTCAGTAAATCCAATTCGATATCACCCGATCAAAAACTACGCCTTTATTAATATGTTGAATTTTAATGTGCTTTTAATTGTAAGAATGTGAGTGTGCGTTATTGTAACAGCTGTTATGAATTGATTGTCACATTTAGGATGTAAATATCAAACGTATAAAAGAGAATGTGTATCTGTTGTGTGTTATGTATTGATTGGGGATCGGTGATCGGTACGCCGATGTGTACCAACTTGGTATGATTTGTGTGACAACCCAATGGAGGAAATTCAAATAGACATTATCGCCCACAGTGGGCGTTTATTCGTCCTTTTACTCGTACAAACTAGAAAGTCCTGTTAGGATTCTGACTCGAGCCGGTGCATCCCATGTATTATACATTTATATATATTACAAATCGATAAACATTTAAATATACCCCGTCATATATTTAGCAATCATGATATTTAGCAAAGTGATTTTATGACCTTTTTATTTTAAAAATTTCATTTAAAAAAAAAAAAATTAAGTTTGATGAAAGATTAAATTTTGCAAAACCTCGCACATAAATTTCAAAAGTTCATATTTGTCGTATAACAATAATTAACTGTCTTTTTGCCACAAGTGGGTTCAATTCCTGAGCAAGATTTTTTTTTGTAAAAATTTTAAACATAAAATAAAATCATAATAATAAATAATCCATAAGAACTATAATTATAAAATAACGTAATAATTAATGAAAAAATAAAACACCACTCAACGTAATTTCCTAAGATAATCTTTCCCAGGATCATGTTACTATCAATAACATACTCTGCATGACAACTCCCTGAGGTGATTCTCACTAAGCACATATATATGTATATATATAAATATATAAATATATTTCAGGCCATAGATTAGCATCTGAGCATCACGACCTCAAGAGAGGACAATCGCGTGTCATCTCAATCATCTCGAAGTCATGAAGCCACTCTAATGTATAAGAAAGCACTGTATAGAGGATACTGTACTCAGCGATCTCTTTCACCCGCGTCTTCCTATTATATCTACATGTATACATAGCAATAATAATAACAATAATAAGAGTAAGAGTAAGAATTCAATGTAGTATGCATCCAACTACTTACTCCCAGGTCTTTTAACGAATAGAACGTCATTGGAACTTTGACCCACAGACAATTCTCATCTTACTGCACCGGTACAGTGTCTCATGTGGTTTATGAGTCGCTCGGACCTCGGCTAAAGAGTGTGGGCTCGTGGTGGTGGATAATACTCTATAGAGAATCTATGGAGGATAGATGTTAATGCAGAGGACTTGGCGATGATCATCAGGATGATTGGTGAGAGCCGGTGGTACGACAGGCGAGAATCCTCGCCACGACACAATGTGTGATGATGTACACCGCCGACCCACCGTTCCACACACAATCTAATGTCTTTTACATATATAATATAATATAATACAATCCTGTCTATAGACTCTGGTCTAACGACAGTGTCTATAGACGTCCAAGAATACATTGAGTACATGAACAAGTAAAGGAGAGGAGAAATTTTACAAGCTGGCGTATACAAGTTCTGACCTTCGCGGAAGCAATTACCGACTACTGAGATCGACTATCGTCCAGTATAAGTATTCTTACTGCAGGAGAAGTGAATCCAATATCCAGTACCAGCAGAGGTGCTACTTTACTTTTGTTGTTGGACTCTCTATAATGCATATCTTTATACTTGTACTTATACTGATGCTCAACGGCACCCGCACAGTAATCAACTCAAGTATTAACACTTTGACGTCAACATTAACATTGACTGCTGGGACGTGAATCGCGGATTCATATCCAGAGTTTTTATTTTTCCTGAGTAGAAAGTTTTCAAGGATTCACAAGTGTTGTATATCACTCCAATGATACTATACTTGACGTTTATTTATTTTGTGGAATAATAGTTTTAAGCGAGCTTAGAGTTGTATTACAGCTGATTTGAATGTAGAACTCGACTGGGTTTTATTTTTTTGAGTTGTGGTCGACATTGGGGTGTCTTAATAAATTTAACAGAATTTTTTTGTTCTCCAGGATTGGTGTTACAAATCTTTGAAAATTTTGTGAATAAGTTTTTAAGAAAATTATACCTTTTAAAAATATTTACGCAACATTGAGAAAAAAAATATTATCCAGATAATAATTTAAAAAATTTTCTTGAAATGAAAAATTTAATTTATTAATTTTTTTTAAATTAAGTAAAAAAATATTATGATTAATTTAACTAACTCTTTAAATAAAAAAAAAATATCAAGAAAATGTTCCTAATAGACGTATTTTTGTTCTCACCATTAACACAGTAATTATTTTGATTTTATTCAAAGGAAAAAGAAATTTAATAATATATGCAAAATAAATTAATCTCAAAAGATTATTTCTTTCAATAAATTAAACAAATAAAAAAATAATGATTTTCACAAACAAATTAAGGAATAAATAAATATTATTATTAGCTAAACAAAAAAAAATCACTATTATTTCTATGTTAATAAGACTGGCTAAAAACTTCCGCGTTGGAATAGCCAAGCGTGGAAAAATGACAGAGATAATAAGGACTCAATTGAAATTCTTTTCCTCCAAATGACTTATTAAGCATAAGCATAAGCACTTAACATTTAAGCCTAAGTAAATAGAATATAAAAATTTATGAGACGAGGATTGAAATCCGCGGAATCCAAACTGATGGGACGTCGTGACGGCGAAATTTGCAGTTAAGATTGAACGATCGACGAAGGACATCTTTAAGACTAGAAAGTTTAAAATCTTACTTACTATGCATCTATATCTATTTATCTATATACAAATATATTCACGAGCCGAATAAACAAACTCACAACATTAAGGTAATAACCATTTGAGTCAGCGATGAATACAGTAGGCCCAGTTTAGTTCTCCAGTCTTTGTATTATATTATATCGAGACCTCGCTCTTAACTTCGCTCGTTCCATGAATATCTATCAACTTTTATTATCTCCACGAGAGACTATCAAGTCCGTTTAGTTTCTCAATATAACAGCCAGATTTTGTTTTCATTTTTTGTCCCTCGTATCTCAAGATCATCGCGAATACGTGACGAGGCTGCGTGACGTAACGTTACATATGATATTTTTTTTTTTTTAATGTTTTGTGTTGTGTCTCAACTCATATCCGAGTTTTCTATTGTACACATGTTTCTGTGCTATACTATACCGAGAAACGAGGAATTATTTAAAAATGATTTATTGTTTAGTCCAACATATATAGTAACAGTATATATAATTTAATAGTAAGTGTAAAAGGCAGAGCTTTATGAGGATCAGGTTACACACAATAAATACTGGGATTGATAGCCTGTGATTTAATATCGTAGGCCGAAGAGTAATGCAAGTTAAATCGGTATGTCGTAGGAGCGAGGCCGCGGGTTAAATCTGTGCTAATTGCCTTAGGTATTATAGTGTTGTTGTCCTCGTACCGCAAGGAGGCTTAGCTAGTATTTTATATATATATATATATCTCTGTACATACAAATGTTATATTGCTTTATCCTATTAATAAGAACACGGTGATAAGAATAAATAGAATGTTGTTATAAATCAATAAATCGGTTGTCTCAGTCTTATACTAGCCAAATCTTATGCTTTACATCTAATCTGGGTCTTGCAAGCCCCAACCGGTTTATTGTATATTTATATATCTGATTTTATTCTTTAAATCTTTGAATACCGATCTTTGATTACTGATCTTGTCTAGGTCCATACCACGCTAGGTGATTATTACACTTGACGCTTAATATTTATTATTATGCATATTGCAAGAAAAACTAGTTTGAAAAAAAATATAGTTTTTTTAATTCGAAGATTTTTTGAAAAAAATTTTTTGAAGTTATACTTCTTTAGGCGCGTTATGAAAAAATGATGAGAGTGAAATTTTAAGATGCGCGCGCATCTGTGACACAAAATTAACAGTATGAAGCTGTCTGCTTAACCGCTCATTAAGTCTCGAAAAAAAAGCTACCAACAAAATAGAAATTGAACCTCGATATTAGTCGCGCATGTTGGTACGCTCGTCACCTATGATCACTGTTTTCATATTTATAATATTTATCAACATGTTTCTAGTTTATACATTCACAACACGTGTTTTAGTTTCATACAAGTGCGAATTATATATGTGCTAATAAATTATATTCAGTAGTGATTTAAATTGAATATTTTGATTGATATTACTTACTATTTGTGAATATTAGTGAAAAAAATTGTACTTATATACTTTTTCAAGTGCTCCAATATAATTGAGGTTAACTATCCGTATGTATTATTTATTGATATAAATTAAAATACTTTTATTTAATATAATTAACACTAAATATTATTAAATTATTAATGTTAAATACTTATTATTGGTTATTTAATATTTACAAAATAAAGAAATAAATTTAATAAAACATTTAATAAAAAGTTTGTGATAAAAATTAAAATTGAACATCAAATTATAATATTAATTTTTAATATTTGCTATTAAATTGAATAAATAATAAATATTTATAAAAATAACTAAATAAATTTAATGAAAATTTTTTGATAAAAATGAAAAGTAATTATTAAATTAAGAAATCAATAAAAATATTTAAAAAATGACCAACCTTAAATTCAATTTTTGAATTTATTATTAAATTTATTTTTAAAATATTAAATAATCAATAGTAAACATTTAAAATTAAGAATCTTATAATTAGGACCAGGGACTTCGTATGGAAGGGGTAAAACAATTGATTAAAACAAATGCTCGTGCGTTACCCCTTCCATACGAAGTCCCTGGCCATACTTATAATATTTAGTACAAATTATGTCTTATATATTTATTATATTTCGACAACACGACATGGCACTACCATAGATGCTGTATTTGTACGATATCTCAACGCTGTTAATACAAAACTTTTCGTGTCATATTTTAGTTATCATAAGCCACTGATAACTGAAGTTCCGATTCAGACATTACCGGAAGATACTATGGAAGTGGACATCATTTAATTAAAAATACAATTCGAATAATAAGACAATTTATGTTAGACTTAATGTAAGAAAATAAATATTTATTTATTTAATTTTTCAAATTTAAACTGAACTTTGTTGATTATCCTTTTCCAATCCTTCTAAAATTTTATTGTAATTAATTATTTGCATGCAATTAAAAACTATTTTTTAATGATGCCAAAGAAGTATAACTTCTCACGCGCGTACATAAGTACACGCACCCATTTTTTTTTTTTATTAATTTAAAAGTATTATCTTCAGAATAAATAATTAAATTTTCGAACCAAATTATCGAAAAATTTGAAGCTTTAACCAAAAGTTCACAATTGACTTACTAAAAAAATTTTTTGTGTTGAATCAAATAGAAAAATTTTTTAACTAAGAAGGTTTTCAAAATAATTTTAGTTCAAGTTTTTATCTCTCGAATAAGCTTAATTTTTTTAACAGTGTAAGTCTATAAATGTCATAAATGCAAAGAATAATATATATTAAAACTATTTTCAAAAGAAAAATTTACTTAAATCAAATAATTCTCCTGAGCATAGTTGCAGTTTACGGCAATATGATAAAATATAATAATAATAATAATAATAATAATAATAATAATAATAAATAGAATCATGACTGCATAAACAGATTTTTACATGCGTCTGACACCCGAGGAATGTGTCAGCTGGAATGTTGCAATGAAAAAATAATATTTTATAAAAGATATTGGCAACGAAATTATTTATGTCAAAAAAATAATTGCGCAGTATTATTAGGTACATTTATCAAGAGAGACAAGTCGGAAATAAAGTGGTTACACAACAAATATATTTCTCCATGCTATATATTTAAATATGCTTACCTCGTTACAATGCATCGCGAAAGTGAGTGTCTTTCTTCTCGCTCTCTTAGGCTCGGGACTTGGACTGGGACAGCTAGAAGTTTTTAAGTCTGAAAGTGAGTCTCATCTCAAATCGACTCAGAGTATTGTTCGCATTGTTGTCCAGCCTCCTCATGTCATGTGACCTTTAGAGATTTTTCTGTAACAAAAATTATTATCTAAGTCAACACATATCAATATATATGATACGATTGTGTTCACATATTTATTTCAGTGCAATACAATTGTATCTCTATTGCTCTAATAACATCCTGGAGACTTTTTTTCTTTATAAATATTTTTATTTTTTTTAAACAGACAGAAGAATAAATTTATCCAAAATTAGTGAAAGTCATTGTAAATTTATGGTGCGTCAGAGAATAATTATGATAATGAATAAACCTATTTATAAATTTAAGGGGCGTGTTATTAATCTTATTTGTATATACATACAGAGGGAGGTCAGTGAGGTCTTGCGGAGAAGTGAAGGATGATTCTTGGTGTGCATGGATAGGAGGGCATCCGTAAAAGATCTTTGTAAAACTTGGTACCAGGTCAAACCGCGATCTCGTCCTTCCTATGTTACTTTTACCATAATAGTTGGATGCATGGCGACGCATTGACGGTTAACATAAATTGCAGTATAGTAAGTAAGATGAGCAAGAAGAAGAAGAAGAAGAAGAAGAAAGAAAAGAAGAAAAGGTGTAGCCGCTAACACCAGGAACTCTAAGAATGAATTTTTATGCCCCTGCAAAAACGGTATGTTTAAGAAGTAATAGTTGATAGACTTGCGTTATCGTACATTGCCACCATGTACTATATAACTCGCGGAATATAAGACGAAGGAAGGAACCTCGTTTATAATCTCGGCTAGTGTTGCTATGTTGCGGGGTTAAGCTCAGGTCCACGAGGAAAAAGATCCCTAATCCGCCCCAACCTGAAAGACGAGTTCATTCTGGACGGTACCGTTACACTTGCATACATTCAGTAACCAGAGATCCTGGATGATACCCAACAAAGAAGCTTAGAGTATATGTTATGTTTATATTTACTTATTTATATTATATATAGATATATATTAACATTATATGCTTATAACAACTTATAACTGAGAAATAACGAGTATCATGAGAATGACCAATGCAAACGTTAATAGTCCTGACACTTTACTAATAGCTTTCAAACGGGCTATTTTGTTGTTGAAAGTTTATATTATTTGATCATAAGCTTGATATATTTGAATAAACACTGATAAAAAATAAACTTGATTCAAGAATAAAAATTTTGATTTTTTCGTCCAACTTCTAAAAATTACGATTAAACAATATATGTTTAAAGTATCTGCTCTCTCACGTTTGTAATGAATGATAAATAAATAATTTTACATTTTAGAAATTATGATCAGTAAAAAATCATTCGCTCCGCAAATTTTTTACAGTGTACAAGTTTTTATAATTAGTCGGTAATAAACGGCAGAGATGGCCACGTGACACGCGCACATGTTGAGCTGCATTCAGACTGGTTACTACTTGGATGGGTGACCGCTTAGCCATATCCTGGCTAGCGTGTAGATCTCTGCTCGCTATAGGAGAGAGGGACTAATATTCCGGTAATCGATAAAGAAGAATACTTTTATCAATTACCAGGGGATTTACCTCTGCTTTGACTGTAATACCAAAACCAAGGTTTAATCAAGACATAGTATAAGATGAATTTATACTCGAAATATAAATATTATTAATGTCTTCACTTATTTATAAATAGACTTCTTGGAAGCTTGAGTTAATTGATCAACCTCGCGACTTAATCCTGATTTAGCAAAAGAGATATCTTTGCGTGAACAAGGCCATGGGGTTCCAGCGATAGTTGACAAACGGTAAACCTACTGGAGACCGTACATTTATCCTCTATCTTCACATAAATATGTATAATAAGACTCATAAATATATTTTTGATTTCATAAAAGTTACTACACCGAGCCTTCGTACTTGCCGGTAAGATTAAAATAATATATATAGTTTCTTCTCAACGAAAGCAACTGTAATTTATCAACGATACTGAATGATACACCATTAAGGCGTAGTTTACCCACTAAAATCGACAACCTTACGATAATTACTCGATTAATTAACTGTTAACTATTATAATTATAACTGTCGTTAGCGTTATAATTGTGACCATGACATTAGATATTAAAAATTTTATCGATTAAAACAAAAATATAAATCATATATTCTCATTTCTTACACTGATGGAAGGATTTCTTAGCATTTAAGAAGATTTCTTTGTATTTAAGAAATCATTTTTTAAACATCATATATAAAAAAAACTTTCAGCGTGCGAACGCGATAATTCAGTAAAATGACTTGAAGTTTATGACTATCATGAAAATTTTGCGAATTTATCATATTATATAGCAGCACTTTTTAAAACTTCCGTCATGAAACAAAATGCAGTTCTTAAATTTCCAATGAAACCTACCAATGAGTTACTGCATGAGTAATTTGCAATGAATTTCAAATACTTTTTTGTACTAGAAGGTCGGGAACTTGATATTTAATTAGATTCTCCACTTTGTTAAAAGATAAGTTCACTGTCAAAGATGCTAAAGATATTAGAGTGGTAGTTTGACGTGAATGTATTTGCTTTTAAGAATACTCGAACAATAAAATAGTTACTAAAGATCCAGGAATGCATTTACCGTTTAACTTGCCCAGGTGCAATGAGCAATGAAACTTATACAAGTCGCACGTGTATTTGATCTATTGCTTCGTGGTTTTGCACGCGACTTTCCTGCTAGGAGTAAATCCTTTCCGAGGTCCAAGACTAATGGAAACTGTATTGTTTCCGGAAGTACTATAAAATAGTTGAGAATTTGTAAATTTAAATAAACACGAAGACGAACTAAATCTTAGAGGAACTTTCGCACACTCGAGGATGTTACTTTTCGCCAGAAATCTTTTATTGAGATAGAAAACTGGTCAGGTTATACGTTGCACTCATCAGCACTTGCTGCGGACGCTGGAATCGCCGAGTAAGGGGTATCTTATAAAAAGACGCAAGCCACTGACTCTTTGTCGGTGGTAATGAGTTCTTACTGTCTTATTTTTCGCTCTATTACAATGCTATAAGCTTAAAACTGTCTAATAATAGCACTGAAAGAAAAGAGTTATTAGAGGTCATGATGTCCTAGTATATAATAGTTAGACAACCAAACGCGGTTGGAATACAATATAATACTCTCGATATCTGACTTAATGTAAAGAATAATTAATTTTAAAAATTACTTGTTAATTTTTTTCCGGCCTTATTTCAACTCTCCAAACAGATTTCGATCCCGTACGAAAAGATTTTTATTGTGTGAAGCATTTTAATGGGATGAAAAATGAAATGTTAACCTAAAACGGCGCAACCCCGTTTCCACAGAAGGCGGAGAAAATTTCTACCGCGATTAGATGAGAAGATTCACTCGGATGATGGACAAGTTTAATTTCAATCGCGGCTCTTAAAGGTATAAAGGCATAATACGATACGATCTAATGGTCGGTTGTTAAAATATTATATTCAATTAGGTGTTTACGTTTTATCCTCGTAATTGATCTTTTTTATTTTTAATCCTTTTTATAAATAAACATGCATTATTAATATTTATTTATTATCAAAAAACCTAATTGCCGGTCAATTAAATGCTTTAGATGTTATTTTCTAATCACAATTTCAAATCACTCATTTATTTTAATTTATATTGCTTGTGATTTATTAGAAAACAAGTTTATATAAGGTCTCAGCTAATTATTTTTTATTTTTTACTAATTTAATCAGTACAGCAAAAACAAATTTTTTTAATTCACATATTAAATTTAATGGGAGTCTAATTGTGCCCCAAATTTTTTGTTTCCTTCGATTTCGTCAATAAAAATGTATAAAATTGCTCGAATAGCCGCATACGAGTTTGACAGTCTCTTGGACCGTCATTCGTCGAAAAAAAAAGTCGCGCGTGCACCGCATTTTGATCGCCGAGGGCCTTGACCCGAGGTCGAGTTTTAAATTTATAAGTTCAGTTACACCACTTTACAATGTTTTTAACAATTGTAAATTTCTGTAACAATAGCCACAAAATAAATAAATCAATTAATTCCGTATATCTAAATAGAAATTGCAAATTATTTCGAGTGCTGAGAAGATAACATAAGACAGGTCACCCTTATTTGTCACCGCTCGTGATATTGATCCATCAGAAATCCTGTTTATTACCCTCCTCTATTTGCGGATGGTAAATAAAACCAAACCAAGAGCTAGGAGATGAGCACAGAGCAATACTAATGACAGCCATGTTTAATGTTTCAAATATTTTAATTCGAAAAATCTCCAACAAATAATGACGGACATTATCCATCAGCCTGGATAAACAGAGCTGTTTTTAATCAACCATCTGTGTTATGAAGTATACCGAGTAATATGATAGTAAATTTCATCATTTAAACTCACATGATGTAAAGCGAGTCACGAATTATAAATATTGATGTTAACTATTTCTACATTGTATTGAATTACACTTTCATTTTTTTTTCCAACAATGAATCGATTTGCTAATTAAATATTCAATTATAAACAATTTTTTGTATTTCATTATCTTGCAGTAAATTATATATTTTACACTAAAACGTTTAATAAAATTTCCAAAATAACAATTTTTATCAATTTATAATAAGTTATTATTAATAACCATAATAATTTATTCAAAACCTTAATTCAATTCAACACCTGCTGAATATTTGAGTTTAATATATTCAGTATATCTGCATTAATATCAGTAATTTGTTGTCGAACATCTGCCGTAGTGACCTAGCCGTCTCTAAAGGTTACTAGATACATGCACTCAAAATTTTAGCATACAAAGCTCCGAGAGCAAATTCTATTGAGCGTGGGTCGATTTCATCTTCCATCTTCCATCTTTCATCTTTCATCTTTCATCCGTCCTCTATCCTGCAGGAAACTTTTATTCGCACGGTTTTTTACTACAAAATCTCGTCTTCAGATGAATAAATCAAACTGAAAAGATAGT
Organism: Cotesia congregata; assembly: GCA_905319865.3. NCBI lineage: Eukaryota > Metazoa > Arthropoda > Insecta > Hymenoptera > Braconidae > Cotesia > Cotesia congregata. Next base: position 21,239,662 of record CAJNRD030001124.1, read on the forward strand.
AACACTTTCTACATATTTACCCACAAAGAGTGAGTTGAGTGTTGGAGCTTGAATGGATTTAATCCAGTAGTTAGACTGATGAAGAGACTCGATAGAAGTTGCAGAAGCTCCGTTAATAATTAACGAGCTGAATCTGTCTTGAAAGTGATCGAAGCCGGTGCCGATTAGAATCGTGGCGCCTTCTTTACTTACGACTTACGACCCACGTTGATGTGATGCATCGTTAAATTACATACATTTACATGGTACCAAGCTGGTATAGACACTAGAGATATAGAGTAGAGTACAGAGCACAGAGCAGACTCGATACCTACCAACTATTGAGTATAGTAGTATATAGTCACACAATTTACATTAGCTAAGTAGAAAGAAAACAAATTACTCGACAGTGTAACTTGTAAGAACAAACTTGTCTGTTAATACTATTACCGCAAAATGTTTGAGTTCGTATGGTAATGCAGTATGTAGTATGTTGTATGTTGTTCTGAGTATATAGAATACACGTGATGCGATAAGTGTATGAGCTGTACTGTAAGGTGTTTTTAATCTGTCCTCAAGGAAATGTTTTCGAATGACACTTGACATGGTGTCAACTCGATAAATTTATTCGATCACGGAAATTGTTTCACCGCTGTACTCAATACTCAATATACTTTTATTTACTCCATTTGTTTTTTTACGAATAACTTACATCAAATGTAAATGTTAAATAAATAAACATACGTGTTTCTTTGTTATATTACAAGATACTGTAACTTACTCTTATGTATGTATATATTTATAAATAATAAGAATGTAATGATTTTGATTAAACCAAATCCAGTTAATAAATTTTGTTTGTCTCTTTGTTGTATAACCAGAGAAATTTAACTAGTTATGTCGATTTTATGTGACGTTCGACACTTGTTATAAGGAAAAATTTACAGAAAAGATTACAATTTATTATGAAAAGGGTTTCGACGAAGTTTGAAGAATGGTGTAAGAAAAATGTCAATAATAGAAATAATGTCAATGGAAACAATAATAATGTTGTAGCAATAAAAAACAGAATAGAAAAACTACACGAAAAAAAAAAAAATTCGATGTGAAAATTACAAAAATAACTGCCGTATATATAGGTATATGAATATGTAAAATTTACAAAATTATATAATGTTATGTTTATAAAGAAAAATGATAAATTTTCAGAAATGGATTTGTAAAAGTAACATACCCGGAAAAGAAATTTTTATATAATTATCTATAAATGTTTATATAAAATTGTATAAAATTTTTAGCCGTACATTATTTTATATAGTTTTATATAATGCATTTTGTCCAATATAAAATTTATAAATTTTCTAATACTGTATTTACATTTATTCTAATGTAAATTTGAAAGTTGTGTCTTGACAAGAATAAAACTGTAAATTTAACAATTTTTTCTGTAATATTGACAGGAATTTTTTTTTCGTCTAACAATCGAAAAAGGAAACCCCCCCCCCCAAAAAAAAAAATAATGAAAGCAACGAAACTTTATTTATGCAAATACATGAGAGCACCTTTAAATTTCTTGAAATGATACTATTTGAATGGACTGAAGTATCATTACTATCACTATCACTATCTCAGACATTACATCTGTATGTAAGAATCCAGAAAATATTCGAGGCGAGGCTCATCCAATCCCAAGCTGATGGCTGATGGTATAGAAACCCTGTACTCCCTATCCCGCGAAACGAGTTTCATTTAGTTTTGTGGTCTGCGCAGTACAGCGCAGGGTACCATTAGGTCTGATGAGCGCTGTGGTTACGTCATCCTCATCATCTGTGATCCTGTCGGCTCTTTCAACTCATCAGTACATAACAGCTCATGCACTGACTTTATTCGTAGACTTTTTCATGAAATCAGCCGGATCTTGGTTTAATTTAAATGCCAAGTTATGCAAAATTATTTCGTTCTATTTAATTCGGAGTGGAGAACTGCCGAGTTTAAGTGTTTTAAAAGTAATTAATTAAATTGAGAGAAGTATTTATCTCCAGTGTAATGAAATGAGAATGAGTACTGAGAATGAGGAATTTTGAGGATAGGATTTAAAGCGATTATCTAAGCCTTGAAGTTGTTCTAGATTTGCCTCCAAGGTCTTATTGGTATGAGTTCTTGCAAGCAATGACACCATGTCGGTGTGTATCGTCAAGCGATTTAATTGAGGCGTAACGAACGTGAAAGCAATCAACTCTAAGACTATATATAGAATTATCCTAATTTTACCTCACGCAAACACACCAATTTCATTTACTTTTTAAACTTTAAGGGAATTCTTGCTGATCTGCTCTTGGGCAACAGTCACTCTAATGTTTTATGTACCGATCTATAGATATATATACTTTTATATATTTATATATAATATGTAATATATATGTAAGTCTGTGTTTGTGTTTTGTGCATGAAAGGTAGGTCAGCTGTAATTGTTGCACGACGATTGCTCACGATCAATCTTACTTTAATTCACATTTAATTACGTTCATCTTTTTTCAGTTATTTTTATTATAAATATACCTTTTAAAATATTTTTTTATTCGCGAAGAGTTATTGTAAATGAGCACAAAAAATTATATTAATATTTAAAAGAAGCCTCGTTTTTATCCTCTGCTTCGGTTTTCGATTTGTCTGAGTTAATTAATTTTTTATCATTTCAATATGCTACTAATAACTCTTTAAATAATATGATACTTAAATATTAAGCATTTGAAAATTTTTGTGTTTATATTTTGTTATTCAGAAAAATAAACATACAAGCTTTTCAAGAGCTGATTTTTTTTTGTCACTATTTCATCAAAAATTAATCCATGAACTATAAAATTATTTACATCGATTGAAAATTATTAGCAGTTATTCATCTTTTTTAGATAAAAAAAAAAATATTAAAGAATGATGTCGCAAAAAAAAAACTTTTAAATAAATTAAATTTAAAAAAATAAAATTAAGATGTTTTTATTCGTTTCGTTGTTTGTTTGATAATTTATATCTTTATTATCAGCAAATAAATAAATAATTAAAATTCAAATATTTAAATGACCCTTAGCCTAAATCTTATTACTAAAAATTTGTATTAAAACTCTCTATGCAAATGATGTTTGTTCAAATAAAATAAGCTTATCGTATTTAATTTTCAATCAATATTACTCAATAATCAAAATACAATTACCAATTAAAATTAATTGATAGAAATTATAATTGAATTGACAGTTAAATAACTTTTCACGTCAATGTAAATATATTATTCAATTGTCAATTAAAATAAAAAAATTTTTCAATAACCTGTTTTAGATGAATTATTTATATTTTCTACCGTAATTACACAAACTGTTTTATTATTAATGTAATGATTTCAAAATCATTAATTCAATTTAATTAATAACTCTAACGGGTTGTTATTATTAATTAAAATTACTCAATAATCAAAATATTATGTAACTGTCAGTAAGAAAATTAGATAATTAAAAACATGTTTCAATTACCGCTTATAAGTTGTTTCCCAATTTTTAATAAATTTATTAGTCAATCTAAATTTACCATGAGAAATTAATTACAGAGGAAGACGACTCTTTTTCAAGGGCAAAAATTGAATGGATTCAATTGAAATGAGACAAAAAAGGTGATGCATTGCGGCTCCGGGCTCCAGTACTGAACCTACGCCCAAAAGATCTAACAGAATCGATAGGTGAGCACAGTCTACGGTCTACAGACACACGGAAAAATACCTACCTATACCAGTCCAACGTGAGATGTGAGGGAAATAAATCTCTCGTAGAACTGAGGTACGTGTGTGCTATCTGCTGGCGATAGCCAAAGGGGCTTCCCGTTTTCTTGCAGACTGCATGCATATAGTACTCGAATAAAATTCAATCGCCGATATTCCGGTCTCCTGCCAGTTCCTTGTTGTACGTAGCAATACAGCGTACTGCTGCACTAGTAGACGTTGTACGTTACTGACTATACTTATACTCTTCTTTTTTGCCCCCAATCCTCGATCAAAAAAATGTTCCATCCATTTACAAACTCTGGTACAAATAACACAGTATCTTGCATTACCGATTCTCATACTGATGAGTTACTTCCTCTCTACTGTATAACTGGAAGAAAAACTTTTTATTTCCTTAGAATTATATTTTTGTGGAAATGAAAGTTTATGTTTTTCTGATGTAACACAAACTTTTGGAGTCAATGCACTCTAACTTTTATTACAAGCTCACTCCATATAATATTCTGCACTTATACTGTGTACTGTGACCTCTATTAATTTTTAATGCTGCTTTTTCCCGAAGCTCTTCAAAACAAATCAATTGAGAAGGTACTTTGATCTAGAGAGTTAAATTGCTTACCCAAGAATCATTATCATTATTTTTACTACTATCATTATCGTAAACATATTTTTTGACATGAAGAAACCATGAAGAAAAATTTTAAGAATTTAGACGATATCATCACATCAAAGAATTTGCTAAGTTGTCTTAAAAATTGCTTTCTCACTGCGCTTTTGATTATTGTTCGTGACACAATTTCTAAAGTTGGAATCGACTGACTAATTTATCGTCAACTCACGCTGCAATGAACAAGGTAAAATTTATTTAAATCGATAATGTATTTAATGTAATGTGTTACCCGGGGTAAAACGGTCAGTGGAGAAAATTTTTAACTGATTTTTTTTTTTACTTTTAATTGTTAATCAAAAGTCTTTCGGTGAGTTAATAAGTGTTTTGATAAATTCTTGTCAAGTTTAATTGAAGTAAATGATTAATTGCGCAATTACACTTTTTCCAACTCGGAAGACCGCCAAGAGGTCGTTCACCTACCATCTTAACATTTTCGTTTTTTTAGCCAAATTTAAATTTAAATCGTCAAGCTTTACAAAGTTGAATTTTTTCTATTAATTTTCTCAAAATTATAAGTGAATAAATATTTTATTAATTTTTAATTTACAAGAAAAAAAAACGTCATTGCATAATCGTCTAAATGCTTCATATCTGTTGTATAATTAATTGCTCGTTCGTCAAAATTATACCACGAAATGAAAAAAATCGATTGCGATATCCAATGAGCCACTGCATATAAACTAATTGTCAGTAATCAAAATTAATTAAATCACAGTGATCAGTATGCAGTAAGAATTTTCATTCTGCAGTGTATTGCGTACAAAATAACACTGCGCCACAAATTGCTCTTGTACAATTTGATCGCTGATTAACCCGAGTGGCAACAAAGTCCCTCGCAAGCATACACCGCGATTCGGCTGATGATTTAAGCGATCGTTAAGTATTATAAAAGACTACTACCTCTTATCTCCACGGACATATAATCTGAAAGACTGCGTATATTTTGTCTGAGGTGTCAGGGTATGACGTGCAAATAAAAGAACAGGAACCGTCGCTGCGAAAAATAATGTTCATTAACAACCCGACCGCCATATAGTATATTTATACTCGTATTTTTACAGTTGATCATAAAGTCTCTTTACGGACACAAGTTCGATTCGCAGAGTATCTCACACTGGTATCAAACTACTTGTTATTTGACGTCACCCTTTGAAAAATAAATAAGTTAAATAAATAAAAGACAGCATAGCGCTAACACGAGGAAGAATAAATAATGAATCTTGTTCTTTTTATTCTTTCTTCATCTTTATCGTCTCTTCTCTTCCCTTGAGCCATGATAATATCTTCCGTCCTCGGCTGCTCGGACACTATTATCAAAGACACTCCGGAGATTTCTTTCGTCACCGCTGGCATCAAGGGCCACCCATACCCATCCAACGGTCATCTGCGAAATGGCGCCATACCTAACATGGTTTGACGTATCAAACAAGTTTTAAAAATACACTTGCCGTCTTGTCTCTATACTAGAGTTTACCCGAGCTTGTCTGAGCTTGAGTATAAGTATTATTAATTTTATTTACTCATTTACTATTACTATTACGGTCAGGTATTTTACAATTAAATAAAAAATTATATTTCACTCTCCCTTATCGCGGTAATAACCATACTAATTTCCGCGCCAATTCCCTCATTTGTCACCGTACCGATGTAGACGACGACGACTAAGGCTCCAGAAAACCACTTTCATTTAATATGTATCACGACGTTGTCATTTATGTTTCACAATTATCTATTTTTGTCGGAGACCAAGACTGAGATAACGTCATATCAGCTATCTACATTAAATTCGTAATTAGTTTATCAAATAATTAACTTACTTTTTCACATGATTGAATATTCAGAGCAATTACTGCCTACTCTAATTAATCAACAGATAACGAATTCTAACCGCTTTGGCCAGTAGGAAATGACCGATTCTCAAAAATTAGATTATATTATCTTATATATATATATATTATATTATGTAACTAAGTCAGTAATTTGTTATATAAAAAAATAACCAATAATATTTTTAGAAGAGATGATTATTATCCCGACTGATCATCGTCTGCGAACGGAGGACCTCAAAATGGCAATGAGGTCTGAAACAAGTTTTAAAAATACCTTCCCGATGAACTCTCACACGCGATCAGACTGACCAATTGATATTTGGACTTATATATAGATATACGAGGAAGATTTTTTTAGTTTTGGGCGCCAGTCGCGAACGATCCGTGTTGGAGGACTCGATAGCGAACATATACGTGGACATAATACTTGAATTGTTTTATTTGGCAAAGTTGGACCACAGCTTTATTGGAGCCCGCTGCCAAGAGCAATGAACTCCAAGACCGTCGTTCATTTCCGATAAATAAATAACTTCCACGTTGATAACGAAAAAAAATTTTGCACTGCTGTAATTTGTTGGAAAAATTTAAGGCTTGTAGAAATTAAATTAAGCAACGTGATTATATTTTAATTGTAAATAAAAAAAAAAAATATTAATTAATTATTAAAAAAAAAAGAAACTAGTTTATTTAAACGATCATTAAATTTTTAAGATTAAACTACTCGACTAATTTCTCGAGTTTCTCAATATTTTGCAACGATATCTTGCTCCCTGAAATTGCTCAATAATTTAAAAATAACGAATCTTCTCTAGTCGAGCAGATCTACTTCATTTATTCCTGAGAGTGTATTATCCTGGAGGTGGGATTAATGCTTGAACGAGATTAATGAAAATTATACAGGAGAATTCGCGGCATGTAGCCAAGTAATGCCGAGGATGTTTTGCGAGTACCGCAACTTGTCTTTTGTCTTGTCGCTTTATTATTTTTTACAGTCGCTATCTCGCCTTTGTTTATTATTTATTTTTATTTGCTCACTAAACTTTTTATTATTTTTATCTTAACTTTTATTAGAGTAGAGGGCATTAGCTCGTACTCGAGTCTCGACTGTACGTTGCTAAAAGTTTGTGCATACATGTACTCACCCGTGCGTGGACTTTTCGGCGAGATACCCGAGATTTTGTTCTTACGTATGCGCGACCGCGAGTGATCTCTACCCAGGCCGTACGAAGTTACGAGTCGCATTGCGACAAAAAACATTCTGGATAATGACCGCGTACCTAAATTTTATGATATAAATAACATGAAGAAATGACTAAAATAAAGTATAACGGAGATAAAGCGTTAGATAAAAACACAAACGCAAAAATAAAAAATTTACGGAATTTTAAATTTATAATATTATTTTATTTCTCACGATTTAATTTTATTTAGAGTATGACCGAGTGTCTTTTGTATGACTTACGGCATTAAAATAACTATTGTGCAATGGATTATATATTTTTCAGAGGTCAAACATACGATCTTTCTCGAAGATGAAAAAATGCAAGTCTGTTGATAAAAAATAGCGTGGAAGCAGATAGGGATAGGGTAAAAAATAGTAGACAGAGTAGAGTATCACAAGAAATATAAAGAAATAAATACGTTGAATAGGATAGAACCGTGTATTCTGAACTCCGTCGTGACATTAGAGTTTTCGCCGACCTTCTAGCATCCGAGGCAACCACCACGGTGTAGTAAGCACACTTGAAGGTATTATTATTCTCAAGAAGCTTACATAAGTAGTTTTGAGTTACATCTCGTTAGGCAAACCAGCTTGCCGGCTGACTTGAATTACTACTGGATTATTCACTGCCTCAAGCTCTGTCTCTCTTCCCTTTTAAACACTCTGCATTCTGGGCTTTACTTATATCTTATATTATTCTATATTATGCTTATTCTTCATCTTTGTATTACTTACAACTAACAACTAACAACAGTTAGTTAAATACTGTACACACTATAAAACACTTGACACTGATGCTCACCGGAAATAATGTCTCTCAGATTTTACTGTATTTGTCTTTGCTATGTGTATTATGTTCATGCTTTGCTCGTGTCCTTCATCTTCACCCTTCCGCGTCTGATATCTTACATACTTTACTTTTATGCTTTTCAATCGTTTTGTTTTTCGTACTACTTATTTTCATTGCTAATATTAATAAAAAATATCAAAATTTTCTCTTATTCAAGATATATACAAGAAAAGCTTGAATTCGAATTCTATAATGACCAAGTTCTAAAACTAAACTTACGTTGATCAACATAATGATTTTCAATTGTAGATTAAAATTTTAATTTTTAAGTAATACAAAAAAAGTTTAAAAATTATTTATATTAAATTCTGATTTGCTTTTCCTGTATCTAACATTGATTTGAATTTTTTATATTGTGGAATTTTTAAGAAAAATTAATTTCATCTTCCACTATTTATTATTCTCAGAATAATTCAGTAATTTAATAATATTACGTGAGTTATACAATAAATTATTTTATATTTTTTAAAAATAAAGAAATTATCAAAAAAATTAAAATCCTTTTATAATTTTACAAACCAAATCATCTTTTTCAATCTAAAAATAAAGTACGTTCTCTATTGTGTTGACAAAAAAGTAAAGCCTATATAACTACTAAGGTAATTACATAATATAATATAAATTTTCCGCTTAAGCCCAAAAAAATAAATTGATCATTATCACCTTACCTAATAAACAACTTAACAATAAAACGATTAAAAACAAAAACGGTGTAAATTCCATGGACAAGATAATCATCAATTGTAAATTTAACAAACTTTCCATGATAAATATAGAGAGATATTGTTAAAATAAATTTCCCACGATATTTTATTAAGTACATTGTCACTTGGTCGTACGTTTTGTTAGTTTTATTTGACCATAGTGCGTGTGCTTTCGCTGTACGCGTTGCCTTGTACCTAGAGTGCGGAAGAGTGTTTTGTTATATTATATATCCTCAGCTAAATAAATATAGTTAAAGATACAATACTGGCATATTGGATAGAATATAGATAACTAAAAATAGCCGTAAATTTAATAGAATTAACCTGTCAATGGTTTTGCGTTAAGTAATTTTGCTAAATTTATTTAATAATAAATTTTGGCTTGTATTCTATCTATAATATGAAATTGATGACTAAAGTAAAGTTAGTTTAGAATAGAAATTCTCGAAACTAATCAAAAGAATGGACTCTGATTCGTTATTTGTTTAGGATTAGAGCAATTTAAATTTCTAGTCTATTAAATTTGGTTTCCCTTGTATTGCTAACTAGCTGCCGACTGTTATTGTATTAGTTATTGTCCATATATACCTAAGGTATGAATATATGTATGAAAAGACAGCACAAGTAATGCACACCATATACGAGTGTAGGAGGGTGTAATATTAAAATAGGTGAAGGCAGTTTACAATAGCTTCGAGTTGCAATACAAGTGTTACCTACGCTTGTTGCATTAAGCGTTAATTTAAGTACTTTGTTGTTCAATAAAATATGTACAAATGTAAGCACGACAATGGACTAAGAATGCAGGTAGGGGTAATACTGATCCATGTTTCACATGACATATGTCGGTACATAATTTAATTAAATATGATAAGCTGATGGAAAAATTTGTTTGATTTAATTTTTTTTCATTTTAATCAAATATTCTGCAAGCATAATTCACAAAAGCGTTTTAATAAATCTAATGATAATCATGAAATTTAGCTACTGACCGCGGTGTCGCGATTCGCAGCCGCTGTAGCACGGTGTGAATATTAAATGGCGATGCATTCGCTGAGGAATTGGCACGTCTGTCTATAAAATATAATATATAACTTTCTTTGAATAGTACAGGACCCATAAGGTAATTTAATATAAAATATGATATATTAGTAGTTTTATCGCGATGAAGAATTTGAACGAGTCGCGGTGTGCATGGTGTGGAAAGTGCACCTGAAAGTGCACCGGGGATCAAATGTCTATGGCATTCACTCGTTATATTGCGACTTTCCTTATATTATATTCGATGAGACTACTCCTTTATGTTCGTATAAGCTTATTTATATATATAAATAAAAACATAAATGAATGAATATATATTATATATGCATGCTTAGAGATAGATAGATGTAGGCAATCTATTATAAAACATACTCGGGAAAATAGTTTGTTATCATACCGAGGAATCCAATTGTAAGAAAAGTAGATGGGCTGGAGAAAGAATTTAGCTTGAGGTAAGGAGCTTAGCGCTCATTTAATATCATGCTTTAATATAATAGATGTGTATTTTCTCAGATAACTTTTAACGGGCAATTAATTTTATGGCCGATCAATTGTAACCTGTAATTTTCTTTGTTAGACGGTTCATCGGGTGTCATCTTGCTCTGCTGTAATTAATGTTTCTTCATCGGTGTTAGTTGAGGTTTTAGTTTTATTTTCATCCGAGATATTTATGATTTAGTAATTAATAATTATTTTGTAAAAATAATTACAGTCATATTAATACCCACGTAAATAAATTTTTAAAATGACGTTGAGTAACCTTTTATATTATTAGAATTTTTCGAGTAGAGCTTCAAGGCTCAATTGAGATTTTCTTCTATTTTTTTTAATTAGAAAAATACGAAAGACACAAATAATTTACTTTTCATTAAATTATTACAAAAATAAACATAATACTTCAACTACTGAATTGTACGCCATCTATACAATTATCATTCGATTCAAATTAAAAATATTAGAAATTTTTGAGGGAACTAACTTTTAAAATTACCATTTTAAAAATATGATATCAAGAATTGAAATTAAAAAAAATATCATAGCCCTGCTGTTTAGCAGTAACCGAAATAGTGAAAACCAAAATCAATTACGATGACTTCAACAAAATGATTAGTGTATTCCCGATTATCAGCTTTCATCTCCTCGGCCATAAATAAAATAAAAATTTTTTCAATAATCTCTACTTTGTTATATATGTGTGTAGTACTGACGTGTAAAATATATTTGAGTAGTGATATCGAATATCAAATTAATATTATAATATTTTCATTCTTATCCCACGGATGATCCTCAGTATATCCTCTCGCTTGATTACACTGCTGAGATATATTATTTGCTTATATATTTAATACTTAATACTCAATATTTGTATGTACACAGGTGAGTAAACGTGTTGCAGTTGCACGAGCCACACACCGACATCGAGAATAACACACGTCTATGAAATAATAGCCGAAGATAATGAGGAGTATCAACAAATAAGCATCATCTCAGTGTAGAGGCATGCAGACAACTCTAGCAACAAAGTATAAGAGCAATATAAGTAATGTTAATCAATAATCGTTTATCGTTAATAGGCATGACTGTTATCTCTCTGTAGTGTTTAGTTGTTGTGTACAAATAAAATGTAAATATAAATATAAATATACAAAGTAATATAATATAATATAAGACTCGATGATATATTAATACATTTATGCTTGCGGCCAAGCGTCATGTTTATGATGCAAACGAGAGATGTCCATCATGTGACCTGAAAGCGTTTAGAGCGAGCTATAAGCAAAAAATAACAATCCGGACGCACGATCTCACAATGTTGTACATTGTAAATACAAGACTACGTGCAGCGAGCAATTGTGTCTCGAAAAAGACATAACAAACATTCGTGGGATCGTAATACAATGATTGGACCGTTGGACTGATTTTTATGTCTCTATAATTCTCTGTGCTCGGTTCTTTCTCCGTCCATACTATACTGGCCAGCTTAACTTAGCTCTCGACACTCGCAGTTTTCACTCTTCCTTATCAATTTAATGGCCATCGTCCGAGTCCCGAAACAAGCTCACATTCAACTGAGACCCAATATTTTATTCTTTCGATTGTTTGACACTATCTCAGACATTAAGTGATGGTTCTGTCTCTCTTTAAGTCTAGGGACGGTATATTTTATTACCTTATTAGCCTTATTACGTATAAGTTATGATTATGAGTAACCGGTAAATCACACCTTTGCTAAAGCTATTTATTTGATTGATATAATACAATTTTCACAAATTATCTGATAAAAATCTGTACTCATACATGATAAATTTTCCTACGTATAGAAAACACTAAGACTTAAATGATAGGCTAATTTTAAGATCAATTTTTAGTAAAAATATTTAGAGATAGATAAAAAAAACTAATGCATGGCTAAATTGAAGAAAATTTTTAAAATAAAAAATACAATTCGGATTACAAAAGTGAAACGAAGCAATGAAATAACAAATCGAGGCGAAGATTTAATGTAGATCATAAAAATAAATAATAGACGAGACGAGATCGAAGGTTGACCCTAACCGATCAAAAGTTTGTCACGGATTGACTGGCAACTCGCGGATTCGTCCAGGGTCGGGGACAAAGAGGCTCTGAGATTGAGGACTCAGGGCTTACGACAGACCTGAGAGTAACAAGTAACAAGAGACGAAGTAGTGCGGGCGATATAATGTAACGTAGTTGGGCCAGTAAACAAGACAACGGGACATTAATAACAACATCCTGCTGAAAAGGTAATTGTAGTGATACTCGAGCTGAACATAGTACATACAACGTGGACTGGGATAGACCGTATTGTAGTGGTGCATGTAATGTGCCAACTATTGACTAGCGATAGTAGTGCCTTTACTAGCCTCCGTTATACTAGACAGACAGGGGATATAATACGATGACAACTCTAATATAATTTAATATAATAGTGAACCGATACGAGGAGAGGACGCGATGACTTGAATCGTACCGATTTGCCGCACGTTTCTCGATTGTCTTGAATGACTCGTGATTGCATTGATACCTCGATACCCGTGATCGAGCCACGATAGGCTAATAACGGAGCCAACAGATTTTTATTAACCGGTTATTGACGCTGACAACAGGGTGTTCCCTTTGATGCTAAAGACGTAAAACGTCCTCGATTTCCGGAGAGGAGACCGATGCTAATTTTATTTTATTTTAAAAACCTTTAAAGAGGTAATAGCGATAATGGATGAATAGATCGTTGGCAAGCCAACCGGGAAAAATAATAATGATAATGAGCGAGAGACGGGATTGTTGTTATAAGTTATAACTAATAATAAATGAAAAGAGGTTGCGTCGCACAAAGTCGCGATAAGCCATCGGGGATCAGGGCGAGAGAAGAGCCAGCTCTTTACTCTTTCATGTCTCGATTATTCTTGTTATGTGAATAGCAAAGAGATGGAGCCCGGAAAAATGTAAGGCTTAACTCTGAAGAATGAGAAGATGAGGAGGCTCTCTGAGGGAGAAAGTTCTATTAATCGTATGCGCAGTATTGTAAATGGGAGCTGGGTTCGCAAAAATTTTCATTGCACGACCACGAGAGATAGATACATATATAAATGGCTATATATAATGCATATTCTTGAGAGAATTTCAGACTAGGATACTCTTAGTACGGGAAGATACCACCAACGACAATACACCCGGTACGGGCGAACACTACTTGTTGTTAGGTTATTATTATACCCGCTAAAAGGAGAATTTTGTAAGATTTGTTGATTAATACTTGAGATATATAGCTTAATAATAAATATTTATCAACAGTTAGTTGATCAGTTATTGAATGAAAAAATTTTATTTTCATTTTTAGAGTCAATCAAGTTTTTTGAGTGATTCTCAAGATCTTGCGGACGAATATAGTTTATTTAATTTATAATTTCACAATATCTTAATTTAGAAGAGACTAAGAGTAAAAAAAAAATTTTCATAAAAATTTATTAATTTCATGATTATTTGTTTTAAATAAATAATAACGATTTTAATAAATTTGACTAATAATTATAAAAAATATATGTTCTAGTGTCTTGAAAATTTCTTTAATAGAATTCGTGAATTTTTGCAATTGAAATTTATAAATAAAAATTATTGATACAAAAATCAAAAAACTATAAATTAAAATTATTTTACGACTGAAATAACGATAAAACTTTCTATCCCTACCATTAATATAATTGTAGTAAAATGATAAAACACGACGATTAGAGATAAAAAAATCAAAAAACCAGATGAACCATCTGCTTCTTGAACTTCATTTGCTTCAACTTCATGCCATCGTAACTCAACAGTTAACATTTTCATGACCCAGGAAGCCATTTCATTATTGAAGATATTTATTAATTCATCAATTTATTAATGATTATTATTATAAGATTATAAATCATAACCATCGTTGAGGTTAAAAATAATTAAAAATTAAACTGCTAATTAGATGGATATAATTGAAGGATTAAATAAAAAAGTGAGGTTTTTGAAAGTTGACACGCGATTCCGCGAACTTTGTCCGGGGATTCCTGTGGTCTACTGTCTAACCTACGCGGGTGTTGGAGAACAAAGATTAATAACCTCCATTTCTAATGGCACATGATCAACTTGTATTATAATCCGAGTAACGGAGAGAGTAAACAGAGGAAGAGGTTGAGGCAAATACAAGAGATAATATAGTATAAGAGATGCTCCATGAGAACAAACAATTCAGCACACAGTACACGAGTCTGGTAAATTCACAGAATAAATAATAACGCCGTAGTATATCTCATTCGATGGCCTCGCGATTGGCTAAAATGCTGATAGCTCGGCAGTTATTAATCGACTTGTTTATAATGTCAGCCACTAAGATATAATCCCTACATACATACATAATATGATATTGTTACCAGATATTCCTCGAGTACATTTATCACTAAGTCGGAAGTCCGTTTGATTAATTTCCTATTGCGTCTATCTGTGTACTTAGCTCGAAAATTTAATTATCTGAGCTTTTTAAACACAAGTGTACTTCCGTATGAGCCTGTACCTTTTATTTGTTATTTATTTATTTTTTTTTATCAATAAAATCACATTGACAAATTTAAAATTTATATATTTAATAAATTACAAGTGAAAGTTGCTTTGGCTTCACTTCGATGGTGAGTATAATGACTATACAGGGACATAAAGACAAATTTATGAATTCTAATTACTGTGTCAAACAGAGAACAGAGCACACAGTGTAGGAGCACATACACTGATGGTTATATTGTAACTTATTATTGGTTTTATTATTTTTTGGACTCTATTGTGCTTCGTAAAAATAAAGTCAAACAGCTGTGTCGCCTCGAGCAAATTCGTACTCATTAAATTAATACCAAGTACATACTTATATTATCTACACTATTTGTGTGTATGAATTCTGTTCACACTAATATCATATTATACCTAACCATATTGTACTACCATTACACTGCGACAGGTCGGTGTACTTTCACCGAGTGATCTCCCTTTTGTTTATTATTTAGTGTGATCCTTATTAACACAAGAAGCCGGAGATTCTCACGTAAAAATATTTGCTGTCTTCCTATGATTTATTATACATATTATCAAGGTTTGTCGAGTTTTTGTCATCGTGAATTTCCTTAATTTCATGCATGTGCAATATAAACGCCCGAGAATTAAATACAAACGTCTAAGTACGAGTAGAGCCGCATTGTGCTGCATGTACTCAAGTACTCTACCATGAAGATCGGTATTGTGATAATGTTACTGTTATTATTATTGTTGTGTATATATATATATATATATATACCGACTTATCGTAACACAGGAATGTGTAAAATAAAGAAAGAATGTTATTATGCTGGTTAATAAGGAAATATTTTTTTTTAAGTTATGTTTTTTTGTTTTTTTTTCGTTATTAATGCACGCTCCATTACTTCCGGATTTTATTTCGTTTATCTGTATGATCAGCTCAATTATATTTGTTGTTATGAATTATGATAATATGATACTTGCTATTAAAATAAATTAATTATGTGTGTTGTTAAAAGCTGATAGTTTACTGAGAAATTTATTCCTCAGGGCAACGCGTGAATGGAATATTCAATATTTAAATTTCATTGTTTTGTTCACATGCTACACAAGCTGAGTGTTAGATGCAATAATTAATAAAATACTGACACGCCTTTTAGAGTAGAAGGTGAGTTAAGTTAAAAGTTAATTTTTTAATTTATTAGTTTTCATCAATCACGATTACTTTCAATCAAAAATATTTTTAAATTAAAAAAAAAGATTAATTAAAAATTTTTAATTTCAATTAGTCTTGAAATTTAGTTTTAGTCTTACATAAGATATTCTTGCGCAGTACAAAGCAGAGCTTGTTAAGGTGAACCTGTGATACGTTGAAGAAGTTTTTGAGATTTGATGAAAATTTGTCGTGTATAAAATTATTATAAAGAATTTGCTCATTAAGATCGTCGATTAAGTTTCCGAAAACCTTTCTCCTGACTCCTGACGATACGTATCGGGAGAAAAAATGTTTGATAACTTTCAAAATAAGCGTCGAGTCATCGGAAATTAAAAGTCATCGCATCGAAAAATTAATAACATATTTTTCAAGGTTATTAAGGTCAAGTCGAAAGTTCGCTAGATGATTTTTAATTAAGACAAATATCGTTTGTCTTATTTTTTGTCCTGCTGCTCATAATAACGGACATAGAAAGTTTAGATTCTGTACACAGATTTTGGAGTATGGTGCATGGATTATTCGTCGTTGGAATTTTTGGCGGAGATGGGTCGAATAATTGAGATGTGATATGTTTTTTGTGGTACGTGTAAAGTAAACCGCAGCTTTCGTGACAACCGCTGAAAAAATATCATCATCAATCACCTTCCCTTTGTGTCTTGTCTTTACCAAAAAATAAAATACGCCTGTTAACTAAAATTACGAACCACCACGCCCGTCTATCTCTCGTACGATATAATTTGCTTTTTTTTCGGTTTTTGCCTCATTAACTTTAAATTTCTCTTAATTCACAAACCAAATTTATTTTATCATACATTTGAATTTAACTTTTAAATTATTATTTTTATTTTTAATTTTCAACTTCAACCTCAATTATAATTTTTAAAATGAAGAACGAATTTCTAAGTATTTAATTTCGCAACATATTTTTTTTCTCCCTCGACTCATTAAATTATGATTTTTTTTTAATAATTATTAAAAAATACTTTAATTTGTGAATTGATAATTTACTTTTTCTTATCAAGTTCAATAAATTACGATACATTTTCTTAATAGTCTCAGTTAGATTTTAATTGGATAACTAAAAAAATTATCGATATAAAACGGAATTGAATTCCAACATTCCCCAGTTCAACACTGCGACCGAGATAATATTCAAATCGGTCCGAACTAATTTAAAATAATCGTGAGAAATGGATTAAAGCATACTCTACATATCGCACACTATTTATATAAACTTTTAATTTCCAATATTTTTGCCCCGACTTTTAACATCAAGCTCGCGTTGCGTGAAAACGCGATAGCTGTTTGCCATTTATTCAGAATAGAAGAACTCTGTGCTACTTTGCACCGCGACTTTCCGTTCTCATCGTTAGACCAAAAAAAAACAACTAAATATAAAATATACCCACATATCCATATCTATCTATCTATAAATATGTATAATATAAGCTTATAAATGTGGATACTACACATTATGAACAAACATAAAAATCCAGAGCACTCAGTTGTATAAAGCGGACAATTTCAGCAACCCGACAATTTGTAAATAATAAAATAATAACACAATTAAATATTTAAAAGAAAGAGTGAATCATGCTTTTGGTTGCAAAATTTTGTCAGTGATTCAGCGTACTCTCGTGTTATTTACGACTCAACTGCTTGCGATAGCCTGGCTCAAATAAATCTAAATAAAAATGAAAATATAAATAAAATCCAGACACCTTTACGTAAAGGACAAGCGTGTCGAACGACTTTCCCGCCCACGATTCCGGGTATTTGTATATATCTAGGCATATAATTCTCGGCAATAGAAACAGGTGAATATGTACACACCGCATACAAACAATTATTCAAGTATTTAGCTTACGGCTAAAATGTATGAGCACAATAATAAAACATTTAGAATAAACATTGCAATAAATTAAAAAACACGCTGCTGAGATAGCGAAAATGCTTTATGGAAATTGTTTGCTAGTGCTGCTGAAAGTCCAAAACTAAAAAATGAAAAAGTCAATCAACAAATATATAACATTGCGCCGAGATTGTAATAAGAGATAAGGACAATTGGATTTTGATATTATATTGAAATTATTATATGTGAAGCTGTGTTACATTGAGTATTAATATTTGCGAGTACAAGTTAAGTGTTGAAGTATTTAAAATGGATTTTAACAAGATACGAGAGTTATTTGACATGAGAATGTAATAACCGTGTGAGCTTACATTACTTTCTTTAGGAGATATGTATATATACGTACGGATTATAAGCTTGAAGAAAGTGTTGGTACGGGTTGTGTTGGTCGGTTTGTAAAGTAAGCAACGTCCTATCCGTTATCGACAGTTAATTAGCGTACCATCTATTTCTCAGTTATTAAACATTAATTGGTCTGGCCTGAGAGTGTGTTTGCTTATAAATAGATCTAGCTTAGGTATAGAACATACATTATTATAGATGGGGCTTATTATATGGGATGTCCTCATTCTGGTGGCCTACAACATTAAACTCGCGAATAATCCCAGTGCCCGCGATCTCTGATCGGTATTATATGAATAGGAGTAGAGGCGAAAGGTCGGAAAAGCGATCACGCCAGGGGATTCAGAACGTAACTGGTAACTGGTGTTGTTATTTTTTTGATAATAAACTCTGGATTAATTATTGGATTTTATTGCTTTGATGTGTGAAGATCAGAATAAAGTCTTGTATTATGTTGAATCAGAGAGAAGTTATTATTCGTGATTCTAAATATAATTAGTGTTGAGGATTAGCGTGTTGGAAAATATCTTTAACGTCTGTCTTTCAGAAGCAAGTCAATGGCCAATTTTTTTTAAAGATCTTGATCCACTGATTGACTTATTAACCTACGAAAGTTTGTTATAAAATTTTTAGCTAATTGAGAAGTTTTATTTTATTTTAATTGCCTACCATTATTCAATTAAAATAGTTTTTTTTTTTTTATAACATTGAAATTAATATACACCTGACTACTTTTTTCTTTTTAATATAAAACTGGAAAAAAAATTTTTAAATAGTTTATTCGTAAATTACTAACTTTAGAATTTTTTAATTATGATTAATTTGTTTAAAAGATAATGTTAGATGTCTACTAATTTCAGCGCCATTTTTTCTAAGGTTATTTTGTAGGAAAAAAAATTGTTTATGCATAATTATTTTTTTTTTATTAAATAAGTAAATAATGAAAAGCAAAAAAACAAGCTCTGATTGAAAATAAAAATTGGTAAGAGTAGATTATCAATTATTATTCACACATTTTCTAAACAGACTCAAAAAAAATTAATAATTAAAACAAAAATACAAGTTGACTGACTATAATTTTTGAAAAAACATCAAATGATTTTAATTATTTTTTAAAAGATTTTAAATAAGTTTTGTACAGAAACTGGCTGCGGCATGAATATTTTTCTTGCTGGAGAACAAATATCAAATCCTTTGTGCAGACTCTTTTGATTCTAGGCCTCATTACCCTACGAGTTAAAGCAGAAACCGTATTATCTTCAAGCCTTGGCTTCTTCCTCATAGGACCTAACGCTTGCAGCGCTGCCAAATTAGTATCACGAGTCAACCTTTCTTCCATCTCAGCTTTTTGAATTGCCTTGGCCTGCTCCTTCAGCTTAACAAGCTCTTCATTTTTCGATCTACTCTTGCTTGCTCTGAGAATTTCCTGACGTTCCTCAGCTTCTCGTTTATCGCGCTGAGCCTTATCAACTTCCTCAAGGAATTTCAGCTGAGCTCTAACATTCTGTGTCGGTTCATACTGTGGGTCAGTTCTGTTGAAATCCACGCGATGTTCAGCTACGACTCCCATTTTCTCCACCAAATCCTTGAGTCTTTGTTCGGTTGCATGAGACACCAAAGCAAGAACATCTTTGTTATATGCTTCAATTCCATGCTTATGTAGAATTTTATTAATTTTTTCTTTCAAGAGTGATGAGATTAAAAATAACTTATCTTCACAGGATCGAATTTTTGCACCAATTTTTTCATACGAACTAATTTCTGATTCTTTTTCTATATCAACAACTCCCAGTTCCATAATATCTGCGAGATCAGTCACATTAGTCTCTGAAGACACTTCTTTTTCATTATTTTTTGTCAATGCTGAAATTGTTAATTTTTTTTTATTAACTGGTTGAACATTATCAATTTTAATTCCATGAATTAAAGGTGTTTGAACAGTTGAGCTTGTTGAAACTGGTAATTTTTTAATATTTCCATAAGACATAATTGGCAGTGATAGTCCACTTGCATTAGAAATTGCTGACAATAATGGTACAGTCGTAGTAGAAATTTTAGGCGATGATAATCCATTAAAATTAGAAACTACTGTTGATAAGTTTTGAGAAGTCTTCAAGCTAGTGACTGCTGGTGATTTTTGAATAATCCTCTTACCACTTACTGGAGTTAAAACTGCTTTTAATTTATCAAGAGAGTTAACTGCTTGAATTTGAGCTTTAGTAGGAGTAAGAAAAGTTTGACTATTTCTTAATTGAGTAGTACCAGCCATAACCGTTGATGAAACCATGCTAGTAGCTACAGGCATAGTTTTATTTACTACTGGTACATTAACAGTCGACGAAGGTACTGTTGCAGGCACAGTAACAGAAGACTTTGAAATCTTCTGAGATTGTGATCCATTGACAGGAACCAGTATTGATCTTCCACCAGATTTTTTAATGAAACTCTGATTATTGGTAGCCGTCTTTGAATGAAGTGAAGAAAAGACATTCACTGGTGGAGCTCTGATACCTTCAAGAGCCAATTCTCCTAAGTACAGCGCCCTTCTGAGAAACAGGATATTTAGATTGAGAAATTTAACCAGTCCTGGCTGATTATCTGCGTTTAGAATCACCACAAGGTTGGAACAAAAATTTTCAGCTCCTATTTTTTTGTCAATGAAACTTTGAATTAAATTTTGCAATTGTTTTTTACTATCAGCAGCGATAGACTTCGTAGTCTTAACCAACAAGTAGTGGAAAAATTTATGGAGCTTCTGTAGACCGATTTTCTCTTTATCTGATTGAGCTGATTCTGCTGGGCTTGTCGATACAACTGACTTTGCTGATACTGTTTTCATTGTAGATGGAGCAGTCGTATTAACAATCACTGAAGGGACTGACGCGGTTATACGAGAAGTCACTGAAGTCTGTGATGATACAATAGGCCTTTGGTTTAAATTTAATGTTCCCGAACTTGATGTTCGATGATGAGATACAGCAATTGGTGCGACTGTTGTCGAAGAAGTAATAGCTTTAGGAGCGATCGGTATGGGATGAAAATTTGTATCTCCGCTATTTAATGTAGAACCGATTTTAACCAGTTGAAAGCCATTTTTGGTTTTTAATAATATGTTACCTTGTCCTCTTGGCAGTAAACCCTGGATATTGTTCATCGATAAGTTCTCTCCTGGTTTTAAACCAATTACTTTTATAGGCACTGGTTTATTATTATTAATATTATTAGTGGCATTATTAATAATAATATTGTTTTGACTATTATTATTTACAATATTACTACCATCGTTGGTATTACTATCAACAACTTCTTGCTTTATTAAAACTTGACTGGCCATTAGATTTGGAAGACTTGACTGAGTATTGATAATTTGACTAGTTGATTGTTCGTCACTGCTATCAGAAATTTCTTGTTTTATTGGAACTTGACTTGCCATTACGTTAAAAAAACTTGACTGAGGACTGATAATTTGGTGAACCAATTGTTGGTTATTAGAAACAGTAATTGGAATGCTGGTATTACCACTTGTGAATTGCATCAACGACTGACATTGATTGCTTATATCGTGTAGTCCAAAATTTGTGTTAGACATTGTAGTTACAGTCGAAATGATGTTGCTTGGATGATAAGAATAGATTTGAGGTATCACTGGTAGACACGGCAACATAATTATTTACAGACTGCCAGTACAACTATCAATAAATATAAATCACACAGGCACTCAGTTTTCAATTTGAATAACACTTGTAAATTTTTTATAATTAAAATTGTACGGAAAAATTTATTAAATTTTATTTAATAATTATTTTAATAATAATTTTCTTTAATAACACACGTGATTGTGAATGTTGACAAATATTTTTAGGTTAAGTTCGCACAACCGCTCGGTTAGTCGGATGTGTCGAAATAAGCATGCGAGAGTATTGTGGAGTTGCGCAGACTACGAAAATCAGTCGCATCCCTACCATATCGTAGAAGTTAAGATAGTGTCAGTGTTGGATAAGGAGATGTACCGAGAAATACTCATTATATACATGCAGTGAATAGATTGCCCTTTGACCATTTAAAATGATCTTATTCCGTAAATGCGTAATTGAAAACTCATTACTCAGGTATACATAGATTATTTGTGGGGTAATAAACAATGCATTCGAATAATAACTAAACTAAAACTCAAATAATAGTTTTCTTTGAATTTTAAAATTCTAAAGAATGAAATTATAATCCGGTAATATTTGATATAATCTCTTCTTATTTAAATGCGAGAATATAACCTTGAAAATTTTAATGTCTAAAGAAAATAATTAACTATTCCTGTTTGCCTCGAAAACCTTGTAGGGGATGTAAAAACAATTTAATTGGTACAGCACGCAATTTAAATTTCTAGTTCACTTATCATATTAATAATTACTTTCTGTTCTTAAATAAAAGAATCGATCTAACATTAAGAAAAAATAAAATAAGTGTTAAAAAAAGCAATAAATTTGGTAATGATTATCCCGTGCACTGATAGAAAATTTATGTTGACTCAAGAGATGTTTTCTTGATCTAAAAATTTATTTTGGAAGACAAATGATTATCTTGCTCTAAGAATTTCTTGTCTTGATGTCTTGATTTAGATTTTCTTGACTTAAGAGCTATATTATCTTCAATCAATACATTTAAGATTTTCAATCAAAATAACATTATCGTTTAAAAAACTTAAAATAATTCATCAAAGTATAATTCAAAAAATTAATAGTCTTTAATTGTTATACCAAAAACAAATTATTTCTTAGAAATAAGTAAATTAATTAATGACTGAAAAAAAAGCCATTCTTAACACAAGTCGGTAACATCTTGAATCAATGTTATCGCCTATCTTGAACCAAGAGACAAAAATTCTTGAAATAAATATATCTATATCTAGTTTCAAGAGTTCAAGTTTTGAAGAAAAAAAGTTTCTTGAATCAAGATTGTTTTTCTATCAGTGTCGTTTATTTCTACTGCAATTTAGGTAGTTACAAACTGTGTTGTATCTATCGCACGAGTACAATTGACGCGTGAATAATGACTATAGATACTCGATATGCCAAAACCCATATTGTCGATAGTCTCTCGTATCCCCAACATAACAAACTAAACCGTTACCGATTGAATGGGCGCATTATACCTCTACTCGGGCAAAGTAATCAGAAAATCCAGTGAATCTGCTAATAAATCTTCCCGACATGTATATTTTATGCCACGCTGAATGTCGATCGCTAAACGCTGAATTCAGTAAAGTCCATTATAATTTTATCACCCGTTCACTATTCAATTATCGGAGATAAAATGGAATTCAGTGAAAATACAATCAATTAATAGCATAAATTTTAATAATTTTTCAAGCACCATTACAATCATAAATAATTAATAATTATACTGAAATGTACAGACAGAATGTAAGCACAGGCAAGTATAATTTATTATTATAAACCAGTGGATGAGACGAGAAAATATTAGTAAAGTATTTAGTTGTAATTAATGTGTCAACGATAGGTATAATAAATAAGGTACAACTGACGGTTAAGACTTTGGATGCAAATGAATGGACGTCGAGAGTAAACAAAACATTTCTTCCGGTTCCAGTGAGTCGTGACTAAGCGTGGAAAGTCGAATAGATCTTCTAGCTTCAGCTTTCGGGCCATACTATATCTAACCAGAAAATAGAAGATGTAAAAACCGAGTCGTCTCTGGTTGTTTTATTTGAATCTCCATCTATACCAGGCACATGCACTCAACTATAGGTATAATAATCCAACCACTACCACCATTATCCACTACCTACAGTTCGTGACACGGGTATTCATTCCGGAAGCCAATGGCGTCGGGGGTTATAGCGTACGAGATTAATTGCAAGCATTACCGGGATTTATCGCAGAGTTACTACATCCTGGCCCATTCAAAAGACTGACCGAGAAAACAAATTATTTCTCTGCATGAGAATTTCCGATTGATGATTCATTTGATCTTTGGTCTGTCCAAAAGTATCCGAACCTTCCTTTGTCCAATATTTGTCTATTTATTCAGTTATTTGTATCGCTGCTGGATAAAAGAAGAGCTTAGATTTTATATATTGCATAAACTGAAAGCTCTCGAGGTGCGAGAGACGAGTAGAGAGAAAACATGCTGATAGATAATAAACGGTTAATGCGTCCATTAGTTAGGTGAGAAAACTATTAGCTTGATGCATCGAGCTCCTCAATCATCATCACCGTTTATTCAATAATTTAAGGTATTGATTACGTATTTTTATCCATCATTATTATTATTATTATTATAGATTATACATGTGTGGGGACGTAAAAGGTAGTTTTCGAGAAAACCACTGTTGGCATGAGGACGACCCGAATAAAAAATAATTTAATTAGGTATTTGGAAAACTATTTTTTCCGACGGGTCAAGGGAAAGTTACTTTCTAGTTTTTTTTTTATTGGATATTTATTGTTTTGATTGATCGCTGGAAGCTTTACTTGGGAATAAAAGATTAAGAAAGGTTTTGGAGGCGGTGAGTTGATGTTCAGAATTGAGAGTGCAGATCATTGATTCATTTATTATGTAATAAACGGTAAATCTAAGAAAGCAATAAATTTGAGTCATGTGAAATTTGTTTTGTAGAAAAGCTGCATGGTGACTCCGGATTTGAGCAGATCATAAAGAATCCACCAAACGGATATCTCCAGAGACTCATTTACAAAAAGGCGTCCCAGTGTCTCGACATTGTATACTCTTTTCTTATTGCAGCTTAAACTTGAAGAAGTTATTTTTTGGGCAATATCTTTAACTACTGTTTGGTTCCGAACGATTATTATCATGAACAGAAGAATGTTTTTGTTAAATAAATTGAGTTAATTAAAAAAATTTATTTTTTGTCATTAATTATTCTTTTTTGTTATTTTTTTGAAACCCTAACATGTAATATTTTTTACATTAAATTTAAAACAAATTTTTTATTTTTTAAATTGAAGACAAACTTTTACTTGCAGGTCTAACAAGGCAGAAAATAAATAAAGAAAAACGTCCTTGACCACTAATTAACTCATTAAAGTTTAAAGACACCATAAAACTATTTATATAATGAGAAACGACAGGTAAAAACAAAAAATAAAAGTATCTCGTGGATTTAACAGTATAAAAAAAGTTTAAGAAATGTTTCTCCCTCGAAAAAAATAAATAAAAAAAGATAGGAATTAGATTAGCTCGTTCGACGTCTAGCAGTGTCTCTCCAGCTGTACTAAGAATTGTGGGAAAATGATTCTACCGGAAACTTGTTCGGAAGCAGCGTACCGTGGATCGGCCTTCCTCATCACATCCTTATCCTTATTCTTATTACTATTACAGCTCAACTGCTCCTTATTCTCATTACAACTTCTATCCGGCTTGGACGGCATTTTAACAGGTGTATACGTACACACTTATGAATATTCTCGCCGCTAACTACATAAATACATGGTATGTGCCGAAAATACATGATCCACATTCACAAATAACTTACGCAAATTAAACGACACGACGCCTTATGCATGTACTCAACTCACACATACACACACATCTTGAGTCTTTACTCCCTTATTTATTTTTTCCACACTCCCTACTCTCATAAATATAAAAACTCATAAAAGGCTGGCAATAGCCTAATCGGCTCGATGCCTATATTTCGAAAGAGTAGGACCCGGGTTCGATTCCGGCACGCACCACTATTTTCAGTGATTATAAAATAAAAAGAATATGTGCGTTACGTTGCCAGCCTCTGTACCGACCGGGTTTTCTGTGGTTTCCCCGTGTAGTTATGGAAGTAAAAATGTCATTATAGAATTACTCCATGCTACTTAAGGTCGTAATGCAAATGCAGGTGCTGATTATAATGCGTAAGTCGGCCACAGTCGCAGCACAGTGGATTATAAAGTGGAAAGAATATGTTGAACGCAAAGAAAAAATAAGTGTTAGTTAAAGGGGCGAAAGCCAGGTATAACATTATGAATGTCATATGATAACAAAAGAGGCACTTGAGTGGTATTACTGTGGTAATAGCAAAAATGTGGAGAATATGGGTTACAGTCTTGTAAAAACCAAAATAGGTATACAAGTAAAAACGATATAATAATAATATAAAACCTCATAAAAAATTTAAAAAGATCCTAATCATGCGGAAGACGAACGATTATAAAGTTAAACTTTTAAAAAATAATTATTCCACCTGACACACTTTCTGAAAAATCGACAGAATTTGAATTGAAAGGCCGATAAAGAGATGTATTATATATATGCTACAAGTACTTGAGAATATATATTACACCTGCGTGTGAAGTGTAATAGAAGTAATATTCTTCTCCGTCTATACTGTGCTGTATACTCATATGTAATTAAACTGCACAAGTATATAAACCCGATGAGAAAATATTTAAAGAAGAAAATAACTTATTCATTCCGCGCAAGTTGTAAGACACTTTATTGTTCTCTAGACAGAAATAATTATATATTAATGATAAAGATAAAGATATTGTATAAACACTGTTTAGTAATATTGTTTAATTAATGTGTAAAGTAGGTGTAAGCTATCGACAGCAAAAAAATATATTATATTTGAGAATTTCTGTACGCGGTGTCGATTCTTAGAAGAAGAATATTAAATTAGCATACATGTTTAAAATATTAGCACGTCTTGACATTTTTTATTTAAGCAAAATTTGGGAGACTAATGTTAATAACAGTTATAAATTAACGCGGTTATTCTTTGAAGTTAATGTCGTTTTATCTTCGATACTTACAATAAATTGGTTGGTAGGAAGGATCGGAAGATTATATGAATAATAAACTTAGATTAATCGAGACAGTGGGTGATTGGAGGCTTATACTTACTAAGATTATTAATACTTGTATTAATAACTTATCGAGGAGCTGAATATCGATGTGTGGTGAGTGTATAGAAAGTAAATTAACAAATCGTCAGAACTGAAATGAGGGAATAGAATAAACCGATTTTAAAAATGAATGAGAAAGAAAAGAAATCAAGTAAAGGTATTAGAGGACGGATGATGAGTAGAGTAGTAAGATAATGAAGAAGATGAAAGAGATGACTTTGAAGAGGTGGATCTTTTAGCCTGGTAGACCTTGAACCGACTACTCGCGGTTCTTTTCTCTTTTATTTATTTTTATTTGCTAATACAAGTTGCGTGCGTATGAGTTTAGATAGTGAGCTTAGAGATAGTGTTGGCAGAAAGAAGGAGGCGAGATCCTGCCCGATGGGGGAAAGGGCACTTCATTGAGTAGAGGCTCTGTACGCGGTGTTAGTCATGGACTCTGCTGGATACGATAAAACTTTTTGCGGTGATTAGTCTCGGTAAATTCACGAGCAGAATTATTACAACCGTTACCATTTCGCGTCTTCATTATTATACATAAACGGATTTTTAGATGCTTGGATGTGCAATATATTTGAAAGGGAGGAAGAGATAGAAGATAGGGATCGGGCTCGAAAAATATTTTCATGATTCATTGCTGGAGAATTTTTCCCCCAAGGACACCGAGCGTCTGGAAAAATTTAAGCAAATAATTTGTAATAAATTCTGACAGCTTATACTTCTGTTGCTCGTCAATGTCTTAAGGGTTATGGGGCATAGGCATGGGGTATGTGCTCACCAAATTGATTGCTAGTTACTCTGACTGGTCAAGGATAAAATCCAAGATGTTACTATGTAGCTGCAATAGTCAATAATTTACAACGCATCTCTTTTAATTTATTGGCATCTCCATTTTTTGCAGACTTGGGAATGTATAAATTGTTTTAAAAATTTTATTAACATGCTTTCACATTCTTGTGGGGCTAAAAAAATTTTACGGTAGCTTTTATTATTTTTTGGGGTGTAATATTTAATTTGTGCGTCATTTTTAATTCACTTTAAAGCTCTGTAAATATTACTTCTAAGTAAAATTTATTATTCGTATTGATAGAATATTTTAATTATAAATTATAATATTTATGACAATTCAAATCACTCATGTTTGTCAATAACTTTAAATTCAAATTTTAATATAATTTTAGCAAATTTTCATAAAGAAAATCTTCAATACAATAAACAAAATAACAAATATTTTAACTCCAATAAATTAATTTTAATTTTAAAATGATTAAAAAATTGTAACAAAAATTTATCGATAAATTATATAATTTAAATAGAAAATTTTTAAAGTCTGCCTTACGTTTATAATTGCAGTAATACCCACAGTCACCCTATTTTCGATCGAAAACTGATAGTTTAATTTAAGATAAAAATAATAATAATAATTTTTTAAAAAGGTATAGTTTAAAAGTGATAGGATTAAATATGCAGATGCTGAATTTGATAATGAAATATCTTTGACACGACATCTTAGCCGTACTACTGTAATGGTATATTTTCCTGGTGTAACTGGCTCCAGCAGAAGCAGGAGCAAGAGCAGGAGTATACGGTGACACGATATACATAGTAGAGAAAAGAAGAGAAGAGAAAAGAATGAACAAACGAACGAGATGCATTTGCTTCATCTAAGTAAAGGTAAAGAGTTAAAAGACAACGTTTTAACCCGACGTATGGCAGTTGTAGTGGCTTGGCTCTTAAGCCCATGTCGTGACGTTCGCCTAGGCTAACCACCAGTGTGATAGTATAACATAGGTCACGCCTATATGTACTGCCGCGGGATAATGTCGAACGACCGTAAATTTATGGCGAGAATTTAACGATACGATAACGTGGGAGTCGCGTAACCGTATAGTAAGACGACGACCAACTGACTCGTCCGATAGCTTTAAAACTTTCCCCTGTACTGTCTGCTCACTACACCCAGCCGCTCGTTTTCGTAGTATCTACACATTATTATATTACGATAAACCCAAACTAACTTTATATACATATCCATGTAACATATTTTATCTCGGGTGTGGATTCCTCACCAGTCACCGATATATGTATATACATTGTACAAGCATTTCGATCTTATACGCAACTTTCGTATCAATATATAAATACAAATACATTACACATTACACACTATAAATTATTAATAAACGACGGAGATTATTCATATATAATAATCCGAGTTAAATAACACGTACCTTAATAAATAAGATTTCACTTTTTTACTCATACTACTTATACATACTGATAATTTATCAATTGGTCGATTTTTCGGTAGAGGACGATTAAAGTAATTTTTTTTCTGAACATGTTTTTATTTACCTGTAATTAGTTTAAAATTTTCTTAAAAAAATCTGGTCGTTAAAAAATTCTATTAATTTAAAAAAAAATCAATAATTTTTATCTGCATAATTAATTATTTTTTAAAAATTAGTAAGATTTTACTTGACCCAAAACTATTTTGATCTTCATTAATTTTCTTGATTTAAATAAACCTTTTTTTCTGTATGATTTTTATTTTTAATAAAGTAAATCAAATTTAATTAAAAAAATTAAGTCGTTGGTGGGTAATTAAAGATTAATTCAAAAGATTGAATTATACTAAAAATAAAAAACAAAATATATAATTTGCGAGTAATGAAGAAGAGGTCAAATGAAAAGTGAATGCCCGACATTTCTCAGAGAGCT
The DNA here is from genome assembly GCA_905319865.3 of Cotesia congregata. NCBI lineage: Eukaryota > Metazoa > Arthropoda > Insecta > Hymenoptera > Braconidae > Cotesia > Cotesia congregata. Next base: position 21,269,845 of record CAJNRD030001124.1, read on the forward strand.
GTCGATGTAGGTGACCTCGTATCTTAATTACCTTGACTGGAGTTTGATTCTTAGTAGAGTTTAACAAACTTTAATATAATACATCAGCATCGACATCTACGACGGCACTACTCGGTTATACTCGTATTGTATATCGTATAGGAGTAAGGAGAGGAGATACAAGAGCTTCTATTCAGTTTAAATCAGCGAATCAAGAAATAGAATGAAGAATGAACGATGCCAGTCTATCTAGATATCTTCATTAGCACCGGATAATCTCGCGTATCCGCGTCCCTAGAAAGTTCCCGGATGATCGTCGTCGATGCTTGCGCTCGATAGTAATTTTATATACCGCCAGTACCATCAGCACACATGCATTCACATATATTTATTGGTATAGTATATATGTATATACCCTTAGGCACGCGTACAGTCATGGTCTTAGATCGGCAAAACCAATGAACCGTCGATTATATTTTCTATCCGATGGCTTATCTTATTGAAGATCCGCGCGAATTGTCCGGGCAAATTTACGCGACAGCCTTCACCTATCGGGTGCTTTTTATTCGTCTTATTTAGAAAATACTGCTCGGGTATTTTTATAAATTTACATTCAATACTGTCTAAATAAATAAATAAATATGTAGATAACTTTAACACCTTAGTAATACGATAGAGGGTACAGGATCAGATCTATACTCGTAAGATGTCTTGACACGATCCCAGTGTGTCCGAGCGATCTGATAACCTTTGATTTCCCCGGCCAAGGCACACACTTGTATAAATAAATATAGGAGCATGTATATGCGTGAATACAATCGATTAATTTTGTTATCAAACATGCTTGTATCTCTTTCACCTACAATAATATATATGATACATTTACTTTATTACAAATAAAAGTATTATATGTACAATATACATAATTCCTAATATAACGTTATGTGTTTTAGAAAGTGTTTACAACATTCCACATACTTTATTGTTATTTTATTACCCGTTTGTTGTTACTAACTGTCGTTATTTTTAATAAATTTATTTCCTAAAATGAAAGTTAACAGTTTACTCATTTAAAATTTTTTTTTTGGCTGAGAAATTTCGCGTGCTATCCTCGATCTAACGCTGCTTACATTAGTCTATATCTAATCTAAGAAACTAAGAACTGCGAGAAAGCAGAATTGATATCTATCGTGAGCTGGACACCATCGCGATTAGTTATTGACAGGAGACAGGAGAATACATCGTAGTGAAGACTGTAATAAATTAACAGGATTATTAATTATTATATTTTTTAATATTTAGGATCAGTCTAATTGTTGAAACAATAAAAGTTAAACAAAATAATTAAATATCTTGTTAATTAAAATTATAAAATAATGATATCATACGAGGAAATAATAAAGTCTAAAATTATTTTGACTAGATAATTCTACTGGAAACTCTTTAACATCCGGATTGTTAAACTTGTTTTATTATCATATTAATACTAGCGCAGTAGCAATTTAAGCAGAACTAAAAGAACATTAGCCTTGTTATGTAGCTAGGAGAGTTTAATGCCACACTTTGCGCTTAAAAATCCAAATATGAGATAAATAAGAACGCTCATACAGTTCATTCACTTGTTATTTTTTGATACTAATTGCTATTTGAATAAATTACATTAATTGTTAGTCATAATCATAATGAATGAGTTAGAAAATTAGTTATAAAAAATAAATGTTTATTAAATAGATCATAAAAGTAGGCAAGCTGCTTTAGGACTTAAACTTTATGTTCCCTGGAGCATTACTGCTTACGTCACTCGGAACATTGACAGACACAGACCAAGACTTGCTGCTGGTAAAATTTTTATTATTGTTAAACTTGACCTTGCGCTTTTACAGCTGATTACTCAATGATATTAATTTACGTAATGTAAGAGAAAAAAATACTTTAAAGGTGATGACAAATTTTTGTCGTAAAAATTTTAGCAATAAATAAAAATAATTTTTTTGTCGATTCAACGAAATGGAGGTCAGACTAAAAAATTAATTGATAATTAGTAGACTGCCTTGGAATGAATTAAATTAATACTGATGTATTGATTGTATAAATTGATTGATTGTTAATGACAATTTAATTTCGCTGAATTATATAAGGATAAAAAATAGCTGTCAGTTCCCCCGTTTTATTGCAAAATGATTTATTTTGAATAAATTTAAATAATAAATACGTATGATATTATATTGTTCGGCGAAATTGAGTGTAATTGGCGTAATTAAATTTGAAAGAAAGCAACCGAGAAAATGGGGGTTTTAAATAAAATGTTAATAAGCACAGACCGAAAATAAAAAGTTAAGAATCGCGTGATACGCGGTCGTTAATATAGTTTTTATATTATATTATTTTGAATTATTTAGTGATGTCTGATGTCTTACTGGTTATTGACGCGGCACTGATGATCAACTTTAAATAAATAATAAGCTCACGCGAAATTAGTGCAGGTACTTGAAGGTAATAAGTATGCTGTTCTGTTGGTTTTTAGTTTATACTTATTTACATTTTGTTTTTGTTTTAATAAAGAAACTGTCACTTTCATGTAATATTATAATATTATAGCCTTTATTTAACGTATCACGGATCACAGAGACGGACTGACGAATAAGTATCGTTAAGTATCGTGCATGTTATTCTTGTAACCGGAAATGGAGAAACCTTGGCAGATGAAGAATAAGAATAAAGAAAATAAAAAATCGGGCCTACGCAGCAAGAAGAGAAATTATTGGGAAATAAAAACTGATGAGACTGATTTTGAGATAACAGATAATACGTCGTTGGTCGCCAGTCGTTGTATTGATTTTTTTTTTATCTATTTAACTTGTATATCGCTTAAATTTTCATAGAATTATTCATAGATATCGAAATTATGAGATCAATCAGCAACTGTTTCAACTATTAACACATAAGTGATATTTCAATTTTTTTTTTTTTTAATATTGTCAAAGCTGAGAGTAAAAATTCTTAGCGTCTTAATAGAATCCTGAGGTTTGTTATCAGTTTATAGAGCGTATAGCAGACTTGTAGGAGTTTAAGTAAAGAGACGTAATTCTAAAAGACACGGTGACGTTAGAGAGACGCCGACAAGGCAATTAGCCCGTCTCGGAACCTGGTGGTCTGAAGCGGTCGTCTGCATTTTCCTGTACTCACTCGCACTCGACAGGCTACACTAGACTTAGTATCAGCCGCGGTTATTTCGCAATACAGCTTCGTACCAATGACTTGGAGCTTGGAGTAGCTGTAACATCAAAGTCGACACTTAACTTATATACTATAGTTCGCTGCTCGTGCTAATCGACGCTAATGATGAATTAAAATAAAAATTACGTCTCGTCGGTTGTTGACTTACATGCCACACATCCACCTATGTTCATTCACCTTTATATTACTTTACTTATGTATATATTTTTATTATAAACACGACCGTCCCCTTTACTTTTATAAAAATATCCTCGATTGTTCTTACTCCAATTACATGTCTTTATTGTATTTAATTCACCGTATACCGTTATAATTTGTAAACACTAATATACCAAAACCGTTGTCGTTATGTCATATATATTCTGATATAAATATTACATACTCATGATTCCTTAAAGTTTTTGTTTTATTTTATTTTATAATGAAAAAAAAGCTGAAATTTATTTTAATGTTAAAAATTATAAAAACTTCTTCAATTTATTTTATTGATCAATAACTTTTAAAGAGCATACTTCATTAAAGAAATATATCAGATTATTTATGACCATTGATTTGTAAGTTTTAAATTGCTCGGGTCAAAGAATACTTCTTTTTTTTTTTTTTTTTAATTTTGATTTACTAATCCGTCATAAGAAATTGTCATAGAAAGCTGATCATGTAATCGAATTAAAGATTAAAGGTCACTTTAGAAATATTTGATTTGAAAAATTTTCAAGTCCAAATAAATGGACTTGTAAAAAATTAAAAAATTTTTTTAGCAATTTTTAATTAAACTACTCATTAAAAATGATGAGAAAAAATATTGATTGTAATTTTTTTATTAACTCTATTTGAGAAGAAAATAAAAATTTAACAGTCATACGGACGAGCGTGTAATTACTGAATAGATCATTGAGAATAAAAATGATAGCGTTAGATGGAAAAAAATGGCTAGAGATCACAAACACGACAAACAGATTGAAAAAAAAATAAATAAATAAAATGCTGAGCAGTATAAATATACTTTCACTGAGTATCTGAGTACGTATATACAAGTGAACTAGATTTATTAACCGAGTCAATGGATCAATCGAGCAGAGTCTATTTAGATCAAGCCAGCTAAACATTTGAGATGTTATATTACGGTACAGTGTATTGCCTGATACTCAGTCTTATTTCATAAATTACTCATTATTCATTAATAATTTCTCTCAACAAATTAAGACATTCACTAAAAATAATATTTACAACTCAATTTACTGATGTGAACGAGATAATCAACAGTAAACCACTCATGAACCTGTCACTGAAAAAAAAAATATCGATAAACAATATTGCACATGAAAAAATAAATAAAAAAAAAAATAAGAACCCGGCGAGGTGAAAGCCACGTGTAATCGCCGGTCCTTTAGCTTCCGCTTTGATACACCACTAACAATAATAAAGAAGTATAAATAAAATAAAAAACGTTTCGGGAGGTCCTTGGATCATTGAAGCAGGAAATGGCACGAATTTACTCCTTAGGCGATCTACAGTCACAAACCGTGAACGCAACTGAGCTCTCTTAACTTTTAGCTCTCAGCTTTTGCTCTCATACTCAACTCGGTATTATAAATTAACGACGTGATATCTAACTCGTGTAAGAGTACATAAATACTGTATTAAATATATATCACGAGAGCTAATCAATGTTTCGTTATTGGATGCCCAGGGTCTGTTAATATATTTATACAAACATATATATTGGTATGTATGCATTCAACATCTACCTGCAGTGCTAACCAACAACTTCATATAGAGTCACATCGAGTTGATCAACCGTAAAGCAGTTTATCGGACGAATTATTAAAATTGTTAATTAGATTAACGATTAGCTCAACTATTAACTATTACTTTATAAATCCATATATTTACATATAAATATTATCATTTTGTTCTACTTTTATTAAATTCAATTTACGAGGTATTTAGTTGAGATCGATTTTATTTTATTGATTAATTCATTTGATACTATAATTTCATTTTCTTTTTTTAATCAAATATTTATTGAATCTAACTAATGACGGTGATTAGAAATTTACAGTCCTACCTATCAGAATCAACTATCGTAGAAGTTTTATGTTGAATTGTTATTATTAAAATTACCTAATTAATCATTCTTTTTAATTGAAATAACTTTAGAAACGTGAGAAATTTATAATTTCGTTAATTATTTAAAAAAATCTAATTGTTGTATAACTTTTGACAGTAATACATTGCATTTCAAAAAGAAAACGAATCATCGTGACAAAGTCTCATGATAAATAGACAATTTAAATCAGAATTAAACAACAAACCGGGTCCAAAGGTATGTAGATACCTACATTAAATGTATATAGTAGTACAGAACCGAGAAATTGTCACTTTGCATACTAAAGTTTGTATCAAGAATAACTAAATGTTGCAGACGCTCATGAGAACCCGGTTGACTGGGTGAAGTTATATGACACGTAAAAGACACAAGAGACAAGCAACACACATATACCTGGCACTTGGCAACTCAGTATACTACACTCTATATATAATAACATAATACTACACTAGCTCAACTCAACTCATTGATTCATTTAAAACACGAGAAAAGGCTTTTGCACTCGCACGTGCCTGACATATATAATATTAACAAATCTCTGGGTTCAACGTTCAATCAATGGGAAAACAACGACATACTTACACGTTTTTTGACACTTTATAAATCAATCCAAACAAGACTCATTTTATTTTAACCGAAAACTATTTAATAATTAATTTATTTTAATTTTTCTTTCAATCGACTGCGAAAAATTCAGTCATTTAACTCATTATTTATCATACAAGATAACTATTTAACTATTTATATATATTTTAAAAATTAAAACTCATAAAATATTCGAGGAATACGTCCGTCAATCAGCTGGGTATTACATTTGATAATTGAAAAATAATAAATTGTCTAATCATAAATTACTTGAGCGTTGCATTAAAAAACATTCGAGATTCATCAATGCAACACGTAATAAATAATTCAGTGAACTATTCACGGAGCTATGGTTGTAAAATATTTATAAAATTAAAATACCTGAGTGTAAAAACTTGAATATAAACTGATATGAACAGATAAGAGTGTGGGACTAAAACAACTGGGCATGAATTCGGAGTGGAATTGGGACCTGAGAATTTCACTGTGTTGAGCCTAGCGTAGCAGCGAAATGCTCGCAAACAAAGTAAAAATTTATTTATAAATATTGTAATAAATATATACAAGCACGCATAGATATAAATTTATATATCATACGCAGATGTGTAATTTAATAAATATCTTATCAATCTATTAAAATGGGCGCGGATAAATGCTGTTGGGCTCAAGATAGAGCTATGGAAACTTATTTTCACGGCACTTTCTTCGTGTCGTATGCTAATTTCACGCACGTCTCTCGGGTAAGCAATAATCTTTATACCTTTATAACTCATACACACTTTATTTATGTTATATGTATATTTATATTTGTATGGAGTGTATGGAGGATGGAAGTCAGTGTATACCCGATTCATATTCATCTATATTACAAGTATACTAACACGAATATCCCGAGGCTACTGTTTTCACGCCCGCACACGATATGATACGATACGATACGATTACAAGTACGTTATTTTAATAAAATATTTAATGGACATATTGATCCGTCGTTTTCACACTGAATTATGATTTTCATATTCAACTACGATAAGAAATACTGATCATAATCAATAAATTGTAAGTAAATATTTTTTTTATATTTTTAGATATTTATTATTTAATTTTTTTACTATAGAAAAAATCATCAATGATGACTAGGAGAAATTTAAAACTAAAAGTGATTTTATCTATTGTACAGTTGGGAAGAATTTCAAGTACTGATGATAAATAACATATATTATTCTCACGAAGGAAAAATTTTTGTTTCAATTTTTATTGATGATTACTTTGCTATTTTTTAATAGATGATCAATAAAATATTAAACTCCGAGATGGCTAATTGACCGTCGAGATAATAATAAATTTTCCTTGTAGGGGTTTTATAGATCTATTAAAAGTATTCAATTATTTTATTAAATAAAATGCAAACGAAGGTATGAGGATTAAAGTATCCCATAAATTTCAATAAATGTTTTTTTTTTTTTTCGTAGAAGTTTTGCAATGACCATCATTACGATGGTTAAATTTTTAAAGCGTAATTTTTATAGGTGAGTTATCATCAGCATTATAGTTTATATTTATGAGCAAAGATATAATAAATGAAGAATGTTTATTTTTCTAATTGAATAAATTAAATTTTTTTTCTAATTTGAACTATCAATAAATCTAAGTAAGATGTAATAAATATTATTAATTACTCAAAAAAATTTGTTGAAAATTATTATAAAATTAATTTTAATGACAATTTAATTAATAGTCGACCACCAACTGTTTAAATTGTTGTTAAAAACATTTTATGCCAGTAAAAAGTAATTAAAAATACACATGACATGAAAATTTCAGAAGTTTCTCTGTATAAAATTTTTTAATTGATATTAAGTTCATATTTATATGAACTTTGTTTATAAAAATTAAAAAATCGTCGACTACTACTTTCACTGTCATCAATTTGAGGTTAATTTTGGAAATTCGAATATTTTATTAAAAATTAACTTACCAACTCGACGATCTTGATGAGTTTTTTTTTCACTATCACTAGAATTAAATCACCAACTTATTCACAAAACTAATTTTAATTAATATAAAAACTAGCAGACATGCAATGATTTAAATTTGATATAAAAACGATTTAATTTTTAAATGCTTATAAATTAAAAATTTTAATAATTTATCAAAATATTTTAAGTTTTTCATGCACATTTTTCGTATATATTTTTTCAAAATAAGAATTTAATAAATCAACATAAAAATCATTCATGTGTAAAAATTTAGTTAAATTTAAGCTGGATGAATTTAGAGGTTTTTATTTTTTACAAAACTAGCAATTTCATCTATTTGAATTTTTCATTGAAAAAAAAAAAAAAATGCCTGTCTGCTATTTTCTGATCACTTTCTATTTAATAATTCATCACTTTTACTAAAAATAAATATCTAAATAAACACATAATACTCCGTATTTCTATTTAAAAAACACTACCACAACTACACTTAGCAGAATTCGAAAACAAATGTCCGAAAATTAAAGATCGCGATACGAGATTCAAGCACCTGTAAATATAGATAAATTTATTAAAAAATAAAAAAACAAAAATATAAATTATAATATTGTTCAACTTACAGCCTTCTAAAAGTCAGTTCATAAAAAATTTCTAAGTATTGAGTATGGATATCGATAGATGTATATCTATTTAGTCTCGAGTATGGTATGAATGTAATACGAAACCTCCAGAGACAACGAAATTCCAAGAACGTTAGCCTGCTGTTTCTTGAGCTGCCGACACATCGATCGGGTTCTTGACTTCTATTCTATTCATTCAATAGCTGGATAGAAAAATCAAACGTCTGTTTCTTGACTTTTTCACTAACATATTTAATTAAAACCGTGTGTCTGTGTCATTATTGTCTTTATCGATAAAATACTTTCTAATGCGACAGTTTATATATTTATTTGTTTATATGAAATTACATCGAACTCGCATACCAAAAAGCGACAATCACTCACTACGATTTTTTACATTCTCCTCACCTTTGTATCACGTATCAGCATTCATTCATCGGTCTCATTATTTTTAGTTAATAAAAATATTTATTTTTAATATTGATTGAATAATTAATTATTATTTGTTCATTATTAATTATTATTCGAGTCATTTGATAATAAATAACCGGTTAAATTTACAGCGGTGATGTCAATGCGCGAGAAAGAGAGAACAGTGAAGTGCGAACTTGCGAAGTCATGTCCGGAAACAATAGACGAGCTTTTTCCCAGCGGATTTGTAACGCGACTCCTGATTGGTCAGAGCTTTTTGAAATAAGCCAATCAAATTGCCTGTTACAAAAACCGTTATAAAAACTGACCAATGAGATGACAAATATTTAAAAAAAGCAACCACAGCGCACTCTAGTGACTTTTCGGGGACTTAACAATAAAAATCTCGAGACAACTGAATGACTCGGCGGTATTTCGAGCGGGAAGTGAAGTACAGTCGGCTCGCGACATCTTGATTGTTTGTTTTGCTTGCGGTTTTTGGTGTGAATAAAAATATAAATAATAAAAAAATAAGATAGTTAATTATGTAAATTTCTTTTAAATTATTTTAAATGTAACGTAAAAAAAGTGAAGTATACAAGTGAAATGAAATGTGTTCGTGTTCGTAGTGATTGTTGTCTGTGCGTGTTCCCGGTATTTTTGTTTACACGAGTGGGGCTGTCATGTCCATCTTTTATTCATTTGCGTTTTAAATTTTTTTGGCTTAATGAATCATTAATTTAACAATATCAAAGTCTCGTAATTTTTATTTTTGGTTAAAAATTATTAATTATTAGAAACAAGTATTTAGAAAATATTCGTATCAAGATTTCCGTGGATTTTTTTTAATCATTTATTTATTTACGATTACCAAGTTAATAAATTCATGATTGTTAGCTGTCTTATTATTTATTTTAATTTAATTATTGTAATTAGTTTACAAACCCGAGAAATTTATTCAATTGTTAGAAATGTCAATGAGTAATATTCAAAAAATTGGATTTTCAGACACTTTCAAATCTTCATGTTGATTTTTTATTTTTTTAAATATTATTTTAATAATTTTGAATCAAAATAAAGACTATCCGGCATCTGCTGTTTTTATGATGATAAATATTCAATTCCTGAATTATAATATACTCGTCATAAATATGGGTTGTGACACATATTGTCAGGTCCAGCTACTCCAGAAAATTTATTTTCGAAGCTTGAGGTAAAAAAATCCTAACAAATTATCAATGTTATTTTAAAAAATTCTAAAATTCTGTTGTATTTATTTATTTTTTAGATTTTTTTCCAGTGATGAGAAACTGATGGAGCATCAGTCCCAGTACTTTTCGCAGTGTCAATATCGTGAACGATGGTGATGCTTGGTTGCTGCTCGAAGTGAGTAATATTGATTCTAAAAATTACTTTATTTTATGAATTACAAAATGACTGATGATACATGGGTGAAAATTGAGTAATTAAGTTAGTTTTGGCGTAAAATAAGTTAAAAGGAATAGAAAACAAAAGAAAGGTGATAAGTATCAATAAGTCATATTACTCATATTTGTTGATTCAACATATTTATTCTATTTTTTTTTTTTTTTATAACATTTTACAAAATTTATACAATTAAGTACTACATTTCTTAAAAGTAATTAAATATTGAAAAGTAATGATACCGAAATTGACAATCCTTTGATTTTTTTCAAAAAATAAATAAATATTCAGAATTTCTTTTTTAATTTAATTTGTAGAAATTTCTTAAATCTGTGAATGCAAAATTAAAGACTATTTTCTTGATATTGAGATATTGGTTGAATAGAACCAAAATTAATCAAACATCTGTTAATTTCAGCATCATAAAAAAAAATCTGCTAGTTTTATATATACTGAAAATTTTTCAGATGATTAATATACAATTCTCAACCACCAAACCTCTCTTTTAGTTTTGAAATTGAAAATATCATCTAAATTGAATAAAACATTACTATTTCTCGTGCAAGAAATTGAAATATCTCAATAACACTCTGCTAAATATAAAAAATAAATTTTTGCATAGAAATTATAAGTCGTCTATGCATTATAAAACGTTTAGTAGTCAAAGTGTCGGTATTTACGTGCATGTAATGTTAACCTGATGGCACGGTACTTATGCTAATTCACACCGGTGGTCTCTCACCGTTTCAAGAGAATCAGGTGAATAATAAAGCAGCCGCTGAGCTCAACCTCGTTAAGAGACAACCGGTCAACCTACACTGCACACACACACAAATAATATAGAAGCCAAGAGGAAGATGAATAAGACTCGGATCACTCTGGATAAGAGCCAAAGCCAGCGAATCTGGCGCGGGTGAAACAGATATGGTAAAAACGGGGAAATTGCGTGTAACTGAACTCAGCTATATGTAGCATAGTCTTCGTCGTATTATATCCGTACATATACGTAGAACATATATGCAAGGAGTTCAACATATCTTTGATACGAATGGATGCCGTATTATATTATACGTCCAACGTCTGCGATAGTTTATAGTTGGTGTAATCGTAGTAATATCAATAGAAATAGTTTAACCTAAGTATCAGTAGTATATAGTGTAGCAGCAGTTGCGAGTTCCAAGTGAATAAGAGAGTAAATGAATGGGCTCACGTCCGCAAAACCTGTGCATAGCACAAGTGCCGGCTTTATGCGTTTGATACATTTTCTTCCATCTAGTATACTATTTCTTCTTCTTCTTCTTCTTCTTCTTCGTTCCCCTTTCGCTGCCGCCAATTTATGGAAATCACGGATTTGTTTTGATCGCGAGAAAATCTGATTAACGATCGCACTACTTTCAATATCCAATTCAATCCCTTTTAACGCAACATTTTTAATATTTATCTATCAATTTCTGTCGATATAAATTTTCTTATTTAATTATGTAATAAATATTTATTATAATATATATAATATAATTAGACATAAATTATATAAATATCCTTGTTGCATATAGAAATCCATCATTAAAATATATTTATTGTAAGTCGCGAAGTATTTTTACTTTTCGTATATTATTTATTATTTATTATCTATTAAAAGCCTTTAATAGAAATTGTTTAAACAAAGTGAGTTAACGTAATGTAAATGGGTTTGCAATGAATATTAAAAATGAACTTTGATTGAGTTATTGCGCGATATGTCAACATAGCAATAAATGAAAGAATGGCTATTGCCAAAGACACTCGAGGATGCTAAATAAATTTGATTGAGAGCAATGCAAATAAAGAAATAATTTAAGTACAAAGCTTACAGTGTTTTACAAGGGAGAGAGATAGAGATATATTATATCTTGTAGATTTAAGATACATGACGCGATGATTTCCATCGGTGACTTTAATGAATCCATATGATATCTTTGAATACCTATATTATATTATATGTATCCTTTAAGAGGAGCTCGTTATGATTTTATTACGAGTTATAAACTTTCCATACACAAATTTCACTTTTAAAGGTGTATTATCAAATAAATCATCCTTAATTCTATATTTAATTTTTCATTTCATCGCAGAACGTCTCGCAAAACTTATTGCGTTCGGTAAAAACGCACCACTCAAAGGATTTTTTATATCATTGTCTGAGAAGTTGGATGTAGTGGTGAAAACAAAATAAAAAAGGTGGCACGTAAATCGGAAATTTAACGTCGTGTCTCAGGACTCTGTTCACCGTGACCAATGGCGATGGTGTAACTTGTGAACAAAGTATTGCCTCTTCTTGTACCTACATATATATTATATGCGTATGTGTATATTATGTATACTTAAAAAGATTCTGGGAGTTTACGAGAATACTGGCCCGCAAGGACAGCTCCGATACCAGCCGAAGATGGTGTAACCAGATGGTCATAGCGGCTGGGTATCGAGGCACTAAATATTTCCCGAGTGAAAACGATTCTCGTTAGTCTTTACAATGTCTTCATGCACGCGCGATGTAACAACTGATTGTGATGAAGAGAAAAATGAGAAACTAAACCAACAAAAAACACAAATTGTTTCTGATACGTGTTGTCGTTTTTTTTTATTTCCGTGACTTATCTCAATTGTTTCAGCCCATTATCGTTTCAAATTTTTTTATGCTCTTGTATAATTTATTTTTATTATTATTTGATTCATTAACGTACCCAAATTTTCTCAGCGCAATACTTTCGATTACTCCGATTCTCATCGCGATTGCACTTGATATTATAATATGAGTTTATTATTACATTCATTCATTCAATATACGGATGCATACATATATATTCCGTGAAATTTTATAATTTTTTTGTGTCAATTTCGAAATCTTGATTGTTTTACCAATACGATTTTAATATAGATAACACATTTATTTTTTTAATTAAAAATTTGACTACAGTACTCACCATAATTTTTGTTTTTTATCGTCATAATTTGTACTTGTATTTTAATCTTTTTATAATTTTATTTGAAAATTTATTCTTGTGCAGACTTTTATAAAATTATTAAAAAAATTTTCATCTACATCTTACTCTTACTACATAACATATCATTAAGTAATTTTTGACCGAAATTTTTATTCATAAACTTACTAACTTAAATAACTCTTTGATCTGTCCAATGATTTGATTTATGTCATCATTAAAAACTTTAATATCGATTAAATCGAAAAATCAAACTCTAATAATGTCTTTATATTCATTATAATTATGCATTACATAATTACAATTTTATTTGAATTTGTATATCAGACTTTCCACATAATTTCTTATCAATACTTATTATCTATTCACATCAAAGAGAATCTAAAAAATTTTCTTAAGATTATAGCTTACAGTTTAAATATTTATTCCCTGTACAATATTTGCAAGTAAAAATTTCCAAGCCCGATTCCGATGGGGAGCAAAAATTCCCCCATTTTTTCCCCAATCGGCAGATCGAATTCCCCGTCTTGTTCATCACCCGCCGCCCGATCAATTTAACCACCCTTACGGAAATATTCCGCCTACACGCATGTCTACACACGGATCCATACATTGGTACGTACAGTACATAAGTACAATCAAACGAAAAAAAGCGATTTGGTGGATAGAACTTGAGCCACGACTACGGTTTAGTGAATCGAGCACAAACACACATACATATATATATATATATATATTATATATGTACATACGTGTATATACAAGTTACTCTTTCAAGTTTCGAGGAACAGCTGTCGGCAGCACAGCTAAACTCGGTCTATACTCCCTTTATCCATCATCAAGGATAAACTTGTCCCTTTCCAACAAAACTCTCACCCTCTTCCACTCTCCTTTTCTTCCACATCCTACGTGTACCCCGACTTTGTTTCTTCTTTTTCTCAGTCCGATCAGATCGCCTCCACACACACCACCGTCTCCGATGCGTCTCAACCGTAACCAAAAATAATAAAAGACCCTTACCTCCTATTCACTCGTCCTTCTTCTTACATATATATTATTACATCCATGTAGTCCAACACACTCAAACAAAGACCAGCCATATAACATAGCCCATAGCGCCACGAGCCACTTTGTGTTTCTCCAGCTGCACTCTTTCGCCATTAAATTATTTTCGTAAAAATATTTCTACTCGTTTATAATCTTTTTATCTTTATTTCAATTAAATTTATTAACAAATTGAAACGTAAAATAAAAGAATAAACATTTAAACGCCCATCTTAAGGGTCAGAGGTCCAGGGTTTAAATTTAGCCGGTCACAAATCATCCAAGGATAAAATATCTTCAATAAAAATCTAGAGAGACAAAAAATACATGGCTAATAACTGTTACAGTATATTATACGACCATGTGTAGTCTTTTATTTATTAAGTTTTTTCTCTGCTGTCCTTACATTACTCTTAAGGACCATGTGTGTAGTAAACTCCCTTTTAACTGATTCTTTTCATTTATGCCGTAAATTTTTGTGGTATTAAGAACGTTCAAGGCTAAAAAATTCTAAAATTAATATTCAATTCTTTTAATAACTCATTAAATTTTTGAAATACTTAATTAGACCATAGTTGAAGGGAGAAGTTATTTTAAAACAAGCTTGTCAACAGTACAATTAGTAATTATAAACTTTCATATTTTTTAACAAATTGACTTCAATAATAAATATTTAATTTACATCAACTTGTAATTTAGTAAAATGAGTTCAATTTTTAAATACTTCAACATTGATATTCGTGCTCTAACTTCTAATCGTGCTCTATTGTCTATTTTAAATACGACTATCAACGGGCAATCTTACTTTTAATTACAGCCTGTAATTATCAATAGATTATTCATACATTCGATAACTTTGTTTTATTACTTGCATACTTTAAATATATTTAAAAGTAAGTAAGCGTCTCTCTTGTCTACGTTATAATAAAATTACTTTTATGACGTTGAGACATTAAAAGTTATAAAACTTCCATTAAATATTTATTCAAACTTTTATAACTTTTTAAATAAGTAATAATCTATTTAAAAATTTTCCAACAAATAATGACATAAATATTCTAAATATCGAATATCAACAATATTTTAGGCATATAATAAGTCTTAACTTTTTAAATAAAGTGTTATATTTACTCCAAAACTCGATAATGGAACTAAAATAACCTGTCATGTTCTTCAGAATAAAATATTTCATGAGATAAGATATTTATAAAAAACATAAATCCAATAAATAAAATTTCGAATTTTTGACATTACTTTCCTTAAAATGTCATTTTTAATATTAATTTTAATTTAATCTATCGAATTTGAGATTTAACACTCCGTTAAACTCATATGCAGTGCATGGCCTCTTGACGTTAATAAAAGTTGAGTCTGCGTTTAAAATCCTCCAGACTAATAAAACGCGTGTAGCAGGTACGCATCCCAATCCCATCCAGTCGCATCGGTTAGGTCCAGGTCCATGAGTTGAGTCTCGGACTGGATCCCACTACTATCATCTATAGTTGGGATATATATCGTTCGACCACTGCCTCAATGCCTAACCGTTCCACCACTACAGCACCCAACGACTTACACACTACCGCCACCACGGGCTTGAGTCTTCCAAAGCCTAGAATCGCGGCGTCGACGAGTACTAACTCCTTCGATACGAGCTACGAGCCAGTTACTAGTTACTATACACTGCTCATACTCAGTATGCTGGTGATCTGCCGGTTACGGTCCTCGGTCCACAGTCTGGTTCAGTACCTTTCTGTCTACCCAAGTGTTCACATGTCATTTCATTGCTCTTATCATGCCGACAAAATTTAAACTTCAAACTAATGAAATTACTTTTTAAATTAAGAAAACCGGTTGAATTTTTTTATCTGTTAAATTTATTTTATATTTTTTTTAATTTCGGACAGTGAATTGGAGTAGTGAATTTTTGACTGAAAAAATTTAAGTGAATTTATTTTATTCAGAAGATAGGATGTAGCCAATCGAGATTTTAAATATTTTTCTATTACAACCAAGCTAAGCTAAATAATAAAAATAAACAATTGACAGTTTTATTGAGCGACTTTTAGTGAATTCACGGTGAATTTAAGAACTTGTTTGGTGGGTTGTTTTCAAGTGGGAGAAAAAAAAAATAAAAAGAGGACCTCGGGAGCCGAAGAATTCGTGAACGGGAGAGCAAGGTTCGAACCCTCGACTTTAGTTCAGTTCTCTAGTTTTTTTGCTCTTTAACTTTATGCTTTTGCCTGTTTTGTACTGTGTGTTACTCCCGGCGTTTTAATAATTATTATTATTACTACAATACATTCCATACATCACTGTTGATCCTCGACACAGCTATAATTTAAATATTATTACTTTTTAGTCTTTTAACCAACGATAAATATTTGAAAGTGCGAGTGTTGTGCTCCATCGGGTGGCGAAAAATGTAAAAAATAAACTACATCCAGCTGTTTTATTATTTTTTATTATATTGCTATTTAACTAAGTAACAAACATTTATGTGAGAACTCAAACACTGCAAAAAGCTTGGATATTTATTATTTTATCATTTTCGGTAAGTCTACTAGATACTTCATTCATATTTAGTTAATTATTTATTAGTCATTCTCTTTAAGTGAAACCGGCGCTTGGAAAATTTGTATACTTTTATTTCGTAAAGTAACAATTAATTTTAAAAAAATTTATTACGATAATTGCCTATAACAGGGACCTTGATAAATAAACGTAAGGTCAAATGTTAACAATAAAATCGATCTCGTAACGGAAGTCCTTGTCTATAGATTTAAATAATTACTCTAAAGTCTGCAGTATTTTTTGTGGCGTTACTCAATTGCTGAATCAATTAACAAGGACTTTAAATACATGTTGTATAATGTCGAGAATTAGAGACGAGTTGAATACTTATATAAATAAAATAAAGGAGTTGCGTACAATGTTAAGTTCGCTGGTGTAAGAATTTTACACAATTTTTCTTTATAATAAATTGCGAAAAAAATATAAAGCAATTAGAATTCGTAAATGTTTCACTTTTTCGCTTTTAAATTATAATTCTGTCTGAATTTTTTAAAAACTATTTTTATTAAAAATAAAATTTCTTACAAAAAATTTCGGAGTTGAATTAAAAAATTCATCCAATGACTTGTAAATTCAATTTTCGTTATAAATTAAAGTTACGCTAAAATTGATAAGGGGCATTTTTATAGAACATGAAATTTTCTACAAAAAATTATAAGATCATAAAATTTTTCCGTATCTCTAATACTTTACCTAAAATTCGAGTTTAAAATAAATTTTTAAAATTTTGTAGAAAAAATTTAATTCTAAAATTCATTACCGTTTTTATAATTAAATAATTATTATTTAAATCCAGCAAGTTTCCGCGATCGGTAATAAAAATTTCTTCATCGCACTAATATTTTTCCAGTAACAAGTTAAGGCAACGTTGTTTTAAAATGCATTAGACGTTTAATTTAGCAAGAAGTAACTATTGGAGCGTCTAGGTCTGGTTCTAGCGAGATCGTAACACTGGTGAGGTCAGATAATTTAAATTAACTTACTCTTGGTATTGCTAATCGTGTAATAGCCTGTCAGGTGTGTTTACTTGTTAAATCAGTCAGTCAGGTGAACGTGGCCAAGTGACTGGCATCGTCATTGAAAACTTTCTCGCTTGCCGCTGCTGCTGCTGCTGCTGATGCTCAGCTTCTTCAGCTTTTATGACAAAATCTCATCTTTAAACTTTCATCACCTCATTTTATTTTATTGTTTCTAAACAATTCATTAATAATTATTGTTATTAGCATTATTAATAATAATAATTGCTGTTGTTAAATCTTTAATAACTTAATTTAATTAAAAAATTATATCAGCGGAAAAAAAATTCTACAAGCGAAATGCGTAAAATTGATGAGCTAATTTTTTGTTTGATTAATTTATGAAGCGAGCATTATTTTCATGGTTTTTAAAATTAATATGTAATGAGTAATAAGTCAGAGTGAGTGTTGGAAGTGCAGGGCAATTTCGGATGGGTTGAAAAATGAAGAGTTTAAATTAAAGTGAACGTAGACGCGTATTATCCTCGAGCAGAGGATTTTCGTTTGATGATGCCGAGTAGAGGTTTCTTGACGGTGAACATTATGGAGAACTCCATAGTCCATGGGTATAAAGGTAGAGTCACATGCTGTCGGTGTGAGAGGGCAAAAACGCGAGAACTCGAGCGTAAATCCAGGATGTAAACGTTCCTGCGAGGGCACTAAAGTCACAGTCAAGGTAGTCGTCCTTCTATAAATATATTTTTGTCTCCAATCTCTCATCGTTTTTTTTTCTCTTGTACTCTGTACTTTTGAAAATACCTTCATCATGAGTCATGACACGTAATAATTTTATGCTTACTTTAATTTTCGACAGTTACTTTTTTCTTATATGATTTGATTTTCTTTTATTGGAATAAATTATTGTAGTCTAGAGGCTTTAATAAGTACTCTCACTCTTAATTGCTAGACTTATTTTTTCTTTATGTTATTTTGTCAGGATTTTTTATTTGTTGAGCAACTTTATTATCTTATCGAATCTTATCGGAGGTCTATGTATTTAAATTAACGGATTGACGTATAAATTATAAGTTTATTTGTGGGTAAACTTGAACTTGGTAATAGCCATTAATTATTTGAATTTTTAATATGTTTTCTGATTAAGATTTTACCGTTATTGTTATGAAAGAACAGTCTTATCGTTCATGATCGTTGATTTTTTTAAATAATTTTTTTAAAGAATCAACAAACAAATTTTTGAAGTTTAAACGATAAATTTTATTGGTAAAGCATTTTTTGAAAAATTTTATTAAAAAATTTTTCACTTTTGAACTTTAAATTTACATAAAAAAATTTCCCTTATAAATTTTAATTACAATTCCTTATTAATTCATTGATTTAAGAAATAAATAATTAAAAAGCAATTAAATAAAAATTTAAAGTATGAAGATTTTCTTTAAAAAAATTCAATAAAGAAAATAAAAATATGAACATAATGAGAATGAGAATGAGGATAAATATCTGAAGGCATAAATATTAAAACAATTTAAAGAAGTATTTAGCCAAAGAACTGTTGATATTCCCAGTAAGCTGGCAAAGTTTAAAAAAGGAGTGAAAATAGTGTACGTAGATTAAGAGGATAAATAAGATGAATATACAGCAAGAACAAAGAGAGTAACGGAGAAAGAAAGTTCCTTGTACAATTCGAAATCGAACGAGGCTAATAGGGAAGAGGAACACGCGGTGGTAATTTCACCTACGCTTTAACCAGCATCTATATACACCGAGCGGCCAGCAATGAGACAAGACACACGGCTCACAAGACACATCACACATCACACATCCGACATCAGCATCAGACATGATAGATATATACATACTTATATATTTATTTATTTATTTATAAAAAATAAATAAGATGCGGGAAGAGGAACGTGTCGCGATTGCAAGTACACTTCAATCCCGGTGGACATTAAAACCGGTATGAGAGACATTATTGGCCTCTTATGGTCAAGGCAGACTTGAACTGCTAAAGTTAAAGCTGAATAAAATAAAATAAAAAGAAACCATGCCTCTATCGCGACCAGTAACTACTTCACCACTTAGTCACCATCACCCACTACTTTTAACTTTTTCAATTATTATTATTATTATTATCATCGCCATTCTTATTTATATTAATTATGTAATCCATCATTTTGCTAATTGCGTCATGTACTTGTTTTAACATTTATATTACTTGAGTCATAAAAATCTCCAAAATTGGTATAATTGCATATTTTGATTATAAATTCTGTTTTATTTCCATTAAAAGTAATTAAATATTTTTTTTAATTATTAAATTAATATTTAACATTTGAATAATTCATGAATTACATATTTATATTTTTAAAAATTAATTTTCATTCCAAAATTTCTTACTATAGTTTAAAAACAAGTCTCTAAGATTTGAACTTTAATATTATAAAAGAATAAGTTATCTCATCATTTAAAATAAAATTAATGATCAGGAACTACCAAAAAAATTTTGAATAAATCAACAAGGCTTCAGGAGTTTGTTTTTTAGTTTTCTGTGTTCAGATTATTTCATTTAAATAATTACGCATACCGCATTAATTAAAGTTATTATATAAAATATTGTCGCATTAGATAAAAAAGGATAAATATCTATAACCCCTGTTATTGTTATTCATAATTTTACTTTCATTATAATATAATGTTCACATTTTTAACCTGACCTAAAGTCATATAACGTTATATATACAGTATAAAAAAAAAATAACTTTCATTGTCGAGATGAGAAAATTCATAGAAACCCGTAATTAAACACACGATTTTTTAAACAAAAATGAAATAATTCTCACACTAAGTATGTGAGAAAACGGGTATCATGCAGCGAATAGACAATTAAATAAAATTATTTAATAGTTTCAACTATTAATATTTATTTTATTCTTATTTTTCATTTCAATTCACCGTCGAACCGATTAATGACTTTTTCATAAGTCATTGCATTTTACGACTTGCACTCATCCCAGGTCTTGTTCACATTTTACTTAGAAAATAAATACAAACTTCTAATACAATAGCGATGTATAAATATATAATTAAAGTACACGAGTAACATTGCAACGGAAGTTAGTACAGGCTTAAAGAATTTCTAGTGTGTACAGAGTACAATTGAGAATAAAACGCGTAGTGAGTCTACAAGTTGCAGAAATGAAAGGAAAAAAAATAATCTGGTATCACGACAAGTGTAATTATAATTTATTCGTCCAGGAAATTGTTTAGATATTGCTATTTAGATTTGAGTAAAAAAAATAAATTGCGATTAGTAAAATATTATTCAAGGTCTGCTGATGGATGAAAGTATAAATTTTAATTGAAATAGATTAAACAAAAGGTAGAAAAAAATATTCCGCGCACTGAGAAAATATAACGATAGCAATAAATGTGAACTGGACAGAACTTGTGCTCACACATTTGAATTTCACCGAGATGGATCACGTATTTCATTAAATGTCGCTCGTTGATCCAACTGGCTTGCACTTATACTTAACTTAGTTTACATATAGTACTATTATATGCATGTGCACGCTACGTATGTAGTTGCTTCTGTTTAGTAGCATTACACACCGAAGATCATATGGTTGCATTATATTGTAGGTAGGATCTTGCTAAAGTCTAAAGTGGAACAACCTAGTCTCATTTTATTTCTTTAATCTCGTTCTATTATTTTATTCTTACCATACCATACCGTACACGACGTTCTACACTATACGTATTACTTTTTTCCGTGCCTATACGAATCTTGATGCACGAATCCGCAATGCCGGAAGCTTACTTTACACCGGCTACAATGTACAAATGGACTTGCGTGCTGATTTCATCGCACACCATTTTACAATATTTATTTATTTTGATTTCAAATTAAAAATTTAGTCATTAAAAATCGGTTTGTAAATCAGCTAATTGCGAAAAAGTCTAAAAAAATTTCAAAATCATTAAAACATTTAAGTTTTATCTTTTAGACCGTGAAACTTTTCATTCAATTAATTCATTCAATTAAAGAAATAATTTTTATTACACCTTTAAATCAATTTTCAATTAACATGATAATTTTCCATCCTTAAAACTGTTAAGCTCTCTTAAATTGAATTTAAAATAATATTTGATAAGAATTAAATCTCTTAATTCAATTTACCTTCAAACATATAATAAGCTAGCAAGATTGCACCATAGAGAACAATAAACAATAGCTGTCCTTGTTTAAGCAACTCCGACAAGACTCTAACTCGACACTAGACTAGATCTTGATCTAGATCTAGATTTAATATCAATCATACAAACATACGTTAAAAGATTCGATTAAACGATTATTCCGAGTAGAGATAATTAACCTTTTTCTCACCCCGTATCTCACCTAAAAATAATACAAAACATTTTAAAATTTTTATCACGACATAAATAATTCTTGTCACATGTCAGCTTGTCCTATTGTCTCCTGTAATTAATGCAACGTGTGTAGTGTACTTTAGCGAGCAATAATATAAAAGTTATAAATAAAAACAGCAAAAAAAAGTGAAACGTTCACTTTTTTTACGCCGCTCGATTAAGAAAAGAAAATATTTCCGGTCTCGTATTTTTATTTTATTCAGCTCTTGTTCTATCTATGTATTAATTCATCATTTATTATATTAATTATTCTCTTGATAACAAAAAAAAAAAAATGAATAAATGAACATACGCACATGTTAGTCTTTTTGGGCAAAACTTAAATTTCTCTATTTTAATCGCGCGGTAAATCTGATTCAGATGTTCTATTCACTAACGGCAAACCTGCAAATATAATGTTAAGATAAATAAAAATAAAATCAAGTGAAATCTTAATACAACAGTTGAGATGTTAATTATAAAAATGATAAAGAATTATTAATGATTTATAAATGATAATTTTTCTAACTTTGTATTGTTTCAATTTAAACTTCCCTGAGTAAATTTTTAATGGTGAAACTTTCATTATTTTCCTAATATACATTTATGTTAACCTTATAGATAAATATAAATATAAATATGAAGTATATTATAGACAACGTTATTTATCTTTTAAAAAGCGAGAGTGAAAGACGGGCATGCACGCGTACGCACACTTTACATTACATGTATTATGTTATGGTGCGGTGTGGATCAGAAAAACTATTTTATGTATAACCCGTCCATCCAATCAGCTACTAATTCATCTATTTATCGTTAATTTAATATCTTTACATACAGTGAACGTAAACAGCGTTGTGAACACATTTACCAACAAACGCATTAAATATAACATATAATGTGTATAATAATAATTAAAAACAAACATATAATTATCGGTTGATTTGACTTTCAATATTATTTATCGTAACATGTTATTAATAACAATTTGTTGCTTTTTAATAGATTTTATAATAGAAAAATGATTATTTTAAAGTTAATGATTATGTCGTATACGTCTAAAGTCTCAAAAGTCTAGTCGGGTAGAAAGCATTTTGTCCTTTTTACTCAACCTCTATCTATCCTTGGGTTTCATTCCCTTTCAATCTAGTCTTTTGGTGTTTTTTACGTGTATATAAATAACTGTGAGAGTGAGGGATATGATGGGATGATATAAATTACACACGAGTAGGGTCCCACGAGCTAAGAACTCGCAATTATTTTTCATTCACAATGGCGGCGCTGAGCCTCACTCACTCGAGAGATGCTCCAGAGACCATTTGTACTCTCCACAGGACTTTAAAGAATTTTTTTTAAATTTATATATTAGATTTTAATTTTTTATCTCACAATTCTTTGAAATTTTTTTTTTTATTTATTCGAGTACTTAAACCAAATTTTTTTTTTTTTAGTATCGTCTAAAAATATTCTTCAACAAATTTTTTTCAAATATAATTATAATTTTCTAAAATTTCGATTAGTATTACACAATTTTTAATGACAAAATTTATGACAGTCATTAATTTTTCCTCAAAAATTGTTTACAAATATTTCTATGATTTTATCTGATCATCATAAATTTTCTTTAAATAATAATAAATAAAATTCCAATCATCGGAATATAACTGTTAAATTTAATTGTTAAAATAGTAAAACACCTCACAGATAATTTATAACCCAGAGAATCGTTATCTAAATGACTTTCAGTGATACCGCGCATAGCACTGTAATGTACACTTTAACTAGTCCCACATGTATATTAGTCCTGGGAGTTTATCTTCCCTTGGCCACTAACATGCTCGTATTTATTAAGTAAACTCAATGACCCAGAGACTGTTTTTTATCTCAACTTCCGGTGGGAACGCTTGTAGAAACTGAAAACACGTGTACTTTTTATACCGCCCTAGCTAATTGTGTTAACAGTTATAACTTTTACCGTAACTTTTTTCTCATTATTCAAAATTTGCATAAATAAAGATACTGAATAAATCTCCACTATAGACATATAAAATCATACATACATATTTACATACATACAAAAAGAGAAAGAATGATTATTCCTCATAAATTTATAATAATGATTCTAATTTAAAAATTTTGTGACAAAATAAAATTATTTTTATCGTAATAAATTTATTTATTCAAAAAAGATAAAAAATCAAGTATCTGCTGATTTCAATGTCATTCTTGCGTCAAGAAAATTTTTTTAATACTCATGTTATTTTCTGCCACTATCAAAATTTCTCACAATACATTATGCCTAAGTACAATAGCACATTATATTACCAAAAAAGCGTTTATTTTTATCCGGGTAAAGTGTAACAAGCTGATGTAATTCACACTTATCGTTTGCACGCGACACAGGATATCCTTGAAGCCCGCTAACGGGGTTCGCCAATACAGAGTGCCGCATCGACGTCGACACTCGAGTGTCTCTTTTATTTCGTTCTCCCCAGGAATTTCAATAGTATATTTTCCCACAGGTATAAGACATCGTTGAACAGTATGCTGTATGCTGTATGATAGTTACTTGTTACTGCTAAAGTATACCCGTATCTATCGTGTGCCCATTACCCCGTTTGGTTTACTCGAGTGCATTCGGTATCCAACTCATACAAACCGTACTGTACCTGGTGTATTGGCGTATTTCATACATCCCGACTCCTTAATACTCAATACTATCCTTTCCTCGATTACGATGCTTATATCAGCCACCAATTTACCGTCAATACAATTCATCCTTTAAATTCTCAACTCTCTCGTTACCTCCTCTGCTTAATTCTTATTATATATACATATATATCCACTTGATCTAGCTCGTGAATAATCTCCGGAATTCGTGCCGATCGTGCCCGAAATTCACAGACGACATTAATTATTCTCCGATGGACTCTACTAGTATTAGTTTATTCCACACAGCCAAGTCACAAGCTCTCATTATTCAGCTTGTATATAGATATAAATATATTGACATGTTAAGTCGTTATATTAGTTACAACAAAACCAAGAGCCAGATTGTTGTTAAGAAAATTCTTAAAAAGCAGATAGCTTCTATCTTTTTATTTATTTTTTTTT
Organism: Cotesia congregata; assembly: GCA_905319865.3. Classification (NCBI taxonomy): domain Eukaryota; kingdom Metazoa; phylum Arthropoda; class Insecta; order Hymenoptera; family Braconidae; genus Cotesia; species Cotesia congregata. The sequence goes on from CAJNRD030001124.1 coordinate 21,295,285, forward strand.
TCACCTCAAAACAGAGTCACGACGATTGGGTGTCCCACCATATGTACACTGCTGGCACATTATCTTAATGTAAATGTGTCGGGCATGGGTATATTCAGAATCTCAACACAACTTGAGCTCAGTACTATCGGTGTGTGGAAGAGCTCACATGTGTAATCCTATGCATGCGAGCTGTTAATATGTGTTGCAAGCTCACATCGACACACATGCCACACGATCGTGAGAATGCGATCCGCTTTTATGGGAAGCCATTACGGCCACCGCCAAGACACATACATATGCACTTATTCTTATTCAGCTTCGTCTCAAAGTTATCTCCCCAGTAGCAAATAAAATCTGTACAAGTTTAGTATAAGTAATAAACAAAGAAAGTGGGCCTTGACCTTTTTAATAATTAATTATTAATTTGTTTGTATTTAAGATTATTTTTTTTATTAAATATTAAGTTGTAATTATTTATCACAATTAAAATTACGGCTACCGTGTTAATTACTTATTAAGTAGTCGCTTTGTTTGCTATTGCCATTGTTATTGTTAAGTATTAAATTGATTCATCTTTATTTCGGTTTTTTGAAGTAATTAAGAGATTTAATCAACAGAGAAATAAAGTAAGCTTAACATTGTAACGAACGTTTTCCGTTTGGTTCGTTGATCTTGGTCGTTGCGCAATCATATTTTAACATACTTATGTGTTAACGGTTTTTTTCCTTTATTTTTTTTTGTTGGTAGTATTATTGTAGAGTTTTTTTTTTCCGTGACGATGTATGGAAAATAGTGGAATGAATGGATGTCAGTTTGAGTTGGATAACTATAGATAATCATTGCACAAGTTGCTAATTTTATGAAATTTATTATTATCCTAATAAGAGTATAAATATATACCTGTACATTGATGCTAATGATATGAATGAACAATCATGTATTATGAAAATATGCTATAACGGATTATATTTGTGTTTTTTTTTTTTCCATCGGCGTTATTAATTGTAATAGACTGTGAAAAATTATTAGCATGAAAATAGATTTCGAAAAATTTGATTTGTAAAATTTATAAAAATAAATTTAGGCAAAGTAATTTGTAGCTGAAAATCCGATTAAAAATTCCTTAAAACAATTTGTAATAATTTTCTCGGCAATTTGCCAAACATATAGCAATAATTATTTAGAAAATATTAATTTTTGTGTCAACACTCAAAACCTAATTATTAATTTTCGCCTAAATGAGTAACAATTCAGTTTAATTTGAGTAGAAACAAGGTCAGTAATCAGCTAATTAACTAATTAGGAGAGAGAATATGTGCAATTATTTTTTCGAGTGAGAATAAAAAGGAGGAGTTAAAAAAGTATTTAAAAAATAAACAAGTAAATTTAATGAGTTATTGGAAGAAAAAATATAAATAATGTGTAACAGAAATAGCGAGTATTAGAAAAGATTCTCATGTGATTTCTCTCGGCGAAAGAAAGCGCTAATCAATGACGAGATGATCTTGTTGTAGATTGCGATTACCGGAAGTATTTAGCTCGGTATTATATCGAGCAAAGTTGGAGTACTTACAAGCAGAGGCTTTAATTTAGAAGCGGGAGGGAATTAATTGTTTGCATGTAATAGCTCGAGTGTTTAGTTTATATTATACTATATACTATATTATATTACAAACAACATACTACAATATTGAATGTATGTTGTTGTGTTTTGTCGATACTGGATAGAGGTGTGCGTGAATGAGCGAGTAAATAAAAGCGAAGGTAAGCACAAGCACCAGATACCTCAATATCTATGTATGTTTATAAGTTTGTAGTATGAGAGACTCCTAGCGTAGTGTAATGTAGTGTAGTGATCTGGCACGCCGCAGTCGTCGCGATAAATCGTCGATTAAACGGTGGGTCACGACCTCGCATTAGTTAGCGAGACTTTAAAGCTACTCCACAGTCTGAAGTGCAGTCAAGAGAGTGTAGTCCTCTCTTTTATTAGAAGACTCCCCGATCCTTCCAGGAAGTTGCTCACCGAACTTCTTATTCTCCACTTCTGACCTTCCCCACGCCCTCGTCTTCGATTCTTGTTCCACTTGTTCCTTTTATTTTATTTATTTCCCCCATTTTTTGTCCCTTGGCACTACAATCACGATTGATTCCGGGAACTATAAACGAAATTTTTTTTTTCCGTGAGAAATATCCGAATAATTAATTTTCTTAGAATAAATTTAAATGCAATTTATTTTATTAAAAAAATTATCTGCGAATGAATTTTAATTTTTATTATAATTTAAATTATTGACTTAATCAACCAACGAATAAATTGTCACTTTCATTGAAATATTAAAATTTTCCAATTCAAATCAAGGTCACAATTAAATCTTAATCTGTTGAGCAATTACGAAAACCATAACATAATTTCTAAAAAAAAAAAAAAAAAAATAAAATAATGAGTTTTGAAATGGTATTAGTCGATTAAAAAGTAGCAAATTAAATAAAATAGTAGAAAACAGTTGTACGTATTCGTATTGCTTACAGCGAGTAAGCGTAATGCAAATTGAATTTCATAAGTTGGGCGTTGGTATTATTGATGTCTCTAGATCAACGTTCGATATTATTATATACCCACGTGTATCGCATTTGTCCATACTCACTGCACACGTGGGTGAGTTCATACACCATAACGACAGACGTTCCCATTTTTACAATAAGCCATTCACTGCTCATTCCTTCTTTATTTGAAAATAATTACAATAATAATTTAATCTAATCACTACTATTCTCTCAAAATGTCAATATAATGCCCATACTTGCGGATACTGATCTATTACAATGAAAATTCACAAGACTCCGATAATAGACTCACTATCTTTATTAAATCCAAATTAATAAACCTAACAATCAATCGTAATTATTATAAGTGAAGGTAATTAGGTCATTGATATCACTGGGATTAAAATGAAATTAAATAGAAAAAGCACATCAGTATTTTTTTGTCTCAATAATATAAACTTGTACATCCAGCAAGGAAAAAAAAACCAGTTGGCATTCTTCATCACGACATAATAGCGGAAAAATATTTAGCTATCCGACAATCGATGTCACTGGGAAACTATTAACAATGCTTCCTCATTAAACCTTTTTTATAAATTATAAATTCTCTGTAAAATGGCAAAACTTGTTATGTTCCTTTCTTCTATCTCCTCTAAGCCATTTATCCTTATACATATTTGCTTAAGAAACATGTTCTATCAATTTTCTCAGCAAAGAATCCACCGGAATGTAGCGAGACTAAAATTTCAAAGAATTTTATAAATTATTGCTCAAACATATCTGACCCCCCAAGCTATCTTAATATCAAGTCAAGTGATCCTTTCATCCTTCTCTTATTTTTTTTCCTTTATATTATATTATACAGCCATCAGGCTCATCCGCACTTGTCGGTATGTCCATAAATAATCCTCGGCTCATGATGAAAGAGCGTGTTATATAATACAACTAAAAATTTCGAGCATGAACCATAAAAATAGCCGAGCCGAGAGGAGTTTACAACACAACAGAGATCCTGAGCAATTTGAGCAGAGTTTCCGAGAATTATAAGCTGTTGCCAAAGTTATCGTAGATCTGAGTAGAGGTTACCCGAGTGGAGTCTTAGCGACCAATGCGAGTAAGGCGTGGAAGTTCCCTTTTAGCTTTTAGCTTTGTGCATGTAATGGTTACTTCTTTGTATTTAGCATCGATCTATACATTGTACTATACATACACGAATTCCGAACCTATCCTAACGATCGAACCAGGTATAAACCGAGTTACTTGGCTGGTGACTGCAGGTCGAGGTTTAAGTCCCACAAAGTCCCACGAGAAGACTGGTACCAGTCCCAGGAGACTGGTTAGCTGTGGCTACATTTGTTATTTTGTGTTTTATCCTCCTTACCTATACCGGCTACTAACTACTGTACTAACTATATCATTCTAAGGTTTACTAGGAACTTGGTTTTTGCAGAAAGTCAACTCCCATTCTTATTGCTCGACGACAGGAGAGCCAACACTTGGACTTGGACTCAGCTCCTCAAAAAGGCCAACACATGGCAAAAATTAATCAGCCTGATGCTAGGGTGACCATATAATAGTAATCGACGATAAATAAAATCACAGTTATGTGTTATGTGGATCGAGCAGATGTTGACAGTAGCTCGAGCTGAAGCAACATATCGCATTGTCAATTATTATCAATAGAATAGATAATGCGACATTTGGGTTTAGATGATGTTCAGCTTACATTAATCCCTTTCATTTATATTCTGTGCTAGGGTTGATTTAATGGGTTAACATATGAATGCGTGTGTAGAAGGGGTCTTGTATGCCCAGTGAGTTGTTGCCACCCAAGAGTCCACTGGTGTTTTCTGTAGAACCTGAATCTCAAAGGTTCTCAACCTCTATTAGTATAGCTAACATTGGCTGGCAATTGCCAATAAACACACGCACACGCACTGTTACTAGTATTTGCTAATAAATAATCAGTGCGTGTGTCATGCACGTTTTGCAGATGTGAAACGTGTTTTCCGATTGAATAAAGTTAACCAAGTAGATCTATACTACAGACATTTATATTTAATATCAGTGTTGCTATTATTATTAAATATACTTATATTAAACGAATGTCTATACCAAGTTGGTGACGATACTATAAGCTATGTACATGTACTTCTTCATTCAAGGGACTGTGAACGCCTTATACAGACGAGATTGTGCCGGTGTCATGTGTGCTAAGAGTTTTGCGTAACACACTAGCGACCAGTGTGTGCCATACGCTTTTTATGTGTGTGGATGTCGATGTGTGTAGCAGTTAAGTGCTGGCCTTTTTTGGAGCCGAGATGCCGCTACTCTAACAAACGATGCATAATTATTTTTTCCACACTTGCACACTTGCACACTCCTCTCCTCTCGTCCAGACCTCTTTCATCTGCCATTTAACCAACACACCGAACGCCGGTATTAATTTTATAAGATTATTATTAACTGCCGCGAGTGCCCGTACAAGCCCCCAAATTTCAATGTTGCATTAATAACGCTGACACTTTAAATAACTCAGGAACTGGTCTGGGGATTGCACTGGGGTCCTCTGGTACTCCCGACTCCCAATAATCGGTTTACCGGTGTAATACGGACGTATCAAGATTCCACACCATCGAGTTAAGGTTACCATCCATACCATACCATACCATCGTATGCATTTTTTTTTTTTTTGGTAAAGATTCTCAGATCTTGATTTTAATGTAGGTTAAGGTTGCTAAATTTGTGTTGTATATCAATTGGGAATTTCTCTTTAATTTAGTGATTGATTTTAACGATAATGCGGTAAACGTTTAACCTAGTTCACTGTCCTATTTTTTATTGCACCACAACCGGCTGAGTATACTGCATTTTTCTTGTTAATGATTGTTTATATCACGAGTAAAGAAAGAGGGAAGTTAATTATACTGAAGATTATTTAATCATTTTTTACACTGATAGAAAAATTAACTTGGTTTAAGAAAAAAAAATCTTGAGTCAAGAAAAATGTTAAAAAAATTTTCACTATCATGAATCACGCAAAAAATTATTCGAACCAAGGAATCAAGTCAATTTTTATATCAGATTAAAAAATTAAATCTATAACATACATGTTTTCAAATATTTTAATTAATTGACTCCCTTCTCCATCCCCAAAAATGCTCTTAAGCACTATTAACAGTCTTTATATAATTTTTGGCAATTTAATGTCCCAGGAAAGTTGATATCCATGAAGACAGGATATATCAAATTAATGGGTTAATTAACGACAATAAATCTTTAGCCAAGAGTAATGTGATGTAAAGTGAAGCTGATTTGAAAGGCAGGGTTTCTCAAAAAGGCGGTGTATTGAGCGTACTCACATTAATAAATATGAAATGATGAAAATAATTGAATGGCATCGGCCAAATAAATCGTCAGCCTTTCTCGCGTTTCCGAGATAAGGCAATTTCTCACCGGTAGACGACAAGAATACGTATTTATATGTAATAACAAAATAAAATATTTATCTAATGTACTTTGGTATATATAAGATTGAGCGTAGTATATCTCCCGCTGGTTGCATGGACAGATACTTTCCTTCCTGCATTTAGGCACGTGTCTTCTCTCTAAAAGAGGAGACAGCCGATCATTTGAGGCTCCTGCTCTTAGTCGGGGGTGAAGTGGGAGAAATTCTTTGAGGAGATAGAGGGTCGCGTGTCCGCTGCGACAGATAGAAAGTTTTAAGCCGTTTTTAGTTCTGTTTATGTTTAGTTGTTATGTTTGCTCTCTGTACATATTTACTTAACTCTGTTTGTTGGTACTTACAATCATATCATAAATAATAAAAATATTTATGATTGTGTTTTGATAGCGACGCTCGCTCTAATTGCCATGCTTGTTTCAATATTTTATTATAGACATTATTTCTAGACTTTAGAGGGTTTTCTCTTCCTCCTATTCCTATTTATAGTATAGAACGATGGTGCTTTGATTTAATTACGACAGAGTTATAATTTACAACAATAAGAAATAGTGAAACGGTGACGATCCTCTGGTTAGTTATCCCTACTATACATAGTTATATCTACCTACTAACAGAGCTAGTTCTAGCTCTAGGCTCTGCAAGCATATCCGTAAATCAATCACAGCCTATTACTTATCGAATTGACAATTTACCTTTTATAGACTCCAATGCTGCAAGTGTTAAAATGATGTACCTCTTCAATTATATTTTTATTTTTTATCTCACCGATTAATTATTTAAAAATATATAAATTTTTTATTCAAATTATTTACAGTCTCGTTTCAGAAAAAACTAAAAATAAAAAAGATTTAACATGTTAAATTATTTATTATCTCAATTTAATCCAATTAATAATTTTAATTGCCTCGGAAAAAAACCTTGAAGCTAAATAAAACGGAGGTAGCGTTCAAGGACTTTCTCAAAATCGGTTCCTCTTCCGGCGGTTTGGATTTCGTGCCCGCAGAATTAAATGAGTGCTTCTGTTACTGCTGCTGTCATAGCAAGTAATTGCCAGAGCACTTTGTAGAGTATTGTTAAGAAATTAGCCTTAGAACCGTCACTCGTACTCGTTTAATTGCGGTTTAATTAGGCATTGTTAGAATCCGGTTGGATTTCACGAGATCTGGAGATAAGTCAAGAGACTGGGTACTGGGTGTGCTACTGCCATTCTGTATCTGGTGGCGTAAAGAAGCTTGAACTTCGACTCTCGCCAGTTATAAGAAGATCAATATCATCCTGACATTATCTGCTTGAACGAATCGATCATTCTCTGGTTATTTTGAGGAATAAAACGCTATTCCATTCACGAGATTCTATACGCGGTGCCCACGCATCTTAGATTATCATAAGCCAACACTATCAATTCATTTTATCCGGCGAGTATCTTATTAATTATTTATTTTTATCTATCATTATATAGTTACTACGCTAATTAACTCATTTTCATTACCGAGCTTGCCAACATTTACGTATTAATTAGCGTAGACTTATTAAGCCGTCGTATATAATCTTTAAACCTCAATCCCAAGGTCGGCAGCTTAAATCTCACTAGAATTTTTTGTAATTTTTTTTTTTTTATATATTTCTGAATTTGATAATTTTGAATTCGTACTTTTTATTTAATTTCCAAGTGAAAACATTTTTCGCTCTAAAGAAATGAAACTTTTTCCTACGAATAGTCGTGACACAAAATAATATTATATCCGGTGGCATTGGCTGAAATGTGACCTTGTCACGCCTACAGATTTCTTCTCAAAGTATTTCGCATTGGATGAGAAGCCCATTATAAAAAGCAGAGGATCATGGAGAAATTTAGGCCTAGTGTCCAAGTAGAAAACAGATCAGATCTGACATACAGACGTAATTACAGAAACAGAAATAGACACATGTCGTCCACTCTAATGCTATTAATAACCTCCAGGCAGGCATTGACATTGAAAATATATCGACTATTAATTCAGTGAATCAGATTATTGTGCGGCATTAATACAATACACTTAACTCGTATCCTCAAGCTTACTTCGAAAGCCTGTCAAACATATATGACAATCTTTTAAGAAGTAACAATATCACTCTCACATCGACATCCGCTCATGTGCAAGTACTCAAAGTAAATATAAAGAAACGAGTAACAAAGTTAATGCGTAGGCTTGAAGCAAATCGATCTCTTCAACTATCCATACGTACATACATTCATACTTACACACAAGATATGAAGAGCAAAAATGCATATGTGCCTGGTTGCCGTTACCGGGTGAGTCAATTAACAATAAATAAGAGTTAAGAACACTAGGAGTGACACTAGAAAAGTTGTAATGACGTTAATAAATTTATAAATCATTCACCATTTCCGGTCATGACCGCAGAGTCAATTGATGTGTGAATCAAATATGGCTTGGGATTAATTTGTTACCGAGCTAAGATAGAGTTGAATACACATACATGTGTTTTAATAAATATATTTACAGATGTAATGTGTATATTTAACCATAAATTAACTTTAATGTGTGTCTGCTGGGCCTTATTATATATTTATGTGTTTATAAACAAAGATATGCTGGTAAATGTGTGTAAAAGTGAATTCGAGAGGATGGAAAATAACAATATTAAAAAAAAGATAAGACTTTCTCCTGTAACTTTGCGTGCTATCCGCAACAACACAACATCACATTGCCGGTTAGGTGCTCTACGTATAAGCTTAAATAAAGCGCTGCCGCTGGTTAGCTCCTATCCTATTCTATCCCATCCTATCTACTGTTATATGTACTACGTACTAAATGTTATACTGGTTAGGTATTATATCGGTATTATTTGTAAACGGCCGCGGTAATCCTCGTCGGCGTTCCGCGTGACAACCGACGACCTTTGTATTGCAGTTGCGACCTAGAAATGCCCTCCAGCCACCTTTTGCTCTACGCTCCAGCTTAAGCTCCACAATCTATCAGTTTTATTTTGTTCCTGTACTATTTGTATCTGTATCTGTTGCATTCTTGCCTGGTTAGTATTATATAGCCGATAGCCGAACGGTCGATCTATGTAACTTTACTTAACTCGCTCTATGTAATTAATATTGAGATGATATTTATTTAGCTTTTATTTTTCCCTCCAATTTACCAGTTAATTATACCACCAGTCTATCATCACGATGAAACATCTCCTTCCGGTCTGTTACATCAGATTCAGATATCGGACTTTTCACTTTACTTCTCAATTAAAGAGTTTCTGCTAGTTTTTGTCGAATTTACAAATAAATTTATTGTTTTTTACGATAAACCCAGCGGCAAAATCACAATTTCACCATCACAAAATACAGTATCAGTGCGAAAAATAACAATCGGAGTAGAAATAATGATGATCAGCGATATATTTTTAACACGGGCCTTGTTTTTTTGGGCGTGACAAACGGCTTTACTTTTACTGGGTCAGCCTCTAATTGAAAGCATCATGCTTTTTATTGACTCGTCTTTCAAACAGATAATCTCCGGCTGGATTGATTGGCTTAAACACAACATCTGAGAACGAAACTAGTGTTGCTGTTACCTATATACACTAGTGCACTTTGTTTTTATGGGTTTTAAATTATTATTGGCTTTTTAAACGGGAATAAACTCGGTAATAATGGCTTTTGTTAGTGCATGAAAAATACTCTCAATGTCTACATTAAATTTTATTAATAAAAATAAGACATTAAATTACTGCAATAGACTTTTGAATTTATGAGTACGCGGTTAAAAGATTTTTGCATGGAATTTTCTCACAGCATATTATGAACAATTTTATGTTTTAAAATTGCATAATTATACATTTTTGAAATTCCTAGTTAGGTAATTTTTTGTCTAAAGAATATTATTTAAATTTTCAACAGAAAAAAAAATTTTTTTAACCAAAATTTTATAATTTATTTTTCTTTTATTTCATTATTCGAAAAACTTTTTTATAATGATTTTTATATCAAATCCTGTTAATCAAAAATGTAATAAAATTTATACGGAAATATTTTTAAAAAATTTTAGCTTCAAATTTTTTAAATTAATTTTTACTATTTTGAAATCACGAAATCGGTAATTTTTCTAGCGTGAAAGGAATTGAAAAAAAAAATTTGTTTTTAAAACAACATAGCACTTTTATTTACACCAAGATAAGCTGGTGAATAATAGAGTTGAAAGTTTTACAAGTAAAGATATACATACTAATACAGAAAGCAAAGAGATAAGCGCTGAGATGTATCATCGGTTTAAAGCTTAAGACACAAAAGTAAAGTTTTGTCGGTAACTCGGATAAAAGTTTGTTTGTCGAATAGCAATCGGTCGAGTTGAGTCTGTCACGCCGTAGACAGAACACAGTAGACAGTAACAGCAGAGAAACCGTGTAAATCCATTTTATTCCATTGAGAAAGTAAAGCAAAGTGAAGTTAAGGATACTTAATACTTACTGGTATCGAGAAATTCCCGGATCGAAAAAAGCGACACCAGTACACCGAGTACGAAGGAAGAGACGACAAGTTCCACTTAACGATACGTATATATATATATGTATAATACTATTATATATATATATATATATATAGTAGAGTACAGCCAAAGTAAAGCCAAAGGCAGTTGATAGGAGGCTGACGCCTTGGCTCTTGCTTCAACTCAACTCTACTGGGTAGGAGGTAAAACGCATCTTGCCTTCGGGGTTTCATTTGATCTCGATAAACCATCTCCACTTGCCCTTACTTACTCGTCTGTACCCTTTTCGACTGCTATCTGCCGCATATCTACCACACCCTCGCCTTCAGCGTTTAATCTCTATTTATTCCGCCAGTACAGTAATCCGCTCGAAATCTCGATAAATAAGTATTTTTAACCTCGTACGTATTTTATATTGTATTTTAAATATTTTCACTTTGTATTGCGGGCAACTGTCACAAGATGTACGCACCGCGTGTGTCAGTCCTGCGGTTTAGCAGCAGCTAGGATAAATATATATATATATATATATAAAATACAATGAAAGGAAGTCAGCGGATATAAAACAGATAGTCAAACAAAATAGAAATCACTCTGTTAAATAGAAAACCGTTCACTAAATCTTTCACAATTACAATAACTATTTAAATAAATTAAATGGACAATTCATTACTGGACAACGTAATTAAAATAACAAATAAATTAAACAATAACCAAGCAAGCTAATTTACATAAATATAAAAGTTTTCTTGTTGTATGATTACAATTATTATCAGAAATGTTATAAATTACATCTGAACGGCGGCAATATTGTAAACATCTTAAAATGTCGCGAAAGTCCTCCGGCTTTGAAAAAATAAGTCAGGAGTTTTCTTAGTAATACTAGAGTGCCGGAAGTAGATACTCGAGGAGGTGAAACTACAGAATAGAACAACGCTTGTGAATTAACGGTTGAGAGTTAATAAAGACGAGTCTCGCGATCTTTTGCTCCTCTCTTCTTATCTGTAAACATATTATACTTCCGATGTTATTTTTCAGCTCACTTGCTGTTACTCTTATTACTATTATTATAAATGAAAAAAAATTTTGCCACCATTTGGAGATATTAAAAATATTTTTTATCAATTTCAAAGACATTAGAGTATAAATGCCCATAATATTAATATTGCACCCTTCCCTCTTTCAGTCTCTCTCTCTCTCTCTCTCTCCAGATCATTTACTGCAAGAGCTTTTAGTCAGTTTGATGTAATTCTCTCACCCAAAAGTTATCCTTAAACCGATATTCACTTACTTAGTTACTCATGTACTCGACTTGCACCGGTTGCCCCGAACATCAACAGAGTTGTAGTTAAGTTGAAATTACCTTTACAAAGGCTCACCGAGAGAAAGGCTTCCGGGGTTGTCCTTGAGCATCCGCAAATGAAAAGAGTTTCCTGAGGATAATGATAATCATGATGTACTTACAGACAATGTTAGCCATTTGCATATACTTATTTTATGTTAAGTATCAGGTAAAAAAAGCAGAGTCGCTGTTCTGTCGAGTTGTTTAGATAAAATAACCCATAATCATATCGTTAGATACATATATTTTTACATTTATTTTATTTTATTCTATACATTTATGTATCTTGTTGTTGTCTTATAGTTACGATACTTTTAACACTTTCATTTTATATATATTTATATATAATGTAATATAATACTGTAGAGACAAGACATGAACAGTTAAGTCAGTGAGGGATAGAATAGGAGCTTTCATCGGTGATTCGCGAGTTGTTAATATAGAAGGCCGTTGGTATTGCGGGTCACGATCGACGTTGGACCAATTCAACCTCACCTGGTGAACAAGCAAAACTGCTATAGGACTTTCGTTTCTGTTCTTACTCCAGTGTAAGCGGTATTATATTGTACTGTATATATAGGATAGGATTGATCGGACAAGCTTGATACTTGATACCCGATACCCGGGTTGTCCGCAGATGGTGTGCATGCCGATGCTGAAATGCCCGACAGTAACAGTACAGGGAATAAAATGCACTCGATAATGAGAATTATTTTCGTCAGATAACCCGATGAAAGTGAAAATAATTATCAGCACGAGCATGTAGGCTACTCGCATCTCCGATCTCGGATCTCGCATCAAGGATCAAGAATGAGATGTTATATGTTATGTCGGATCGAGATGGTAAGAGCCTTCGGTAATTATTGTTGTGACTGGCAATTAGGTCGGACGTTGTTCATTACTCATTACTTACCGTATTGGTAAGCATACGAAATCGTAATGACGTGCAATCAACGGACGGCTCACAATAAAAATTAATGTTTGTAGTTTTATACGTATATTGTATGGTGTGCAGTGCATTGAAAACGCGTGACGCCGTGACGCGGCATCTGCATGGCTCCAATTATTTTTTAGCTTATATGGATTGTTTTTTTTTTTTTTCAATTTTTTTTTAAGCCAAGAGAGAAAAATGATGACTGACTTGCAGCTTGTGAGTTATAAATTGTAAATTGTGAGTTGTAAATGAAACAACAAATAAAAATATTTAAAAAATAATGTGGGTTAATTTTGACCCGGAAATATACAGGCAATTGTGGGCAGAAACTTTCCCTGTGAATATTAGCGAGACAATTGGGCAAGGGCTTTGCAAGGTTGGATGCGCTCTTTTTTTTTAAATTACTGGGTATTTTTTGCATTTGTACGATATATGTAACTACAGTTACGCAAAAAAGAGAGGTCGCAACTTATATTACTTATTGCTACGAATATAATGATATAGATAGTCTCCGATGATTTATGTAAGAAAAATTGATTGTAATGATAATGATAATAATGATAATGAAGGATAATTTATCAATTGGTTGTCGATAAAAAACGTGAGAGGGTTATTGATTATTTTATTATTGTTTTTTAATCACGTGGGAAATTTTATTTTTTTATTTGAGAGTTCGCTCTGTAATTGATATATTTATAGATAAACAAATTTATAATAAGGTTATTTTTTTGTATATAAGCGCTCAATTGAATATTTTATTTGAATTAAAATTTTTTTGTAAAGTTTTTTGTCTATTTTTCTTTTATTATAAAAAATGAAAAAAATTCAATTCAAAATCAATTAAAAAAATTCAATTTAAAACAATTTCAATAACTCATAAAACAAAACTTTTATAACTTAATTTTCTCACACTTAACATGACAATGAAAAGTCAGTCACGTTTCATCTTTGAATGATATTTTATGACGTGACACGATCTTTGACGAAGCCCATCTAGCACACCAGTTATAAGAACAAAATCTAATCAAATAATTCCCTCGCGTATTTTCTTCATTCTTCTTCATCTTTTTCTTCTTATTATATACTGTAATAAAAGTATTGGAAAAATAATTTATTGGCAATGCATGAAGTTGAATGAAATGAAATTACCCGTTGACATTGTGGCGGTTAATATTCATGACTTAATAATGCACGAGTCTGAACACGTTGAGCGCTGAAATGTCTTACAGATGCAAGCAAGTACATAAATAAAGTACAATGAAATGAAAATAAAATATATCCGGGTAAGCAGTGAAGTGGCGCTAACCTTAAAGTACATCTTAATTCGTTTCTGCCACCCACAGCATCCCACTCTCTATTCCCACTGGATAGAAGTTCGCAGCTTGTAGACTACACTCTCGACAAGCTATATATGTGCAAGAACAAATTTAATTTCCCAATGACACGTATCCCGGAGAAAATAATTAATTATACACAAAATCATGTAATTATTATTTTATATTATTATTTTGAGATGAAAAAATAATTGATTGACGTGGTATGAAGGAATATTCAATTAATTTTATTAGATGGGAATAAGAAATATATTATAAATTATAAATAATGATTTGTCAGGGGTTTAGCGGTTGTAAATTTGAATATAGGTGATTAATCTGAGCAGGTGGTCTGCAAAAAATAACTATGAGTATGATGGTCAACCTTGTTGATAGAAGAATAGCATTGCTCTCTGAGCCCACCGTAGTAACGTGTAATTCTAGGTGGTCCCCCTACTACACCCGGTACGCGCTATACCAGTACAGTCTTCGAGTACTCGGTTTATATGCTCAAGGCAGTATATTCATAATGTATCCGCACTATGCAGAAAATAATATGCCAGACGATCCATTATATCTCGAGGAGCGTACCTGAGGATCGTATTATTGCTCCGGGCGATATTAAGAGTACGACTCAGCTCCTAAGATTTTTCAATTCTAACACCCGCCTTTGTCAACCAATAAATCTGATATTTATTTTATTATATTAATACATGTTATTATTAGATTGCAAAAATTTTTAAACAATGATCCTTTTATTTTTATTATTATCACTATTATTATTAATATCGGCTTAATCTTAATGTCCGATTTTAGTTTTTATTTAATTACTATACACTGGGACTATATAATACAAACAAATCTATTCTTTTAACTCTGACGGTACTTATATTATTCATATGTGACAAAAGTAACTTTCTGTTCTTTTCAAAATATTTTTTCAAAAGTCAATTCGACGTATGACTTTATTTATTGATTCATTTTTTTGAAAGTAATACAGGAAATTTCGGGTCTGCTTATTTACAAAAACAATTTGACGTTTAACTTTTAAGAATTTTTTTTTTTAAATATTTCATTGAGTTGATAAATTATAATTAATTTACTACAATAAATAAGTAATGGTTCCTTTCTAAATACAAGACAATTTTTTTTATTTTAAACATATGCAAACTGTATCAATTACGTTCGAATAACTGAAATTGAATAAATTAACATTTGTAATTTTTTTATTGTTCGTCAAATATTTTATTGATGATTAAAAAAATAACCAGAATTTTTAAACAATTTTTTTTAGAAAAATTTTAGAAAACAAATTGCAGAGCCTAAATATTTGTTATGTAAAAAATATTAATTTAGGGTAATTAATTAATTTTACATTTAAAATATTTAATGTGTTTAAGTATTTGGTCCTAGCGTGTTAGGCTAATAGACCGGGAACTTCCGAGTTTTAATTTATTGAGAATGATAGGTTTGTTTGAATAAATTGATGTAGTTGAACAATTTTAATACATATATTGTTTAAATCCAAAATTAATATCATTAGTTAATTTACAATAGTTACAATTATTACACAGTGATTGAAGTTAACTTTTCTTTCATATAACGATTTTACAATATTACCAAATTCACAAATATTAATAATTCACAAATATTAATAATTTAAAATATACCTGATAAAAATTGGTGAATCTTGTTAATTCAATTTGCTTTAGTAGATTTCACTTTCCGATTTTATTTTACCTTTACAAATGTTTTACTTTTTATACAATAGATTTACACGTGGTTTATTGAGACTTATTTAAACTATGTACGATGTTAACATTAGGACGTCAGGACAACGAGAGAGATTTTTTTGGTGACAATTGCGAGGTGTCGAACTTTAGGGCGTAACTAATTTCCACTTTGGGGGAAACAAATGACCAATTATTTGTCTATTTTCTTGGGCCCTTACCCTCTCTCTTAAATTTGTCTAAAAATGTTGCATGTCCCTCTACTTGGGTCAGAGTGCAACATGCCTTCTTACTTACTATTATGTTCTATTATTCATCTATGTGTTTGTGTATACGTAAGCGCATTTACGCATAGACAAAGACATACATTTGTACTGTCTACATTAATTTATTTATTAAAATCATATGAATAAATATGTACTCGAATCTAACATTTCTTACGTTTCCTTGAATTTAAATTATTTATTTGTAGAAATATTTCTGTTTTGTCGTTTTATAAATTTGTTTTATTATTTTAGAATTTAATTGTTTAATATTTGTTTATTTTTAATTATTTAACTTTCAAGTTCTATTTTTTTTATTTGTTTTTCATTTCATATTTAATTTTGTTGTCTAAAAATTATTTCAGAAAGTTCATTATTCAAATTTATTTCGATATTTTTCTCAACACTAAAATTCTGTCATTAAGTTATTCTAAAATCTTTTGGTTTAAAATAAATCTTTTTGTCTAATGTTCTTTATCTTTAAGTATTTCTTATTTTAAGTATAAGTGAGTTTGCTTACGTATAACAAAACTCCCATTTATCTATTTAATATCTTTAAAATACCTGGCTCCTCAGACTAATTACGGGAATTTCCCTGGGCCTTTTGCAAAGATCGAACGAGACACTTAATGACCACACTCGAATTATCTTTTACAATCGTTAAAATTTAAATAAAATTATACTCGATTTTTTATAATTAATAAATATGTAAAGAAAAATTTCTTTACATAACATATTTATGTTTAATTTATTTTTTCACTCAATTAAAAGCTTAGCTAATTACTCATAAAAAGCATAACGATAAAAATTCCAGATTTAAAAATTAATATCAATATAAACTTAAAGTACAACCCAATATTTTAATCCACAATAAGTCATCCAAAAACAAAATAAATTAAAATCCTTGAAACAGTTTCGAACTAGCGACCTTCCGGTTGCTCAGCGATAGATAACACCGCCACGTAAAATCCAAATAAATATTAAAAAGTATGTCACAGATAAACTATCATCACCTGTTAAATAAAATAAACTCATTCACCATTAAAACTCCAAATAAAAGTCTCTCACGTAATATGGAAAACCCAAACCGAGTGCTGGTATTAACAATCTAAAAAAGAAATTCAGACTGTACCGGTCATTCCACCGTCCTTGTATCGATACAAGGCCTCTCTTTCTCTACCTGTTGAATTTATTACCGACGAATATCCCCGGGAAATTCGCGGAGTTACTCAAGCGGATAATGCATCATCGAACTGGAGCTCGGTGTATAGTTAAACCGAGCACAGATAATACGACTAAAACTACAGCCCGAGCTTGTATAAAGACGCGGGTGTGCGTGTGACGGTGGTAATCGGTAGTTTGTCAGCGGTAATTCGCGGTGTCCAACGCAAACACTCAGATTCTATAGTATATTCATATCGAGCTAATAAATATGTGCGTGCATCGGTTACGAGACAGCTCGGCACCGTCAATCGCTAGTCGATTGAGGTGAATGAGTAAAAAATGATAAAAAGCCGTACACATACAGAGGCGCAATAGCGTGACGGGAAACGATCCAGGACGATCTTGACGACTTAATCGATATACTCATGGGACTGTGACGGAGGTCAAGCCCCCCGCGGAGATATTTAATTTTATATTATCTCTATCTGAAACGCTATTTCCCGCGTAATTTGGAGTTTTTATGCAATCCCGATCGATAATTAACAATCGATGTTCAATAAACAGTTATACAGATTTACAATTTGCATTACGTAGGCATCAGACGGTAATAACACGCCATACACTATGAGCTTACCGTAAAATTAATAGTGTGTATCATATCATATCCCCACTGATGTGATACGAAGAGCCTAAGCATATATTTGTTTATTATTATACATAGATTGGATTGCATTTGTGAATTACATGTATGTATATGCATGTAGTAGCACAGATCTATTCAAGCGAGACAATAAACGTGAGAACACTTATTCGTAACCCGGATGTAACCAGTAATCGCACAATCTCGAGGATCTAATCGACACGTCCGACGGTTACGTCTAATTTCTTGGTACTTTTTTACCGTGTAGACAGTATGTTTATATCGGTGTAAATGAGTATGAGTAAGATGAAAGTATACAGATGAGAATATTTTCAGGTCATGTTAAATAAAACTACAAGACGAGTATATAGCTCTCCTATTTTAACTAATCTAATGTAATAGACACACACATTAAACCTAATATTTATTATTACATTATATGTTATATGTTATGGTTATAGTTATAGTTATCGTTATGGTTATTATCAAAACTATCATTCTCGAGATACCTATTACTCTCTAAACATGAATATTCACTTATTTAAGTGAGAACCGAGCCACTGACTTGAAAAAGTGGCTCGATTGGCACTTAAGTTAAGTGAATATTCACTTATTTGATGAATTTTCACTAATTCAGTTTTAGGGAGTAGACTCAAAACTTACACCGGAAGGAATCCTCAAATCAACCATCAGCCGGTCTAATTACAGATCCATTAGGAGCAAAAAAAAGGCAAACAAGAAATTAAATCTCGATAAGGTGAAAAAAAAAGGGGGTCTTCATCTTCAAACACGTCTTTCTGCTCTAAATATTTCTATTTGCTTGTATTGAGTTTAAATAAACTTGTTTTCAGAAAATTTGAAATTTCCAAATTAAATTCCAAGTACCTCGAACTCGGTTAGGTATTTACATTGTCGAGATATCTTTTCATGTCTGCGTGATAAATAGTAGCACTCGAACGGTTGCAGTTACAAAAAGTAGCCCAAACAGAATAGAAGAAAATAAAATAGATTTTTCAATGACAAACTTTATTCATGATTTACTTTTTGAAAAGTCTTTTATATCGAGATTTTATCGAACGCTGGCATGGGTCAAAGACCGTTAGCTTTTGTCGTGACCTCGTCCTTCGTAAACGAATTTTTACCTATCATTTATTTACATACATACACGTTTGTACATTTCAATACATCGGTGTATAATATATACGAGTAAAGTAAAGAAAAGTGTACGTAAGTATAAGTGGAACGAAAACATTTGATATGATACTATTACTGTGCATTGTCAACGTGGTCCATGATCGTTGTTTATATACATCATATACATTACACATATGATATATGTATATTTGAAGGGATTACCGTTAGGTGAATCCGGTAACAAAACAAATAAAAACAAACCAAACAAAAAGAGCTTAGTTCAACTACACTTGGGCTCAAACTCGGGTCTATTGGTTATGAGGACAAGCTTATTGCTTCACGGTGACTCTGTTCACTAAATTGACCCTGAATGTTTGTTGTCGTTAATCTCTGAGAAATAGTTGCTCTTTAAACTTATTGTTGTAAGCATGACTTGCCGGTTTTCATCCATTTCGATCATTCGATTGCTTCCTTATGTATGTTATACTGTATGTGTACTCCTCAGGAAAAAAAAGTTTTGAAAAAACTCACAAATGTTCATTAAATTTCTGTCCTCTAAAAAAATATATAATCACATTTTTTTCTATAATTTTATCGTCTCTAAAAGCCAGGTAATAGATTAAAGAGTTCTCTTTATAACTTAATACTTAATGTATTTTACAGGATATCAGAGCATTAACAAAACATAAACGATCTCAGATAAGTTATATCCCATGTTCTTCATTTAGCGATAAAGCACAAGCTCTTAGAGGCGTGAACTAGTTATCGGAACTGCTCAGTGCGAATCAATTCTATCTTTACCTTTACAATATAGCATTATCTACGAATAGAGTTATAAATTTCATTGACTGCTTCTCTGTTATTTAAACATTAAACACATTTTCCAAGCTAATCGTCAAATTAAACGGAATTAGTACTAAACGACCGCTGATTGCTGATAATTGATAAATTAATGGGAAAGCAACTTTGTTGAAATAACTTTCGATAGTAATCTGTGAACCAATTAATCAATCCACCTCTGCTAGCCTTTACTCACAAGCAGACTCTATATAACAATAATAATAATAATAATAATAATAATAATAATAATAATAATAATATCTACACGTTGTATATCATAAATAATATTTAAGTCTAAAAAGCATGTTTTATGTGAACGTTATCATATTTGATAGTTGCTTGAAATTTCTATTATAAAATTTTGTTAATGTCATATTGATTATGATTGTACGTGTTACTTTCTATGTCGTTTATAAAATATCATGAGTATCATGATCATGAGTGAAAGCCTCTGTATATATATATTTATATTAACTGTTAAATAAAGTGGACTGAAATGGTAGTGATTGTATTTTATACTTTATATTTTATATTTATAAGTAATATCAGTGGAGTTTGCTCTAAAAGAGTGTGGAAAATTAATAGAATTGAAATGTCGGAGATTGCTCAGTGATAGATGTTGATAGAGGCTAGGAAGTGAATATGATCTAGAGTCTAGTCTAGTCTACTTGAGTTAAATTTTTATAATATATTGTATTATATTATATTATTATATCTCCACAAACTTGAAATGATACCACACACGATCGTATTATTATTAACAAGCTGTACCATTTATCTGAGTGAGCTTTGTTATTACGTCGACTCGTTTTTCGAGTGCAACTTGCCTGAAATCGACACGATAATTCACCATTTCATTGCCATTACATACCATACAATACGTGCTTTAGAGTTTTTCCAGCGGCTAAAATAGTTATTGAAAAATCCCAACCCGACCGAAGTTTTAAGAAAATCCAATGCATTTAAATCGCGCGTTTACTTTTATTTCTCTGTCTAAAGTACATTTCTTAAACAGAGCCATCAATATCAAGCATCGACAGACTGAGCTTAAAATCCGCGAGGCCGGATTCTCGTTTAAAAGCTTCCTAAATAAAAGGACGAGATGAACGGAACTTGAAGCTGTCAGATCTCACGCAGCTCGTGCGGGTAATCCTCGAGGATTTTATCTCTAGCTCGACGTCCCTCGATCTCAAGTTTTTGTGATGCCTTTTCCTGATGCCTGCGGCCAAGTAGAACTCGTTCCCTTCCCATTTAGTCACCCTCCAAGTAAAGTTTGTCTTTGAGGTTACTAGAGAATTGGGAACAAAGCACCCGAGGAGAGGAAACAAAGATTATTTTATTCAACATCCTGATATCATGGTAAATTTATTTTATTTTACTATAATGGTACTATACGTAGTCAGTAGCTTTTTGTGCCAACTGGGACATTGAACTTCCGTGGAGGAACAAAACTTATTTTTATTGATCACTTAAATTTTACAGCTCCCAAAAATCCAACTTATTTTCTCCGGCGTTAAAAATAAAATAAAACAGTAAATCATCGAAATTACAATTTTTCACTGCCATTAACATCCTCTACATGACCTTAATTACGTCCAATAAAATGTTAATCTACTACCAGTATCTGGTACAGTACAGTATAGAGACTAGTACTAATAAATACTAACATACATACGCACAGTAAATATTAATGTTGGAAAAAAAAAGTTTTCAAAATAAAACAATGGATACTTTATCGCTCGACTAATATTTCTGAAACTAATTTCCATCTTACGGTTGTTAAATATTAGCATTAAAGCCACCTGACTAAACTTTTGTTAAAAGTTATCAGACGTGTAATCTAAAATTGATGGTACTTATTACTTGAATATTAGAATTCCCCGAATTTACAGTCGAAAGAAAAAGATGAATAATTAAAGTAACAAGTCTAGTGTCTGGCAGTTAAACTTGAGTATTTGGACTGGATCCAACTTCAAAATTCAACAATATCACTCACATTTTGCTCTAAATACTTCCCTCGGAATTCGGGATTCCGTTCCAAGAATATTCCAAGAGCGAAAAATCTTGTCAACTCTTTTGGTATCTTCTTGTCTTGATAAGATTAAATATCTGAGCAGAAAGCAGAGTAAGAGGGTCAGGAAATAAGTCCTGCGTACAAATCAATCCATTTGATTTGGCTGTGTCGGTATTTGGGTTTTGTAACTAACAACGAGATTAAGTCCGCGCATCCATCAGCGTGACAGCAGAATGAGCATTATTTGGGGCGTTAATATAATGGTAATGAACGTGTAGGTATATTAGTTTTAGGCAGGTCATTTAGAGGCAGCGGTGTTCGCGGACAAGCAAGAAGTAATTGTCGGTGATAGAGTCTCGTATGAAAACGGTTCACTGGTTTGTTCGGTATCGGAATCGGTATCGGTGGACTAATTTGCTCAAGGCAATGACGGAATGACGAATGGGGATTGTCTAACTGACACACCCTTACGAATTGTAACATTTGTTACTGTTCATCAATGTGGCGTTTCCGTTAGATTCATTATGCCGAGCGCTGTACGGAGCTTGTACCGTCTTGGTACTTGGTACTTCGTATCAATGCTGAATTCATCTTAGTAAATAGAAACTCAGTCAAGTAATTGTATAGATTAATGGCTCTCAATGTTTACTCTAAGATTATTCATGTTATCGTTTGTTGATTTCATTAGTTACTTTATTGCCTTGTTATATAACTGATATCGGCAATTAAAACTTCCTTTCTTTGCTAATAAATAGGATTTTTCATCTATAATTCAATTATTTTACTAAATTCTTCAAATGGTTGACAACACTTTCATAGCATTCCATTCTGTAGCTGAAAAAATATATATCATATAGATCCTAGTAAAGTTGTTACTAATTTAACAATTATAAAAGTTGTAAATAAATCGAAGTTTACAAATTTTGAATGATTTCAGATAAAAAACCAAACTGTTTCCCAATTACTTTTGTTGAATGTTAAGGATTATACGTGGGACTGAATGAACAATAAGAAAATATATTTATTATTTTAATAATTTATAATTTAACAAAATCTTTCAACTGACTATTATATTGTTTACACTAGAATCTCAACCAGCAATGTTTGGACGTATTTAATGCAAGTCACTACCGTGTCTCTGAACTCAATAATTTAAAGAATTGTGTTATTTTTTCTCATAACTATTAAATTTAATATTCTATAAATATTAAAAATTTTATGATACTTTAATTTAAGGCTCAAAATAATTTTTTGATCAAATTTATCTCCATGTTCCATTTTGTTCCGGGTGTTATTAAATATCTGTGACATTTGCCCATATGGCCATCGATTGAAATTTGATTTTCACCCTAACATATGACCTAAGAGTAAACCAATTACTGAAAAATATTTTTAACCGCAAATTAAATTTGTGACCAATGGTAATATGATCCAGAATAAATTTATGTCGATTTTTCTCGTGAAAATTAATTTTATTAAAATTGTTTTTTCTGTAATTTTTGATAATTATAGTAAAAAAAAAAAAATGGTAGCAATTTTCTATTTGATTAAAAATTTATGAGTATAATAAAACATATATTACTCAGTAAAAATAGCGATAATTCCTATCATCGAAATCTCATTATCCATTATAAATTACTGGAAATACATATTAATAAAATGTTACATAGTACTGTTTTTTAGAAAGGTCGTGCAATCCGCTTCGAACCTCTGAAGCATTTAATGATATGCTTCTGCTTCGATAACTCCGAAAAAAAATCCATAAGCATTTTGCGAATTAATTATTAATAATGTAAAAGAAAAAAAACCAAACGCAAATTCCCGATGGTGAATAATTAAATGAATAATAACTGCATACATTATTATTATTGAAATCTCAATAACGTTAAGAATTTAGTACATACAATCGGAATAATTGTGATGATCATAGAAATGCGAATTATTCTTCAGAAACATACAATTAAGAAGCCATATATCCTGCTTTCACTCATCAATGTCCAAAGCCAGTGCAACAAAGTCTCACTAAATGTACAGTGAATTTGTTTCCGCGTTTATTTCTCCATAAAAACAATGAGACGTGTTAATCTTTGTGATTTCGTTATCCCGCGATCTAAGATCTTAATTTTAATTTTAATCGTTGACATTAAGTCGACAAAACAAACAATCAAATAATTGCATAACTGAAAAATTAGGAATTTAATTAAATATAAACGATAAATTTTGAATTTTTTAGATTGTAAAATGCCGCCACCTGATCCCCAGCGTTAAGTCAGGCCTCCAAAAAATGGCCTCGATTCTGAGCGACGGCACGGGTCCCGGCGGGCCCGGATCCACGAGGTGCCTGCTCCTGTTGCAGCGGTCTCTGGCCATTCAACTGAGCCGCGGACCTCCGCCAATGATTCTCGCCACCAGTCAACACGAGACCATCAAGGAACACCCGGCTGACGAGATGTGGATGTATGACAAGGGCTACAATCTCTTCCAGGTAAGTCTCATTACTTTCTATTCAAGTTCTTTCTTTCTTTTAAGTATTATCTATATAATTAAGAGGATAAGAAGAATTTTGTGATGATCGGAAAAATATTAAGCCAAAGTTCTTCATTCATAATAGTCAAAAAATAAAATTCAAAAATTAAAAATCAATAGTCGTCATGCCGGTTACATAGTGACATAACTCTAGCAATAGTTTTATGACAATCAAGTCCCGTTAAGTTAAAAATAAACTCGTTGCTGATTGGACTCACCGTTATGCGTGGGAATAAAGTACAAAGGAGTAGTCCGTAATTTCATAAAATTAAAATGTATAACCTGACGCAACAATTATTGCTGAGACAATACCGGATACTTATTATTTGTCTTAAAGACCTTTTTTTAATTTATTTAGCAAATACCCTGACCGCTAAAATCATCACTACCAATACACCACTGTACTTTTATATTTATATTACGAGTTACATTGAAGTAGCTGTGCATTTACAAACAATGTGACTTCGCTCTGCTGTCTTGTCATTTTAATTCGTCAAATAAAACAATAACCGTAATTGTTATTATCATCATCGTGGATTTTATTTAATAGTCAGCATTTATATTAATGAAATTCTTCTTGTGAAACGTAAATATTTTAACGAAACAGCTGACAATTTTATTATGCAAACAATTTTTTTTTTTCTATTGCTACCTCTGCAGTTTTAGTCTTTATTATAAAATGCCCTGAATTTATTTATAACAACACTATTGTCATTTTTTTAATACTTGACATACATTTAAAAGTACTCTTGGAAAAATAGTGTACTAATGAAATTGGCACGTCTCATTGGCTTTGACCAAAAAAAGTGCTGAGTCGTTATAAATTAGACAAAAGCTCCAACCCGAGTCTGAGCTTATCGCTCTTTTTGTAACAAAATTGACCTACAATTTTTGTTTGATTCAATAATTAAGTACAAAAATTTTTTTTCATTTTACCAAAAATTCTGGGATGGGCTGAAGCTAAAAATAGTCTAAAGTTGAAACTTGATTGTTGTCCCAATAGAACACTGAAATTTTCATAAAAAAATAAAACGCTCTAATAAGTGTACAGTAATGATTATTGTCTATATAATCATAACTTTATTATTTATGATACTATTAAGGTAAGAAGAACATAAATCTTCTAGCAAACAGAATATTACTTCCCAGTGTCACGCGAATCGATAAATTTGTCCAGTGTTTTTATCAACAATAATTCAAAACGATATTAATCTACATAATGGCCTTGAAGAGTGATTAATTACCGCGTAACTTTACCTTAATACTCAGCAATATAAATGAAAATTTTCCTAACCGCTAATGCACAAAATAATTCAAGAGCAACAAGAGCAATAGAAGTCGGTACCAGTAGTAAATAATAATTAATTACAAAATAACAGTACGTGATACTTACAGTCGGTGTATTTATAATTTGAATGAAATTATTTTTTAGTAGTTTATTGAATATTTAAATATATATATTTACTAGGCAATAAAGTGTAATACTTCTTAGTGGTATTTACCGTTTTCTTTTTATGTATACACGGTAAATATCGGTGTGGATGTAGAGTATTATGTATAGATAACGATATGAATTCAGGTAAGTAAATATCTCTCTCCTCTTTAACATCAATATGCAGTCATGGTTGATGTAACATACCAGATAAAAAATAATAATATTCAATAAATTAACGACCTTGTCTGTGTTATTATTCAACTACACAACTACAGATTATTAAACATAAATAAAAAAATAGTAATCATCTTTGTTTTTTCTTTAAGCAGTAATTTAATAATTACTTTTATTACAACGAGGAAAATTAATATTTATTACAGAAAAAGTCCCAGGTCATTGAATCGTTGAATAAATAAAATATTTAATATAATAATATCGCGGCTTTAGTATATTAAAAGCATTAGATCTACTAACTAAAAATTTATATACAAGTTCTTTTCCAATTACTTCAAATGAAACAAACTAATTAAAAAATAGAAAAAAAGGCGCCGAGTATACCATCAATTTGAATAACATATTTTCTTTTTACATGATCTATTTACTAAATTAAAAATTCCAGTCACACATTTTAACAAGTTGAAATAATTATAACCACTACTATTCAGTAAACTATTCAGTATTCATTTTTCTTTGAGTAATGGAAGGCCATTAATATCAATAAATGCTCACCGGTGAGCTAAGTATCATCATACAGACTACCTGAATAATTATGAAAACATTTTTTTATTGGTTGCCCTTTTTTTAGTAGACATGATTAATAAGTGAAATTAATTCTTGAAGATATTATCTTGGATCATTTTTTAACTTTAAATTCGGATAAATTTCTCAAGTATCTAAACAAGTGTAAAATTAATTTAATTGTTCCTTTATTATACCGTCTAAAAAATTACTCAATTTTTTTTTATCAATTAAAACTATTTTTTAACAATTAAATTTATTTTATAGCTCGATTTTGTAATTTAGTCAATATTATTCAAATTAATTCTACAAAAACGCGTTTTTTACAATAACATTAAACACGTGATTTAAGATTTCATATTTATTTACATCACATCCTTAAATGTCGAAATGACATATAATTTTTTTAATGAATATTCACATAAAATAAAATTCAAATTTAAACAAGAGAAACTACAAAAAATTAAAAAAACAATTTATGATTTTCGACAGTTTTTTTATATCATTGACTTTCATAAATTTTTTATCTGTTAAAAAAAAATTACCCCCAACAAAAAAACAGCAATATTTTATCCGACCTAATAGAGTAGTTTTATCGAGTGCTTGAGAATTTCAGTCGTTTGCAATCCAACATTGATTTCGGCATGAACAGAATTTCCCCGGAGAAAGTGACTCTTAAAATCCACCCTCAGCTTCTCTTCCCTCTATACCAGACTCGTAATCATTCAGACTATGATATATATAGGACATGAGGATGACTGGCCGAATAGAAACACTTGCACACTCACGTCGCAAGAGAACATCCCACCCACGGACATTAATCGCTACAATATCGATTTTCCATTGGTCGCATCGGGCTGAGCGAACTAAAACGAGACATTGTATCAAATAACAGTGACATTGTTCGTAAGACATTCCAGTGAATCATCTCCAGACTTGTGACTTATAATTTATCGATGATATTTTTTGAATATCAGAAGAGACTATAGCACAGCTTTCGTATTGTATCATCGATGCAGACATTTATATATTAATATTAATATTTATAAAGATCAAGCTGATGTGTTCCGGGCTGTAGTTATTCACGTATAGTAGGATCGTACATCTGAGATGAAAGCTGAATTATATTAAATAAACAAAGAATATAATAAGAGGCATAGTCTTGCAGTGAATTTTGCATCGGTGTGTATATTCGATCGATCTTGGAATATAGTTTATTCCCGGAAAAGCAACCTCGACGAGGGCATTGGCTCGGTAACTTGCTCACGCACGGTTAGAGTTGTTGAGTGTGCTCTTGTATATTGTAGACTAAGAAATAGAAGAAGTCCAACCGTAAGAACAAGAACAAGAATAAGAATAAATATAAGTATATACAAGAAGAAGGCAAACTTGATGTGCGCACAATATTATACCGAGTCCTAGTCAGTTTTGTTGAGGTAAGTCGAGTCTAAACTCTTGAATCCTAGACTGGATTACTATACGTGCTGACTTGGAATGGAGTATCGAGTATGGAGTTGTACTTGTACTTACATTATATTATAGGATAGGTAATGTGTAATGGTGTTTGATTCTGTTGAAAACGCAGGTTATGCTGGTACATGCTGGCGAACCGAGTTTACTAGCCGGACTTAAAACCGCCCGTCGAGTATGCATAAAGATAAGAGAGGCGTCTCCTCTGGGGCACCCAGGAATTCCCTTTACTTACTTACCAGGCAACAGTGAATTACTAAGTCGAGACGGCCTTCGGCGACAAGATTCTATTTATTTCCGCGGCAATAATAACATTTTAGTTTTTTATTGAGGTAGATGAGGATGAGAATGATGAAAATATCGTTTGATCCTACTCGGAAGTTATTAAATGTTTGCATTGTGAAAAAGTTTAGAAAATCCAAAACAGTAAGTTTTTTTTTTGATAAAAAAAAAATTAAATTAATTTTTGATTTTAGATCACTGTCTATTTTTTAAATTTTTGATCTAAATGAATGTATGCAATGTGCCTGTTCAAGAAAAAAATTTTATTACTTATAAAAAAAAAAAACAAAATCTAAAAAAAATTCAAGTTCTTAAAACATTTCAGAACAAAAATGAAATTTTGTTGAAAAATAAAAAAAAAGTTAATTAACAGATTTACAGAAAGGCTCAGTTAGGATGGCTATCAAGGTAGTTCTAGACGAGAAAGTTTAATCTTTTGTTGATAAGGAAGACTTTTTATTCAGCAACCGTATTGGCTGTAAAAACATTTTTCCCTGTGGATGAGAAGCAAAGATAAAAATAATAATCCTCATATATGACTTTTATAACGACAGCTTTCGATTCGGTGATATGCGGACACGAGGTAAACCAAAACCACTTGGTGAACTGCAGTGAGTACTTTCGCCCAGACCGAGTGTCTAGAATTATCATACATTTATTATTACACTTTATGTGTACTCCTGCAGCAAGTGTCTCGTATTTGTGCATACATGTTTCCATTTGTATATATGAATACAAATACATTATTCTAAACAGAACGCGAGGGGTATAAAACCACGTCGCGGTTTTCGTTGACCACTTCTGACCGTGGTAACTTGTCACACTTTCACTCAGCCCTCGTACTTTTATGGAAATTTATTAATTTTACTAAAAAGTCACTTTATATAATTGTCTGGATGCTGTTAGTTCGTTGTAGAATGGAAGATGTTTTGTTTAATTCTCGAGGAGGCGCATCGGTAAACGGGGAACAATTGATGCGCTTACGAACATTAAAGTTTTCCATAAAACGTTTAGCACCATTGGTTATTAATTTAATTAGTCAATAACACAACGTGTGGTTTTTCTTACTTTTCATTTGGCTTAATGAACCATTACGTTGCTTTATGTGTTCTCATTTCAATTTTAATTACACTCCATCTTTAGAATCTCTATCACTGCTCACTGCTCCCAGCAAAACCTCTACTCGGTATAAGATTTAATTAATAAAATCCTTTTTAAATTTCTGCATAATGCACTACTAGCAAGTCGTTTTTTAAACAGTAAAAATGAAAGTTATTGCTTAGTAAATTATTTACGGCTTCTTTTGACTTGGATATTTACAAAATTATGATCATTTTACTTTATTGAAGAACTTTTCCGCTTCATTCAAGATAGAAAAATTTTTAAAAATGTTTTTTTATTGAGAATTTTTTTTTAATTATTATTTTTATCAGTTTTCTCGATTTTTTAAGATTTTAAAATTTCCAGTGGCAATTTTTGCACTAAGGGCAAAAATCCATATTACTATTATTATTTTTTTATACTTTGAAAATAAAAATACTTGAATCAGAAAAAATATTATCTTAAAAATTTTATTCTCGCTTCGAGATATTTAGTTCAAATTAATTCAAGAACTTTACTTGCGAATCAAAAAAATAATAATCTTGAATAAAGTAAAAAAGTTCTTTCTTCATGAATTTTAACAATTCAACAAAGCACTTTATTAAATTCAATTATTATAACCCATAAATTTATATATTAGGATCAAGAAAATCAAAAAATTAATTCAACATTGGAACTAATCGTTTATTCAAGAAAAATTAACTTTAAATAAAACTATTACTAATTCCCAGACCTTCTCTTCTCTTCCTTGTTGATTTAACAGAAATAAAAAAATAAAAATCTTGCAACTACCGTAAGGTGCATTGCGAGAATTATAAGCTATCGGTGCTTTACCCCGTAATTTAAACAAAACAAAATAAAATAAAATAAAAATAATAGATCTGAGAAATGGCACTTATCACGTCCGTCATTACCAATCGGCAGCCTCGAGGGCCCTCTAAAACAAAACGCGCAGTCTCTAGAGTACTTAAGTGTAGTTGTAGTTATATTCCGCGGTACGTCTGTGCCATTCTACGTTCTATTGTCAAGTGCTCGATGCGCAGAGCTGAACGTTTAATCAACAACCCCTTGCTCACGTTCAATCGCTCGTACCCATAATACACACGTACTGATTGTAAGTGTATGCATATAGAAACATTAAAAAATGGGAGTACACACTGGGTATGTTATACTCCACAGACCCAAGATCTAACTTCTGCCTCGAGCATAAATCACGATAGCATAATTTATATGCTAATACCAAAAGAACCTAGCAGTACTTGGGTTTGCGTACACGCGGTATCCCGGACGTGGGTAGCATGTGCGTCTTTTCTTAACCGTACACATACACCATGCATCCATGTATTTATTATTATCTTATACATGTACTTACTTTTACGGACTTGACAAGTACGTCCGTATCAACTTGTACTCTCATGCAACATTCCTAGTTGAGGATATTACGGATTGTAACCTTGTCCCCGTTTTCATAAATATTATTATTTCTTTTTATTCTTATCTGTTTTTCAACATTAGTCTCTAATTTTTTAATTTGTTGTTATCATTATTTTTTTTATATTTTAAGTATTAATGACCGTAGTTAATTTAATTCTACGATAAAATAATTTTCTATAATAATTAATATTAATATTAGCATCGGTAAAAAAAGCTCCAGTGCTCTCGTTAACTTTCTCCGTGGGCTGTGATCACGCCATGATTTAATATTAAGCGCATTAAACCTGGAGAAAGACTGCTCTTTTGCCGATCTACATGGATAACATGCTCGATCATGAGATTTAGCTTGACGTAAGATTCATGCTCAAGTAGTATACTGTCACCCACCAGTGGTTTTATCTGCTTTAATGCTTCTCTATGCTTAAATTATTACGAGCTTTTACTGATTTATTTATAATACTGATTTATTAATAATAACTAGCAATTTGTTGAAAACTATTATAAAGTATTCTATTAATTATTTTAACGATGACAAGTGACGACGTTTCTAAAACATACGAAAATATTTATTGTCTTATTGAACTTAATTTGCCGGATTTTTATTTGTTGATTTTATGTCAGGGAGAAGTTTTATTGTCGAGATAATATCAAATGAATATTTTTTATTATTTTGGATTTTTTTTTTTAATATAAAAAATAATCGTGCACAATTTTTATGAATTCGTAGGATTATTTCATTTTTCAAAAATTAATTTTCATTAAACTTTATTCTTGTTATTTCTTCTTAATGATGTTTGTTTCATACAATTATAAATCATTTCTATTACTCAAAATTTTTAAGAAGACTTAATCTGTAATAATTTATTCATTTAAATTGAAAGCTTAATTAATTTGTCAAAATAAAAATTATGAACAAAAAAATAAGCGTGAAATTAAATAAAATAATAAAACCATTTAAATACTAAGAATAAATAATAAATACCAGTGGTGTTTGCAATTAAAGTTAATAAGTTAATTAATTCATAGTGTGAGTACCATTTAAATAAACTAAAGAGCAATTACGTCGTAATAAAAGTAAATAGAGATATAATTAAAAGAAAAAAAAAAATCTAGTAAAGTGTTAACTTTACGAATGAAATTAGAGGTTTATACGTATTTAGCAGAAATAACATTTCACCGCCTCTTGCAATATTAACTAACAACTACGTACTACTGTAGACTGTAGATGCTATGCTGTCTGATGGACGCTAAAGGGTAATCGTGCGCGTGAGAGAACGTCGAGTTATTGCATAATAATTAGTAGCTGAGCAATAACTATCGTGTACCAGTACCAGATACCAGTGTAGAATCTACATTCAGCATTTTACATTACAGCAGATACCACGGTAGTGAGAAGTTAATAAAAATACAAGTATGAATATAAATAAATACCCAACCCTAAGTACAGTTTACTATGTAATAATCCACCAAGTTCATTGCCAGCCGTGCTTAAGCTTTAACAACTTATATTCCCGCAATATTTATTCCTATAAGAAAATCACTCAAGGTATAAGTAAATTATGGAGTGAATAATCGAGCTACGAACAGTGATATACTATCCTTGCCGTACTTTTTATAGACTCAAAGTTTTTTTCCTCAGAAAATAATGACTTTATCAGCTCGGTATAGCAGCTGGAGATAAAGACACTGAATGCCTTTCTCATGGTAATTCCAATGCTATTTTCTCTTCCCCTTTTATGTGGAGTAGAGTAGAGGACTCAACGAGGAATTCTACTATCCTCACCCTTCGAAGAAATAAAACGGGCGAGCCGTCCTATCCTAGGATACTTCAATGACTTTGAACGAGCTCTAAATCACCGCACCAGTCGAGATTTCTTCGAGAGGATCGAATAAATATGATAAAATCTAAAAGTAAATGCTCCAAACGATCTTTTGCTGACGAAACATTAAAAATTATATCAATATGATTATAAATTCAATTTATTGCCTTTGAACAGCCATTGTAGAACTATTTAATTTACTTATCTGAAATTTTATAAAAATTTCAATCAACCAAAAGATTTATGAGTATGTTTTCATAAATTTTTAACTTTCAAGTTTTTTTAACAAATAATTAACCTTTCTTCTATTATTTATTAAGAAATTAAGTGTACAAAAATTTAACATATATGTCATTTCTTCCCTAAAAATGGAGACCCGACGAGATATTAAGCATTTTTAGATCGATTTGTTTTGTCTCAGGACACTTTGTCTTACGCATGTGCAGAGTGGGTGTAAACTTTGTTCCTCAAAGACGTTGGCGTATCGATTCTCCCCGCTCGCCGAGCCCCGTGTTCCTGCTGCTGACACCTTTGAATTACGCTTGATTCTACTATTATTTTTCGACTCTTACCACCTTGTCGTTGAATGTAAATAATGTCTTACGGTTTTTGCTCAATGAAGACGTTATAAGATAACTCACTATAGCACACTCACTCACTACCGAATTTATTCAATCCCTTTAATGTGAGTACGTCTAGAGAATTGAATTCATTCACGGTCTATCGAATGGCTTTTTACAATATTTCTTTTTTTTTTTTATTTTTTTTCTGAAGCTTTTATTACTGCCTAATGGAATTTTTTATCACAAAATTTTTTATGGACGAGCTTTTGAATCCCACGTAGAAATTCTTTGAGAGTTTGCATTCTAGAGATTCAGTGAATTATTTTAGGTATTGAATTTTTTTTTTAAGCTGTCATAAAGGCTGCGATTTTTAGAAACAAATAAATTGAATTTTGTTTTGTAAAATATTTTTATAAAAAAAAATTTTTCATCAAATTTCTTTATAAATTTGAAAGAATAAATTTTTCCCAGGCAATAAAACTGATACATATTTATTAAAAAATCGATTGACAAGCAGCGAAGCGAGTAAAGGCATTGCCATAATATATATAGAGTGCGAATATAAATATAAATCAATACAACAGATAAATAATAATATTTTCTAAGCACTTAAGCCTATATCGATCAATGCTAATTCAAATGGATTTAAAATAAAAAATGAGGGATATATATCTCTCGATAGAGCAATAGTAACAATCCAGAATAAAATCAGTAAAATTATTTTCACCTGAGGTATCATATAGGCATAAGCACACCCATTTTCCCTTGTGTTGATATAACTCATACGAATAACTGATAATGAGAATTAGTCTTAGCCATAATCCACGTGCACGTCCGTCATGGCGATATGATTTCGTATATATGTTGACGCCGGTGAGCTTAACACTCCTCTACTCTCGCTGATACAAATTAACCCTATTATTGCCGGTCGGTAAATGCAACGAGCTGGCTATAAATTTTCATCAGCCAGCTCTGAATCTGCTATTATCTTTATAGGACTTGATATATTAGTTCTGGCTTTAGAGTTTCACTCGTTTAAATTATCGCACGTCAAAACAATCTAAATAAATTCTCACCCCTTTTAGCGGTCGATCATTGAATACTGCGCCAATATAAATATAAAAATGAAATAGCAGAAATAAATAAATAAATAGAATAAAGAGCCGCTATTACTTACAAATCTCAAGCATTCACAACTCTTATTTACGATCGTACTAACCGATTCTCCTTATGTCCTCGGCAATCCTGCTGGTATAGTAAATCGAGGGTTGGAATGACTGAGTAGGGAAGTAAAGAGGGCGAACCAGCTTTTTTTCCGAACAGCTTCTAAATGGTCCTCTATGCAGTAAACACTCAATGGTACTGCAGTATTTCATCCGTTTGACGTGAGTCAGAGGGTCTTAAGTGGACATAGTAAACACTTGGACTTGGTACTGACAATTGTTTTATTTGTTTTAAATCAATATTCGCTTATTATTTTATTTTACGCGGATGTTTATCGATATTTATTTTTCTGTGTAATTTTATTTACACCAACTTAGTAATTAAATTAGGGTTTATTGGTATTTAAATTCCCCAAGTAATAATCTTCAGTAATTATTGGACAATTGATCAATGTAAAGTTTAAATATGTACAAAATTTTTCACCAATATGCTTAATACTATTTTTAATTTTTAATAATTTTATATCAAGTGTCGATAAAAAAAATAACTATCTATTGCAAATGACAAGAATAATTTAGAAAAATAATTTTAATTATAAATAACTAGCAACCTTGCGTTCACTATGTGACTGCCGTGACTTGAGAACTATAAATAATTAAAATTTTGCTTTATTAAATAGTGACTTTTGTTAAATTGTACTGTACTTTTTTAACTATTGACGTTTTTAAAGTTATAAACTCATCCCGATGTTACCCTCATCAAGAGCTTTCATTTGAGTATCCACATGTATTTTGATATATTTTTCATATATACATATATATATATAAAATATGTAAATATATGAAAAATTGATGTGGGTACTCAAATGAAAGGTCTTGATGAGTGTAACATCAGGATGAGCTTATATCTTTAAAAATGTCAATAGTTCACGAGATACAAGGTCATTTCTTAATTATGTAGAATATTTTCGAATGCAGTCTAAATACTTATCATAATAAATTGACTATTGGTGAAAATTATATGAAACCATAAAAAGGCACAATTCCAGGTCAAGACTTTTCCAAGGATACCAAATTTAACCATAAAAATCCATTTTATCATATAAATACACTGGCCACAAAATTTTGCTTATTCTCTTAATAATACAGATAAATTAATTGCAAGACATTGATTTTATTTACATTAATTAATATAATTTTTTAAATTAATTGCAGAGCTTCTTGGAGGCAAATTCCAAGTGTTGGTGGAATGCAGCATTAGTGGACGCGACTCGTCAGCTACGATACAAAGGACATGTATCACCGGGTGTTTTGATGGTGGGTGGACCTCCTTGTGCCTTGGAAGTGCTGAGAGCAGCCTGGTCTCGTAATGTTTTAAGACCACCGGCTGATCATGCCATCACGTGTCTCGGTAAGTTATTTTATCATGTCTCTATTATAATAAATTAAAATCACTATTAAAACGATTTTAAAAATACGATAGTGCCTCGGTAATTTATAGTGAGATTGCGTAATGTAAAATAAGAAACAGGATTTTTTTCGGATAAATACGACAGCGGGAAAAATATGAGTTGATATCTCAGTACAATATTCAACGG
Source organism: Cotesia congregata (assembly GCA_905319865.3). Taxonomy (NCBI): domain Eukaryota; kingdom Metazoa; phylum Arthropoda; class Insecta; order Hymenoptera; family Braconidae; genus Cotesia; species Cotesia congregata. The sequence goes on from CAJNRD030001124.1 coordinate 21,331,271, forward strand.
AGCATGTAAATTACCGTGCGTTATTTTATCTTATTTTATCTTCGCACATAACACTAGAGTCTTGCTTTTTTATATTATATTATACTACATTACTGTATAATATGCCGAGCGGGAGTGAAATAGCTCGGAAAATATATTCGGAAGATGCGTGTCTTTACTCGTCTTTGTTGTAAAGTATACAAAGCCTGAGAGTGCTGTTGTACATGAAAAAGTGTTATCAGGTAGCGAGAATTTATACAAGCGACAAGTCATTGTCGTACATGTTCTCGGATACAAATATATTTTCTTAAGCTCCCACACATGCGATTATTCATTCAATAGCATATACACCAGTCTTCAAGGATATAATACAACATATTATTTTTTGTCATTTAAACCAGAGACACCGAACGCGACACTCGCAAAACCTAATGCAATTACACGGAAAAAGCTGTCCGTTATATTAGTATGAATTTAAATTAAATGTTGCCGCGTACGCAGTAGATGATACACATTTGCCTGCCAGCGTATTTGTAATGTATTTTATCTGGACTCATATGTAGTATAGATACGTACAGTATATCTGTTTACAAACCAAACCAATGCATTACATATAGAAACTCTATAATTACTCCTAGTAACTTTTATGTCTCTTTATCGGTGAGTATAAATTACTTTTATACATCATACTTTCTACTTTATTCAAATCAAATCCCTCAAGACAAATTTCTTTATACCATTTATATTTATGTTTATTTAATTATTTATTTGTACATCAATAAATACATATCTGGACTTTTATATTTTATATGAATTTATATGATTGTCATTTTTCCTTTTTTACGTGTCCGCTTTGCAGCTGGTTATTTTTATTTTTTATTTCATTTTATCAACTATCATTTATCATCATTTTTTTATTACTCGGTAGATTTTTTATTTGTACGATCAGGAATACTGAAAGTCTTGAGGAGAAAAATTTATAAAGTCATTTTGCAATTTAATGTGAATAAATTATTCAAAGTTCCAAATAGTTTATATTTTTTTATAACACCCAGAGGTGCAATTCAATTTTTCAGTATTAGTTGTTAGATTTTCTCAGGCATCCCAGAGAATTGTTTTGAAAAGTTATATCATCTTTAATCAAATTGAACTAATTCTTGAACTAAAATCTTGTTCTTGGGTTAAGTAAATTTTACTTGATTTAAGAATTTTTATTCTTGATTCAAGTTAATCCAATTATTAAGAGAATATTCTAGTCCAGAGTAACAAAATTCTCCTGTAAATAATTCTCTTACATTAAGTTAATTTTTTTTTATTATTATACAGAAAGAAGCTGATTTCTTTTCGAAAAAGTTTGAGACGTAAAAAGATGTTTCCTTAAAATTTTAATATTGTCATAGATCATTAGAATTGAACTATTTTACAAGCGTTCTATTATAAACAAAAAAAAAAGAAATAACAGAAACTTCGATCAATCTTTGGAATGTGTCACGCATGATTTATTTATCAGATCAGGTATAACTGGCATTATATACAGGGGTAGCAGAATTCCTAGGGCATTTATATGCTAAAATATGCGATTGCATCTGAATAAAATATGCGTCGGAAATAATTAAAATAAAATATTATATCCACTTAAACATAGCAGTTTGTAAAAATAAAACTCCATAATAGATCTATCAGCGAAATTGTCTAAACAAGACGAATCGACGTAGCTCTCGTCTGCGTTATCTTACGTTTATTTGTTTTAGGGTAGATAAATTTTTCACTGAATGATTAATGATCTGAGAATAGGCAGGAAGTGTCGCGGTGATAAATAGAATTATTAAAGTTTTATAAAATCAGAAGTAGCCAATAAAAAATATGTGATGGATGCCGGATAAGCCTAGACTAAGTCAGGAGAAAAGTTAAATAAATAAATTGTTCGGATGAGTGCTCACGGGTAATAGTAATATAAAGACAGCAGGCCAATTACGCAAGGAAACTCTTTTAGTACGTGGACTCTTAAGTACGCACGTTTTATTTCGTTTAACTTGTTTACGTGTGTATTAGCATAGGAATTTAATGATCCACGCGGCACGTAGGCGTCTTGATACCGGGATAAGACGTAATCACAAGTGCGATGATACCAGTTCATATAACAGTCGGGATATTTTATAACTTAACATATTTGTTTGCTGAGGTTTATTTATGTTCAATTCCGTTAAATATATTGTTTATATCGCACTTTCTAGGGAATTTTTCCTTGAATGACATCGTTATAAAAATCGTTTTGTTTTAATAAGATATTTTTTTATCTAAGAGCAGTTAATAGTTAATTTTCAAACGTGTTTTGCTCATGTGTAAGATAAAATTTCGAAAAAAAAAACGCTTCGCTCTTTAATAGATAATTTAATTATCTATCGAAGAGCGAAGTGCTTTTTTAAAAATTTGCATTTATTTTTTTTTTTACAAAAAATCAAATGATATGATTTTATAATTTTATTTCTGATATAAAATTTCACAATTTTCAACATTCTCGGTTTTATCAAAAATTTGCGATAGTTTTAGCCACGTTACGTCACGTTAAGTTTATATTGTTAAAATTTCTCTGCACGTATGCATTAAAAATAAAAAATTAAGTATTTCTTTCCTGCAGGAAAGATGAAATTTATTAAACTTTCCTTCATGTCTCTCTAGAATTCTTTAAAATAAATAACGAAAAAGCTTAGACTTTAATAAGCCGATAACAAAATACCAGAAACATTAAAATAAAAATAAAATAGCTAGGTGAATTACGTAGTCACTAAAAATAAAAACAAAATAAGCCTTGAGGGTTCTGCAAAGTCGATAGGCAAATTCTTGGATGAATCGAGGCGCAATAAGAGTTTTATATACACGTTACGTATCCTTATGTACGTGGGGATCGGAGGTAGAGGTAAAGCAAAAATAAAGAAACGGCTGGCCTGGCCTGAGGATAAAGGCGCTGTCTCTTCATAAAGATCGGGAGCCTTTAAAGACCACGATGCTCGTAAAGATAGGTGGTTAACTCAAGACCAAGAAGCTCGGCTCACTTGTGTTGGATTTTTTTGTGTTTTGCCGCGTACCAGCAGAACCTGTGCTTGTGCCTATCGAAAGACGCCCGCAGGCTCGCTAGGAAAACACCCGCTGTCTTACGTGCTGGTCCTATTCAAGTGTTTTTAGGCCGCCGTAAAAATACGTGACCTTTTACGAAAGTTAACCATTACGAAAGTTTTTTTTTTTTTTTTTTTTTAATGAAACAGGAACACGTGACAAAAAAAAGCAACAAAGTTTCGTTAAAAGTAATAAATTTAAAGCAACATAACATATCACCGTTAGTTCTTTCATCGATGTCAAACAATATCGGAGATTCTATCTCGTTATCGACGGCTCTAAACCTTCTAACGATAGTACGGTCTATAGCTACAGTAATAGTAATGAGAGTAAAGCTCTGCACTGGCAGATGAAACCGGGTGTCTAAATCATAGCTAAATATTTTAAAAAGTTGAGTTTATATCTGTAAACACGATTATACGATGCCGGTCTTCACTATGTAGTCTCAAGTGTGTGCAGAGTGTCAAAGATAAATTTACGAGATGTGAAAAGTATCCGACGTAACTTTATTCTTTAAATGATCGAACGATACGTGTACGCTTTAAATTTATCTGCCTTTTATTTTACCTTTCACTTAAACGTGTAAAATTAAATGCATCTGATTTCAAACGCGGTTAAAATATCTCACAAGTCTTGAGATTTTCTATTAAAATTGCGAGTATATATTTGTTTTTTATTCACTTTACGTGATCTGAATATAAATATTCTTATAAATCGTCTTATACACTAAGAAAAATTTGTAGGATGATTCCAATTAGTTTAACTCCTCCCGATTGAAAGATTTTATTTATATTGTTGATAAAAAAATTCAACAGAGTGAATTCTTTTTTTTTTCTATTAAATAATAATAAGAAAATAATTGATAATTTTTGTTTTTTACGTAAAATTCATCAACTAGACTTAATAACAAAATAATACAAAGTTAAGCTTAAAGTATTTGTTAGCAATTTTTCATATGAAATTTATTTTAGCTAATTAAAATATAAACTTTTTACTCGGATGTTTTTTGGATTGAAATCTATATTTACTCCATATTTTTTACAGTGCAATTTGGTTGACAAGATTATTTTTTTTTAATACAAAAATTTTATTGTTTTATTCGAACAAAATAAAAAAAGTAGGTGTGTTATGAATATGAGTATCAGTATACAGCGTATCGTGTGTAACACTGATACTACTCAAAAAAAGTGAAGTAAGTTAGACGAGAAAGATCCCGTGGAGTCTGATGTCGCCGCCTGAGGCCGAGGTCTTGTCCTCGAAAGGAGTATCTCACGGTGGTACGTTGACAGGCTACGATTTCCATCTGCGCAGCAAGCACTAGCCTTTGGGAAATTATCCATTTATTGTCCAGGGTTTTTCGTCATCTTTCATTTAGCCTTACATGCCTCTAGCCCGAGGTTACCACGCGTAGAGGCTTGCTCTTGCATTCGCCGTGTGAATTCGTCTGCGAAACGAAATAACACCGAGAGATCACGGCTTAATAACTATTTAATATCTCACGGTCCAGCCCTTACCTCGCGGGCACTCGGATATCGCTGACCCCGGCTCAGTTAGAGGGCAAACTAACCTTTGTCATCATCATCACCATCACCATCAGCATCTACTTCGTGGGTTATTGATCACTCTTTAGGCTTGCCAGTAATTAAATTCAAAGTTATACTCATTCTCATAAATAATTGATCACTTTCTGCGCATAAGACTCATCTATTAGCTGGAGCATGAGCCGGAGGGTCATATGGATTTTTACGCAGTGAAAATTAATTATTAAAACAACAAAATGTTATTCATTTTTTCAGTGATTAAATTTTGAATTGTATTTAGTTTTTTTTTTTTAATTAATTAAAAAAAATTTTCAGATTATCATTTTTGAAAAATACGAATTTTTTTAATCAAAAGTTATGTCTACACTGAAAAAAAAATGAACTTGATCCGAGAGAAAAATTCTTGAACCAAGAAAATAATTTTGAAGCGGGTAATTGTTTTGAATCAAGAAGAAAAATTCTTGAATCAAGTAAAATTTCCTTAAATCAAGAAAAATTTATTAGTTCAAGAATTTTTCTACTTAAATCAAGAAGATTAAGTTCTTCAAAAATAATATTAAAAAAAATTTTTTTTGTGTGAGAATTTTAAGAACGCATAACTACCCCTTAAAAATCAGTTCTATCACTTGATGTCATTGTATGTAATTGTCCGTCTTGATTTAAAAAAAAAAAATATGAAATGAAATTAATTAGCGATATTAATTTAAGAATAATTATAATTACGACGACCGGTAGCGAGATATGGTCGGATGTAATGCAGTAGCGAGTGGTAACGCTAAACCCACAACAGTATTAACCACCAGATACATGTGAGATACTATTATATGAACAGCGAATTAGTTGAGTAGAGCCTGGATATTATACATTATAACATTATACATTATACCGGCTACCTAACCAGCCACCAGCCTACGTCTGCGTCCTAGGTATATAATAGTAAGTAAAGCGTATCGGTGTCTTTACCACTCTCAGATCTAGCAATAGTTTGTACTCGCTCTCAACACTCTTTAATATTACGTGCAGTATAAGTACACTAGATACATATTGAGTAACGGATAATTGCCACGCGGCTAATAAATAAATCCTGGACCTCCCTCGGTCACGCCCACGGTTCGAATAATAAGTTAAGGAGCTAAGTCTAATCGTTCTCAGCTCGTGTCGCCTCGTGGTGTTTGGCTGGAGAGACTCCAAGTCACTCTATTCTGTGCTGCTTTACTTCTGCTCCTGTCCCGCGGATCCATTAACGACCAGGCACCGGTAATGAGACTGAGACCACTTCTCGCCGTACCGGGTATTAACTGCTCCATCTTACCCGCTAAATCGTTACTCTTTTTAAATTCCCTCAAGCAGTATTACGCACAACGTTTAAATTATTTGTTTTAACAAATTACGAGATCTTTTTTTCCAACCTTTCTCTTTTTTTTTTTATTTTTTTCTAGGGTTATATTTTTCTTGCAAATTAGTAATAATAATAATAATAATAATAATAATAATAATAATAATAATAATAATAATAATCACAATACCCATAAATAAATTAAAAAAAATTGAAGAATACTATTTTTTTTTTATTATTTTTTGAGTACTAAAAAATTATCAGATGTAAAAGTATAATTTTAAAATAAATACTAATCAATTTTTCATTGATTCCTGATCAATAAATTTTTTAATAATCACAATAAAATTTATTTTTAAAATTTTACTGCAATATCTTCTCACAAACTCATCATTTAAAAAAAAAAAATATAAAAAAAGTGAAAAGATGAATTCTAAATCATGTGTAAAAGACATCTCACGTTCAAAGAAATTAATGTCACGATTATCTTTTGAACTACAGGGTGAGAAACACAAGAAACAATGTTATATAAAATTTGTATAAATTTTAATATATAATAATAATAATAATAATAATAATAATAATAGTAATAACAATAACATGATAAAGTAATAACTTGATGAGGCAAATAAACGGCTTAAGAAATTTAAGATTGCAGGGTCGTGTTAACGCACTATGTAACGATGAGTGAACGACATTCTCTGGATACTATGGGTATTGTACTAAGCCCAATAAATGGATATTAATATAAACGACACACGATATGAGTACCGAGGATTCATAACTTTATATAATGCAGCGTTTAAAAACGACTAAGATGATGATAATAACAATAATAACGGAACGTTTAGCCAGGCAAGGATCTTCGGCACATGAGAATTTTCTCGTTTAGTTTTCTGTTTTCTGTTCACGAGGAATAGAAACAAAACGCCCGACAAACGTTTCCACACTTATACATGATACTTAAATATTATACTATACTACATTATATTGCTATTGCTATTGCTGTTGCATCGGTACACCTATTACACACCGGCTTATAATGCAAGATGATCCGCGGTCCACTCACTTGCTCGCTCAATCGCTCCGAGTTATCCTTTGGGTAACAACCGCGAAGGTAAGAATAAACTTGGGAACTTGGGAATAAGTTTAAGAGTAACTTTATAGTTGCCGCTCGTAAGCAAGCGAGCCCATTTATCCTTATCTTAACGAGAATCGGCAATTTTCTGGCCGACTTCGTCGCACGAGGTACTTCTTTTAGCATCACGACAAGCTGTAGTTATACATACACATATATCATATATATTTACACGTATATATAAATACTAAAACTGTGAGAATAGATCTCAGGCGGATCTCAACACTGCTTTTGAGTAATTGCCAGTGAAAGTATTACCCTATCGAAATATTACACTTTTTTCATTTTCACCCCGTGAATTAATATTCCGCGGGCGATAATATTTCTAGGGTGAAAGCTCGATCATTTTTTTATACTTTTATTTATGTTATTTCTTGAATTCAGACAATAAATTATCAAAATTACACTCTTTGTTCTTAAAAATTATTTTTTTTATAAATAAAAAATTGCAAAATTTCAATTTTTTAATTTATGCCAAATAAATTATTATTAACAGAATTTTATTCTTAAATTGCCTAATAGTCAATATTGTTTTTTTTTTTTATTTTATTAATTCAATATTTTAAATGCCATCGAAAGTTTTTTTTTAACCCCCAAATTAAAATAAAAATTCACACAAAAGAGTGTGAAATCCATGGCGCAATAATTATTCAAATGAAATCAATAAAAAGCGTCAGACCATTTATATTTACCGGAGATCTGAGCAGATAATTATGAAAATAAATAAATCAGTTCTCAGTTGAATGATTATGTTCGTTATAAAAACCAGTAATTAATCACAAGATTAAATCGAGCTGGTAATTAAAGGTACAAAAATAAATAAAGACATGCATAATTCAAAATGATCATCACGTTTATGAATAACAAATATCTATAATATACCTTTCCGTATAACTTGACTCTTGATATATTAAATAAAGTATCATGGATAAATATATTGTCTGTGATAAATGAACACACATGTGAGTTATCTAGTGGCGAGTCGTGTATAAACATATTGCCCGGTCATGGGAACTGGACCGTTCCAAATAACGCCTCAGTCTTATTTCTTATTCTTAGTCTGTACTCCTACTCAGGATCAGAGTCTTAACAGATAGATAGATAGATGTACATGCATGTATGAGTATGGAGGATCTAACTTTACCTCTTCTACACCCTTTCTCTTGTCTCTAAACTCTGGTTATGCCCGTTAAAGCGTTAAACGGCGTACTACATGCATACACCCATCTCTCATTCGCCATGGACCTCGGACTCCTACGCGTCTTCATAAACTCTGTTCCGCGGCTTAACCCAGCTAGTATTATATCAGGTATAACACTTTTGAATTTTATTTATATTTAGTTTTTAACAAAATAGACTCGGGGTTTATTATTGAGGATAATAATAAAATAAAATAAAATAAAATTTACTGGCACGTCGTAGAGTGCTGGTAAGGAATGGATGGAGATTAAATGCACGCCCGTCACTTAAAAGTGTGCAAGCCTGCCCGAGAATCATGTCAACAGCGTTTCCCATCTACCTTTCAATCAACCTATCTACTCATATCACACTTGTGTTGAATTGTTGTATATTCCAGATGCAATATATTATCTTGTTAACTTAACTATTTTTAACATTTCACGGGAGAAATGTCAGCAGACAGTCTCATAGTCGAACCCCTTTTAATAGAATTATTTTTTAGAGGCTCGTGTCTTGTGAATTGATATTTCTAAATCACTCAAATCATTTTTGACATATTGAATAATAATATTTATGTACACACGTTTTATTCTGAAAAGGGCAAAGGGGATGTTAAGACAAGACTTTTGTAATCTCAACTATGATTAATTTTTTTTTTTTTTTTTTTTATTTATAAGTACGATGGATTATAAAATTTATAATTCTATTAATGAAATAGAATGCATGACTTTTTTTTTGTGTAACATAAAATAATTAATTCTTAAGATTGAATGGAAAAATTGATTAATTTTATAAAATTATATTAAAAAGTTAAAACCAAAGAATGTTAATCGTAAAAAAATTTTTGAGTTTCAAAATATTGATCTCAAAAAATTAAAAAATAAAAACAGTTTTTATTGTTTATAAATTTTTAATTGGAAGGATGTCAAAATTAATTTAATTTTTGATGCGACTTGTTGCTCCATATGACCATACAATATTATTATAATTATTATTCAGTAATATATTTGTATTAATATAATAAGTTTAATACATTATAAAAATTCAACATCTAACTAACCAAAAAATCGATCAATCATTAATAAAATTTTAACTATCCGTCTCATTAGCTAACAATTTTTTTTAGATGAAAAAAAAATACCTGTTCTACTATTCCCAGAATAAAGTCTGCTACCACACAATAATTAGCGTGATATAAAACAAGAGTATTACAAAATATGTAAATAAAATGACAGCCTCGTAACACAAGCTTGTAAATGATAAAACAGACTTGATACTTACGGGGATTTGAATATTTTGACCAGGGATTTGATCGGATGAATATTTAATGATAAATAATTACTTATATGAAAAAAGCAGGAGTCGACAGTGTCGGGAGTTCGCGACAAGCTACCGCAAGCATAAATGCTGACCGCGAGAGCATAGATCACGGAATCTCATTCGTGGATCTGCCGGCGCATAATCGCGAGTCGCGAGGGTATATTCGCCGCAGTACACTATTACATACACGATATACTATATACATATAAGACTAGTGTAGATTACATTATCTCTCATAGCTTATGGCGATGCTACGTGCGCAGTCAGCAGCCGGCTGAGAATAGGCAAGAATAAAAAGATAAATAATACCTAACTAGTGGATTCAGTAACACATCCGGTGGTCGTGGTTGGATCGAGTATCCGCTCATGCAGAATTATTCTTCAAGGAAATAAAACCCGTATTGTTATTATTTTCAAATTTACTGCATGCGTAATCTTATTTCCTGCTTATTTCACTAAAATTGTTATCCCTTAAATTTTATTTTTAAATATTTTACATTAAAAAAAAAATTAATTTCATTCAAGAGAAATATTCGTGTCTTAGATCAAGACGAAACATTTTTAAAGAACGTAAAATTTACTTCAAATCATATTCAACAATTTTTCTACTTGAGTCAAAATATTTCTTCATTGTATAAATTATTTTCTCAAAAATTTTTGAACATTAAAAATTTTTGCTATAAACAACAATAGAAGCTCGTAATAATTTTCGATTGCGCAAGATTAATTTAGTCGACAAACAATCCCATGATTCAATCCAAGTGACTCACTCAGAGATCTATGAACTTATTTATATGTAATTACTTAACGCGATCGAATGGCAAATAAAATATTTTACTTGTGCGCTGTGAGCAATAAAAAATAAAAACCAGAAAACTCGATTGAAGCCAGGCAGAATGAATCGACAGATATGCACCTCCTTGTATACCTGCCGCTCGTCGATCAAAGAAAACCGATACATATATATGTATACCTTCGATACATACATATAAATAAATATATCTTTATGGGTTTAAGTAGTTGTATTGAGAGTTATTCTCTGCTCGTTTGCCTTCCGCTCACTTTACTTGCAAGTACGTTGCTTGCGGTCGATCATCACAACTGCTGCTTATGTTCAAACTTCTCTATACATGTGCACGTATATACAATATGTATGAGTATGAGTTAAGTATCGGTATCAGTATCAGTATGAAATAAATAAAAATAAAAAGACAAGTTAAGTCGTGAGATGCCGATCGAACCAACAGGTGACTATCGATGTCTACGGTTCGTTAGTCAACAATTCAACAGGCGGATTGGCCTTTTATTTAATAAATTAACAAATCGGCTGTCTTTATTTTCAATCTCGTATCAGGTATCGCGTTATATCATTGAATAAGAATTGTAAGAAGAATTATTATTTACTATTTACTATTTTTAGTTTTGTTTTATTGCTTTTATTACTCTAACTCGGTTTATTTACGATCACGAGTTACCTGTGATTAAATACCTAGAGGTTTCAATTTTAACAACAACCCATAAATATTGTTTCATTATGTTGTTCTCTGTTCTCTGTTCTTTTCAGTGTATAATACCAACATAACACTTAACTGTGTAGTGGAGGCTAGGAAAAAAAAAGACCGTTATCCTGGGACTGAGACTAATATAAGTCTGGAATTGATATTGATATCAATGCGAATTGAGTGCCGTTGTTATTACTAGTGTCTAATGTAAGAGAGCAATAAGTGAGAGTTGGACTCTCGATCTCTCTGTGCTACCCACGGAGACAAGGACGTCTATCGTTGGAAGGACGACGACGACTTTGACCGGTTTAGCACCTTTGCAAGTCGTTAACTTTACTCGGCTGCCTACTAAGGCCAAAAACTAGAAAATATTTTTATTTTTTATTATTAATAAAATTGTGGTCAAGTCATTTTTTATTTAGTAAAAATAACAATAATTATAATTTTATAATTCGTCAACAATTTACATTATATATAATATTAATTCAAATTTTGAAAGTTCAAACCCGTTTGAAACTTAATCATTTTTATTGTCTTACCGTATGACGTGGCAAAACAAAAATAGATGTTGTTATTTGATAGAAATTACTTTTCTTTGAATAAGATTATTACGTTCCATATCAATATTTATTTAGACACTTTAATGATTATTTTTGTACTAAAATAAATTTAAATAACCCAAAGTATTTGTTCCGGAGTAAAGAACAAAATTTTTATGATATATGATGATGAAATTTATTGACTTTTAGATAATGAATTTGATGGTTCAATAAAATTATCATTGTGAATTAAAAAAATCGAATACTATATAATGTCCAAAATTTGTATCAGCTTAGTTATAAAAATGATTGATCAAAATTATAAACCATCTTATCTCCAGAATTAGACACTCTTAGTATTAAAATTTAAATATTTAAAGGAAATCCGTCGAAGGTATTATATCAATGCCCAGCAGAGGAATTTCGGGTCTTTAGAATAGAAGTCGCTGACACAAATCTTGAATAAAGACTTGACCACACCTCGCGGCATTCAACGGCCTCTGTGACGCCTTTGTCACCGCGTAGGTGTATTTACGACTATTTTACCACCAGCTAATGCTGTCTAAAGGTCAAATTTTCTTATAAATTTTGATTGTCGTCTCCAGGACTTTTAAATCCAAAGATAATGACTAATACAAGACTTAAGATTGGTTGTCAAAAATTCAATTTAAAAAATAAACGAAAAGATTTGATCAATGCAATATAATAGTAATGAAATAACAATAACCGCAATTCTTAAGTCATTGTCCCGCCTAGGCGACAATTAGCCTCACCCCAAGGACAAGCAGAGTGTAATTATTACCACGCATACCCGCGTAACCCGGCTCAGTACATCCGTTTTAAAATGTTAGGTGTGACTTGTATTGAGTGAAAAGCAAGTAAAAATAAAAAAAAAAAATAAAAAATAAACAAGCTGCCGAGACAATGTAACATCTAATAAAAATAAATATGCAATAGCTTAGCAGTAACATAAAATATAAATATAAATATAAATACATAAGTACAAATACAAATGTTCAAACGTGTTGACCTATCATGGATCTACAGAACGGCAACATGTAGGCTAATGTTAAGAAAGCATGACGACTTGCAAACATACTCCAGACTTGCCAGTTGAGTCTGCAATCTTGAGTCCTGAGTCTTGAGTTAAGTTAATATAAGTCCCAGTCTGTACAGATAGAAGTAAAGAGTACATAGTAAGTACGAAGTATGAGTATGGTGCTGATGCATACTGCACACGGAGTCCCGTATAATGCCTATATACTGTACTAACCGTGGTGTGTTGTGCTGTGCACCTTCTGATTGATGACACGCGTCGTCACTTTGTCAGCACGTATATTTATGCGTAGGGGCATCGCTTTCATCGTGGATAGGACTCTGTGTGGTATATTGTAATATAATAATGCTATACCATACGAATGTATAATAGGTATGAATATAATGACTGCACTAACAAATTATCACTAACAATTTATGTCAGTCGCACGTGAGAGTAATAAGATGCAATTATCTACCATCCAACTTATTTTTATTATTTTTTTTTTTTTAATATTTTATGTTTCAAAATTTATAGGGAAAATATTTATTGGTTATTTTTTATCGTATAATAAAAGAAAATAATAATAACAACTACCATTTTCAGGATTTTTCAGGAAAAATAATAATTTGCTACTTAGGCAAGAAATTTTTTAAAAATTGTAAAAATTATGAATTAAAAACTTTTGATAGATAATTTTTCGGTACTATTAATTGTAGCAATCAGAATAATGATAAATGATAATAAATTTCTTTATTATTTTTTTATTTCTATGAAATAAAATTTATAGGTGCAAAAATAAATTTCTTACAAATTTATGATTACACAAAAAGTAATATTTATAATAATAAAAATTATTATTATTACAAGTTGATTTTTTAAAAAAATGTTTTGGCTTTTAATCTCTAAGTAACGCCTACACAAGTGATAATAAGCGATTGATCTATAGTCGATTTTCTCTGGCGTCACGCGTAACAAATCGATAATTTATCGATTTGGAACTGAACCGGAATACTATTTTTTATTGGATTATATTCTTGTTACATATATTACGCGTGTGTGTGCGAGCAATAATAAAAATATCGACATAATGATAATGATAATAATGAGAAGAAAAAACTGGGCAGTGGCTCTTGGCTTGAAGCCGAGCGAGATTAAGTTCGCTTGCATAAACCTATTTCACCCTTGGTCGATTTAAATCGATTGCTGCCGATTCAAGAGCTGCCACTCAGGTACCATATATTCGTTGACGTGTCACGCAACCGTTCAATTGTGAACGTTAAAATATAATCTATGGTTTATGCACGTTTCTCTATACCATAGCTATACCACTTTAATTAGTCCATTATATTTTATCTTTATTTTATACTTTTAACAGATTGATAACGATACATCGGATTTTATTCTATAAACATCATGATATTTCAATCAAGTCCCGTCGTTAAATTTTATTCATCCGCTTTTTACATTAAGACATTAATTTTTTATGTAATAATTTTTTTTGAAATTTTCTAATAGATCTTAGTAAAAAATTTTTTATGTCTTTAATTTAATTTTTTTAACAATCATTATTTAAATTATAAAAGTTTTCTCAAAGTAATGGAGTAGTTTCTGCATATAATTATGATAGTGATAGTAATCTTAATTATATTTAATGTTCGGTAACTGTACCAGTTGCTTTTAATAAAAAATTTTTAATTTTTTTAACAAAATACTGAAAATAAATAAATTGCATAATAGTCAATATAAATTTTTTTTATTAAACAAAGCTTGTACACTCAACTATAAATTTTTATTTTCTTGCAAAAATAGTTAACATTTTTTTAATAATTATTTTATTTAAACTTTTTTCTAAAATACTTTAACTGAGTTTTCAACTTAAACTTTACACATTTTTTTAAATTCTTACATATAAATTTCATGAATAAGAAAATTATCTATTTGATATTTAATCAACAATTTTTTTTCGTAAAAAAAGCATTCAACATAAAACAGTTGTTACAATTTATGAATACAAACTAAACAAAAGTTAAAAAAATAAATGTAAAGCGTGTAATCATTGAACTTGAAAGGCCCACGCGACTTCCTGCCTCGACCGTCAATTTAACATGATTATTGAAGAATATAAAGTTCCAGTTATAGATGATTTGTAGTGTGATTAATGATGTTTTGAGATTACTGTGATTAACCAATCGTATCTACCGATCAATCTACTCTACTCCAGTTTATATATTACATATACAATATTATTTTATTGTAGATCGATCATCTATTTAGTATACAAACGACCACCACTGATAATCAATTTTATTTATTAAAAATATATTTGAGTGAATTATCATTAATTAAGTTAAGTATACTATTACTCGGCAAACAGTTAGTTATTTATCACTAATAACAATCATCGCTCGAATCAATATAAATATTAAAATTAAAATAACAATAATTTAAATAAAATAGTTAATCATAATTGTAAATCAGGAGTAGTAAAGTTGTAATAATAATACGAAATAGACACCCGGATCGGTCGGAGTGATGCTATCAAAGAGAGACAGGTATGCAGATTGATTATCGATACGTTCAATCGATATCCCAACAGCAACAGCCGGACAGGTTTAACTTCTTCAGTACATTACATATACATATATACCGGTTGCAGTTTGCTGGTTTCTGTGATGCTGGACTCATTCTCGACTTAAAATCCCTTTCCGTGACACATAATACACATCAACCAATAAGATACATATCAACTTGCTTAACTTTATTATTTTTAATTCACTTTATTTATTTATTTATTTAGTTTTTAATTTTTTGCATTAAGAAAACGAGTTTTCACAGCCGACTACAAGCTGCCTTGTATACGCTGCCTTCACGGCAACACTCTAACAATCTATTGATTTATTTTAAAGATTTATCGTGTGATTAATTAATCACGCGGTAACGAGACAGTTGGACGACATGTCTGATAAGAAGAAATTCGGTTAGTAGGCAAATATATATATAGATATAAATTTTTTTTTTAATATTGTTATTTATTATCGCCAAGTTATTTGCGACAATTGTTATTTCAATTTTAATGATCGAGCAGTCATTTTTTTTTATAATAAATTTATTTTGACAGTATCGTAATTTATGTAATTGCAAAAAAATTTTTTTTTAATTTCTAACTATTTAACAACAATTATTTTAATTAGAATTAAGTCAGACAAAAAAAAAATAGTTCATTTTCTTTTCGTAAATTGTTATTTAAAAAAACTGCAAATTTATTAGATGAAAAAAAAAATTAACCCATGTTGAAAAAATTATGTAATAATTTTTTGGTTTCATGAAAAAAAAAAAAAAAAATGAAACTACAAAAATATTTGTAAATAAAGCGCACTCATATTTTTTCCAAATTTTAATATGTGTAATTTTTAAACAAATTTTCTCTATAATGATTTATTTGTTTAAAAATTTTTCTTAAAAAAAAAAAAAAATCCAACAATGAATTAAAAAATATCTCAATGATAGCACCGTGTGTAAATAGCAACAAAGCGTGAAGATATTGCTGCAAATTCAATTATACAATTGCAAATGCAAAATCGTCTGACAACGAAGAGCCGTAACACGCCCACGGCAATCCTTTTATTTTAATTCCATTTGCTTCATTCCACAAGCTGTACATTACACACGACACATCCATACCATACCATACCATACCATACCATACTGACGCGACGTACACTTGAGGAAAGTACCAGCATAAATAGTAGAGAGTCGAGTGGAGATGAGAATGGAGTAGAGAGTGAGTAAATGAGAAAGAGTTTCCACTATCCTCTATCTTCTATTCACTATCCACTGTTTGACCGGATCCAACGGACACACGCGACCCCGTGTAAACGTGAGACCCGCAACTACTCCCGCGAGCTTATAAGCCCACCACCGTCATCGTGAGAAATAGACTTAACTCCTTGCTTATTCGACCAACATACACATACATCGTAACACACTTGTATTATTTTAAAAATCAAACATAAAACATTACACACTAATATTTTATTTATGTAAGGGTGTGGAAATAGCAGACAGGACTCGTGATGCAACGACACATTAAATAAATAAATCATATCTCTATTACTATACTCATATATAATTGATAAATAATTCAAGATTGAGCTCACACCTCTGTTAAATAAATTAAAATATAATCACCCGCATAAGCTACTTTAATTAGCCGGTTTATTTCTTTAAAAATATAAAATAAATGATCGGTAGTCGGTTGAATTTAATTCCGAAAAAAGTCAGTTAAATAAATCGGTAAATTTATTTAATTCTCGGAAATAACTACACAAATTCCCACGTAAACTGGCTTCCAGTAATGCGCACTAATGTATGTAAATCTCTTGTACCCTAGTATCTAGTATTTTCTTAAATTCATTGCATTCAGCATTACTACGTTTAGTTAGATTACATTTTACATTTTACATTACATTACATTAGATTAAGTCGATCGGTGCACTCGTTTTTCTCGGTAGTGTGTCTGGTGCCGCGACCTCGCTATCGAATTCGATCGATCGTGATCAGGGATCAGGAATTGAATCGAATCGCGAGAGACTACTCCCTTTCTTTTATTTTCTTACCTGCTAACCCTTTTGCCGATATTTTAATCTTGGGAATTTATTTTGTCGAGAAATAACTTTAAATATTTACATACGATACCTTTACAAGAATTCAAACAAATAAAATGCAACATTTCTTTCAAGAACAACTAATTTTTATTATTTAATTAGCCTTGAGTTTTTTAATTTAAAAACTTTTTAAATTAAATCGTATATTTAAATTAAAAAAATTTTTTTAAATATTATTAAACTTAAATTGATCACATATAAAAATTATATGAACTTTAATTTAAAATTTTATTTACATTGAGTATGATCGCATATCTAATTTAAGAAATTATTTCTCTTACAATTACTCTACCTCAGATCTAATTACATAAAAAAAATTATAAATACCCAGCCTGTTACAAAACATCAACAATAGGCCGGCTTCGGCACAATCAATAAAATAAATATAACTATATAACTTTAATTGGGATGTAAAGTGCTGAATATCACGATAAAGTAGCTTGCGACAGATGAAATTGCTCTAGAAATATAATATAAAACAATTTTACTCATGAGTCAGTCACGAATTTTAAATAAATCAACAATCAAAAGCTTTTCCCTTATTACAGTTCACTCCCAGTGAGTAAAAAACTGCGCAATTTATAAACAAACAAAGCGACAAACCGATCGGCTCATTAGCGTCAGTGACGTCTTACCTCGTTCTCACCAAGCCCTCTCGTATCGGCAGAACGTTGAATCGAGCATATAACATGGAACATGTCGATTATTCAGTAATTGCAGAGTGCAATTGCCGGTTTTTATTATTTTTAATTTATCCTCTTAACTTTTATTTGAACTGCTAAGGCGAGAAGAACCTCCTCTTCTCGTCCTGGCTTCCAAGCTATATCATTAGGATCATCACGATTGCTCCGGATCAGCATCCACTTTGGATATAATACAGCAACGCAACACGTACACGAGAGTTATCGTATCGTAAACTACCTGCTTAGTTTAGTTGTGCTCTGTACTGCCTCTACTGAGTATCAATACCTTCTCACTCTTTACTCTTTATATTACACACTGGCAACTGCTTTGTTGCATGACCTAAACAATTTTTTTATTTTATTTTATTTTATTTCATTACATTTAATATAAAGACGATACGATAAAAAATAAGTTTGCCGTGTAATGATGAGGATGGCCTGTTTGGAAACCTACACACTCTCACGATCTTTAAATCAGGCTGCAAATTTATCTTTCACATTATTATGTGTTATGTGTAATGATAAATTGGCAAATACACTTTATGCATGAATAAAAAGAGAATCAAGTGCGTTATTCTTCATGCATGTATACAGATCGTATAACATAATACAATACAATATATATATATGTATTTTTAAATAACGGAATTTTATTATAAATAATCTCCTCAATCATATCACTGAAAGATCTTCGGTACAATCAAAATAATTTAAATTATTATTTTAAATTAAAATATCAAAAATTTTCTTCAATATTCCTAAAAGTTTTTTCTTTTAACTTTTGAATTAAATTTCCTGTAAAATAATGAGAGATAAAATAAAATTGATAAGAATTATTTTTATAGAGAATTTTTCCTAAAAAAAATTCTCTTGCAATTTTTACTTATCTTCAATATTTTCCTCGGAATAAAAATTTTAAACTTTCATAAAGATTTTTTCCGACATAAAATCCGACAAGTCATTTGAACATTGCACAAGTATTTGAATAAAATGTAAAGTGAAAATATTGTGATTGATAGAGAACCCAATGACCCAGTGACACATACACTTATATTGCTATCATACATGAACATATGTGTATATT
The DNA here is from genome assembly GCA_905319865.3 of Cotesia congregata. NCBI lineage: Eukaryota > Metazoa > Arthropoda > Insecta > Hymenoptera > Braconidae > Cotesia > Cotesia congregata. The sequence continues at coordinate 21,350,389 of CAJNRD030001124.1, forward strand.
TTATAATAAGAATAAGAATAATAATAATATAATGATACAACGCCCATGTATCTAAAATTAAATAATTCAGTATTATTAAAATCCCGAGGTGATTTTATTTATTACCTTTACTTATTCGATATAATACATTCGTAAATACATATAATATTTATAGGCGTGTAAATTTGTGAGTAGAATGCAATACAAGTAAAATGAATGAGGATAATTTAATTTGGATTCCCACGGTACTAATAATTTAAATCCTCAAAATGAGCTGGTAATTTGTTTTAAATTTATTGAAGCCTTCCAAGAGTTTCAATCGATTGATACATTAGTTATTTTTACGGAATTAAGTGTACTTTCTCGTTTACTTCCATGCATTCAATTAATTCGCTAATTCAATGTTTCCGCAGTATAACTTGCAGTTATAAATACGACTGGTAATGTTTAGAGTTATTAGATATTGTGTGGGATTTTTTAATTTCTTCAGTGTTTGAGTTATTTATTCGATGCCGTGATGGAATGAAAGTATCAATTTTCGATTATCGTTATCATCAGGGAGATCTGGGCAGCTAATAAAATAAACATGGTTATGTGTTATTTTGTTAGGACTGATACGGGTGTTAAGTATTAAATATCGCGAATTAAATAGTTGATACCGAAGATAAATGTTATTTTCACTTTATTAGTATAGATTCCGATATACATATAATATAATATAAAGCATTGCGGCGTACATCTGTCTTATTCTTACTTTACCGCCCACTCGGACGATATATCTATCAGTTTGTTATTTATTTGAGCTTATTTTCATTAATACAAGTTAAGGCCGGAAATCATTCGTATCAATTTTATAATTTCCTACTTGAGATCTCGTGGGACTTGCCACTTGTCTTTGAGTCACCAGGTGCACGATATATTCATCGCATTTTTTTATTATCATTTATTTATTTTATTTATTAATCGCTTTAAATCAAACGTTTTTTTTTTTTTTGTGTATTTCCATCTTTGGAGAATTTATCTGTATTATAATTTATTCAATGGTTTTTTTGTTTTTTAATTTTCAACATTACATATCAATAATTGATTAAAATTATTAGAAATTAAAAATCTAAATATTAAAAGCTCAAAATAAACAAATTTGTTAAAACGATTTTAAAAAATTCTTCTGTCTAAAAATGTTAATTAAAGTAGACAAAATTTTTTTATTAAAGTCTGACGTAATGTGATAATTTATTAAAATAATTTCACTTTCAGCTAATTCATAATTGCACTGATATATATATATATATATATATATTTTTTTTTATTAAAAAAAAATGAATAACATAAGTACTGTCTCAATATCCTGATATCTTGGTTAAAAAAATTGAATAAATTATTCTTAATAGTATTTATTAAAACTAATTTAACCGGGGAAATAATTTCCATACATCGTAATTAAAATCATAAACCAACCGAGAAAATAAAAAAGGATCTGGTGTATAATAGAATAGAAAGTAATGATCATGCCTATACAAAGCATCTCGAAAACCTGAGCAAGTTCCAATAAACAAACCACCAAAAAAAAATTTAATTACTAATTAGTAATTACAAATACGTGATTAATAAACGCGGGTATGCGATTCCCCATGCAGAGCTCATGCTCGGCACACATGCAATCGTCCAGTGTTGAGCTTAAAAATAACTAAACAAGGAAATAAAATTAAAAACAACAATAATCGTTCATTCATTCTCTTTGCCTGCTTTAATATGAAACCGAACTCTATCTTATGTCTATTCGGGAACCCACGCAGGCTAATAAATAGTCGTTAAACTTAACACATTTTATTCGACACTACTTCAGAGTGGAGTGATAGTTGTCCGGCTAAATAAAACCGCCATTAACACGTACTTTTTTTTAAACAACTTTTAAAACTATTCAACTCACGCACACTCTTCCTGTATTATAAGTACACTATTATATACTTTATATATATGCTATACTTATAATACCCGTTTCCCGTCACAATCACCGTAAATAATTCGTCACATTCATTCATCCAAAAATGTCTTTTAGTTTATTAATTCTGCAAAAATTCATCCATTTTTATTTGGTCACAACTTTTTAGCTTAGAAATTGAGGCTTAAATTCTAACAAACAATTTTTTTAACTATTTTTTCTCTTATACAATTTTTTTTATCGATATTTGATATAAAATTATTAATAATAATAAAGTTAGCCGAAATTATTAATTTTTTTGATTATTTTTAATTTATTAAATTAGAACTAAAAAATATTTTTAAAAAATTGTACTTATAGTTTATCAAGTTTTTTACAAATGAAATTTTTTTTTTATTTTTTTATTTTTTTGTAATAATTTTTTTAATAAAAAAAAAATTCTTAAAATTTTTAGATGCCAGCTAACTTAATTTTCATAATTATTAAAAATTAAAAATAGTATTAACTTTATTAATGAAACTTTGTTGTATATATATTTAAATTTAACTTTGATTAAATTACGTACACAACACAAGCGCTTGAGGCATGAACATTTGGATTTAATAAATTTTTTTTAAGATTTTAATTACTCAAATTTTTTTTCTATAAATACTTATCAGATGCTATTTAAATCAGCCGATTAATTTACAATAAAAAAATGAATAATTAAACGACTGTAAATAATTGTTCCGAGTATTAATGAGAACCAATAAATAAATACCCTATTTGAAGGATAATTTCGTTAGCGATAACTAAAAAACCAACATAACATAAAATTACTGGATCGAGTATCGTCATAAAGTAGGTTACCGCCCGTTTTCTCCTGAGCAAACCGATTTCATCGAGCGCCACTGTCTCTGAGTAAACTCAAGTAAATAAACAGCACGGTTAACGGAGCAAGAGCAAATCAAAAGGCAAACTTTTATTATTTTTACAATGATAATAATTACCATCAATATTCAATAATCGGCAAGCTTTGAATATAAATGACTGTTAATTTGTACCCTGAATAATTCTCGGGCTTAACTTTGGATCGTAATCAAGATCGTTAGTTATTCATTAATTTAATGAGTAATGATAATGATGAATGAGGGTAATTAGATAAAAATAAAGAGTGTGCGGTTAGTAGTATAGGTGGTCCCGCCTCGTTTGAAGACCCGGTGACTTAGACCAAGAGCAAGACTAAGACTAAGACGAGAACGACCCGGATCCCATCGAATAATCACGATCTCTTATAAGTCAGCGAGGAACAGTGAGCAAATAAAAATAAAGAGTAAATAAAAAATGAGAGTCTAAAGTCACTCTGGTATCGCTAGTGGAGTATTCTCTCGTGATCGTCGCTCAAAGGTTACCCACAAAACCAATACAACACAACCAGGTACAGAGTTACTGAGACTAAGACCGATATATATCGAGTCAGTAGAGGCAGTTCACTTAAGAATAAGTCAGTGCGGTGCTCGGCACTGCAGATGAGGAGAGAATAGAATAGAATACACGTATATATAAGTATACAAACACGATCAACTGTTACTGAGAGTTAGATTTACATGAAATTTACATTCTGGCAATGACTCCCGTACGATATCTAATGTAATGTAAGTCTAAGTCTGCCTGAATACACTCCGCGGATATGTATATGTACATGTACATAGAGATACAGATGTTGAGATATTTAGTCTGTAGTGAGACGAAAGAGGCGGAATTTTATTTTTACTTTTTGCGGGACTATGGGATGAAAAAGAGGAGCTCATGGTCTTTATTGGTGTGCTTGTTTAACCTCATACTCACATAATGCAAGCCGGTAGAGGATTTAGGAGTGAGTATCAAGTAGCGTAAAAAGAGGCAATGTCGTGCAACAGCATCCCTTTGGCTGAAAGCAGCACCCACTTGGTAGGATGCTAGGATGATGATACACGGTGACCCACTGGTGGAATAAACTACTAGGAAATTACCTTCGTTCACGTGGGAATCAGATTAGTACACACAAATAACTAAACAACGTGACTTTACTTTGTGAATAGCCTTTTTGTTTATTTACTTTTTGACGTTGACATACAATACGATCCGGAGATAACGAGCTCATTTTATTTGCTCCACCATTATTTTAACATCATTAATTTTTTTTTTTAGTTTTTTTAGACACTCACTCTACTGACAATTCAGTTAATAAGCTTATATTTTTCAAGGCTCTTTCGGGATTACTTTTTTAATTGGCTTAAATGTGATACCATTGATTGTTTATAGTCTTTAAATATTCACCTTCTATTTTAGTAATTTCAAACTTGTACAAAATTTTTTTTTTTAATTTTTTAATCACATAGTAAAAAAAAAAAAAGTTACATAACATAAAAAAAATGTAATTCAATAGAATCGCATAAATTTTTTCTGTTTGTACTTGTCAAGACTATTTGCCTATAACTTAATTTTTTTTTTCTCTGAGAAACTGCAATGTGTTATACAATCTTCCATGATTGTTTAGTTCTCAACAATTGATATATTGCACAAATGATATTTCTAAGTCGATTAGTTTATTAGCGAACAGTATGGGTGTAAATTTAAAAACTGAATTTTAAATAGTATGGCTAACGGGCTATTGGTTACACGAGCAAGGTAAAATGGATAGCGTGTACACGAGACAAAATAACAAAATAACTATTTTTACTTGTTTGTTTGCGAACCACACCTTTTTCACAGCAAAAAGCAATTCAACTTAACTTTAACAAAAAACGAGTGTCTCAGTCTCAGTATTCAATTTGACTAGACCAGTTTAAGTTAATGATCACACGTTGAGCAATATTTGTATTGTGCATGTTAACTTTTTCCAAATAAAATATAAAACTACACTAGATCTAATTGGCAGGCGTGCAACTTTTATTAAATTGTAATTTATTATAAATTTATTCCGATTACGCGTCAAAAATTAACTTTTTTTCTAAATGCTTATTTTCCGCAGAGCAGTTGAGTTTGAAAGTAAAAAAGGTTGCGTAATTAATGAGTAATAAGAAAGTATTTTTTTCACGTTCAAGGCCGCAGCAATAAAAGTAATTTTTTTTTTTTGTTGAATTTTTTGTCGGTTTGATTATTGATTCTCGGCTATAAAGCTGTAGGTCATGGACCAGTGAGTATCAGAATCATTGAGCGTGTCAGTGGCAAAACACGTGGATCACCCACTCACTCTTTATACTCTCTACTCTGTCCAACTCATCCAGTTGCTCTTATTCACTACTCACTGTTATATCTAATCATTATCATTATCGTAGATATTTGAATCTCGGTACATTATATACATTACCCGTAATCGCAAATCGGATCATTGCCTTAAGAATTTTCTTACACTCTTAATTACTCCTGACAATTGAATTGAAGACATTTTGCTGTACTTACCGCCAAGAACAAACATATCTGATTTTATATTTCAACTCCAGATCCATATTTATAGCCCTGCTTTTCAAATTTATTTCTCAGTCTACTAATCCAAAAAATTGGCTCTTCAATTTTATTTTTATGCGAGTTTATAATTTTTTTATAATAAAAATCTTGAAAGTTTAAGTAAAATTAAAAATTTTTGTTGTTTGCCGAGAATAGGAGGAACATAGGAGGATTAAAAATTACAAAAACACCTGGCTGATGAGTTCTTCATTGTCTTACAACCATATATCCCATTATCTTGGAATTTATTTTTCCTTCATCCATCATATCAATCATATTTTTATTGACTATAAATATTATCAATTATCATCATTTGTATACAAACTATTCTCTCTTCCTAATTGACTTGGACAATAAATTGGTACTTGAGGAAGTATGAGTATAAGCGGGGAAGAAATAGTGAATTTTTATGGGTGGGGATACGTTAAGATTGTTGTGAGGTGAAGTGACTTTTAGTATGTTTATCCGTATAAGAAAATTAATTTGAATTTTATTTCAATTTTTATCTTTTATTTGGGATGGGCTGAGAAATATTTAGTATTTTTTTTGTAAATTTTATAATTCTCAAGAGAATATTTTTTTTTGTGTATTTATAGTTTTCTTTTATATGAAAAATCTTTTAACAAATTTAAATTTTGCATTCATAAAATTCTCCGTAATAAACAATTTTTTTCTTTAAAATATATACTTTCTTAATTTGCATAAATTTTAATACTTGAAAAAATAAAAATTCGAAAAATGTTGCAAAATTAATATTTTAAATTAAATTCCGTATCTTCCTTTCTGTTTTGTTGTAAAAATTTTTTTAAAAACTCAATTTTATTTCAGCTAATTAAAAATAATTATTCTTCACAGTAAAAATTAAAATCCATTCAATTTATGTAAAATAAATATGGATATTTCGACTCAGGGAACCGGAATGTCCTAGAAAAAGGAAAAAAATGAAAAATAGCATAAAAAGTTGTCTTAGAAACTCACCCACGCGGATCTGGGCGTTTGATACAGACAGAGCATATAAAAGATACGAAGAACAAGAAGAATATATAAGACATTTATAGTATGTAGACTCTTTCACTAGACTAGCACCAGTACACAACAAACGCATGTACTTTGGTAGGTTTTTAAGCCGTCAACAGAAGAATTTCACTAAGGCGCGAAAGTAGATTGTTATCGACGTGACCAATCGTGCGAAAGCCGGTGTTTATCGTCGCGAACAATCGGATCGTCGTCTTAAGCCGTTCATAGAGTCAGTTACTTGTATGCATGTGCCCAGTTTTATAAAATAAATAAATATAAGTGCATAATATATATTTATAAAATGATATTGGTAACAAAATAACAATAATCGGAGGAGATCGGGCTGGATTGTTCGACCTTCTGGGTCGCTGGTAGAAGACACGTTAGCGGTTAGTGTACTATGCTAGTTAACAGTTGATAACTGGTAGTTGGTGGTTGGTAGTTGGTAGTTACCGGTCTTGTGGAATTGGCTGGCATACTGTCTCTTCCGGTCTCTTTCAGGTGCTTTATATGCAAAATACATTAGCGGGCGTTCTTGTCGTTACTCTTGTCGGCGTTTTATATAGAAGAATAAATAAATAAAAGAATAGTGGGTATAGCAAGAACTAAGCCGAGAACGAGAGATCTGCTTACGTCCCCATGACGACGACGGCTCTGTATTTACGCGCGAAAGTCGAAGGCGAGAGATAAGTCGGCTTATCGTCGTGATCCATCGTGTCGGGTACGCTCGACCTACGCCCGCGGTTTATAGTTTGTCCATGGGAAATGCCAGCGTACACACACCAAACGCCAAATCAGGGAATCACCCTCTTGTTAAGACTATTCAGGACGACCTTTTCACCATTACATTGAAATTTCGCTACAAGTCAAACGCCGAGCACTGTGTACTCTTAATTGTCTTAACTTAACTGGGTAACTTTTTACCGAGTCTTTTATTTTACTTTTATAAATTAACATTGCATCCTTTTTTATTTAAATTATGCACAGTCATTGTTTCTAGTCAAGATTTTTATGCTTTACTTGGGATTAAGTTTTTTTTTGTTTTAGTCTTATCATTATTATTGATCGATTTTCAATTGAAAAGTTTTTTAACATTAAAAACTAGTTTTTTAAGGATTTATAAACTTTAATTAAATATTGAAAATTAATAATTTAGACATTTAAACTTTCATAACAGAAAATAAGAGTTGTAAATGTCTTTGAACTCAAGTAATATCAACATAACTCGGACTTATTATTTACAAATCAAAGGTGGTATATAATTTAAGTTAAAAAACCCTCACTTTCAATTTAGTAACCTCCCTCTTCCGGTAGTAAAATATCACTTACGATTTCCATTTACCAACATGCATAAAATAAAATGAGAAACAAGCTGAGCTGTAGCTGTAACATAAAGAGTCAAGTAGAGTGTGCAAAGGATCTCGGATGTGAGGAGACCAGATAGACGTCAATTTAACTGTTAAATTAGCACTTTCCCAGTGGATAGTTACTAGGATGGGAGTACTAGTTGGCAACCTCAGTACGCTCTTCATATCACGGTAGTTGGTGTCGGAGAAGATGTCAGGTATTATCAGGATAGGAAGAATTCTCTTTCCTTACCGCTATTTAAATCCATTTGCCGTGTGTGTTTAAGTGCTTTTGCATAAATGTGAATAGAATATATAAATGAAATTCATAATGCATAATACTCGCCGTCCCAATGTGCAAAAGGTTAACATCTCAACTCAGCTCGCGAGCTCAAGAACCAGCTTCACCACCTCTCACGTTTTATCTACACTTTAAATTTCTTACTTTGTTCTGTTCTCTTCTCTACTCTGCGATAATGCTATGTTATGTTATGTGTAGTGACAGATTTCGATTCTCTACTTTCTCACTTTCAATATTTGCTAAAACCCCCAGTGAGTTGTAGACACCAGACAAGATCAACTTGTCGTACATTTTAACTATTATACACCTTCTCTACAAAATCCAATTATGCATATCGTAACATAAGTAACGTCGAAATTCATATAAAATCAATTTAATTTAATATTTAATTACTACATCAAAGTCTATTAATTTAATATTTTATTTTTATTACAGTTGAAATATTTTTTTCGTCAAGTATTAATTGGAAGAAAATTTCTAGTTTAATTAATAATTTTATTTAATTAAGTTCAAAGGATAAAATTGATATATTTTCATTTAAAAAAATTTTTTTTTGAATAAAATTATTTTTTTTTTTAGCATATTTATAAAAGCAAATAAATCATAATCGATCTTAATGATTAAAAATAAATAACTAAAGCTGTTTTTATCAACAAAACTAAAATGTTTTTGTTTAATAAATTTAGTGGTTTCATTCATGTCCATACTTGTGAAACTGTGAATTAAAATCCACTTGAAAAAACAATTTCAGTCAAACATTGACCAAAAAAGTCTTCAATTTCCGCTTCTGTTAGGTTAATAAAAATATCAAAAGCACCATATTGAGTTAATGAAAGTCTTAAAAGGATTTTCCCATAAGAATGAAGAATTTAGTGCTCTGAAATCGCAATAACACTATAAAAGACAACAAAATAATGAACGTCTGTGTGTATATCCTCTGAAGAGCATCATTAAATTAAAAGACGTCTAGTCGACATGACGACATAGCACATACAGCAAATAGTACTGAGGATAGAGGAGCATAAACAGTTTAAATTGAGAGCAGCAAGGCGTGGTCTGGTGGCTCCTTTCCCTCGTTGCATTTAAGATCTCTTTAAATTGTGCAACTTCTCCCATACCCCTCAGTCTCTTTTCCATCTTACGTTTCTTAATCCAGAATTTAAGAAAAAAAAAAAGGAATCGTGTAGAAACAGATCCAGATCATGAGCATTGCTATCAAAATGAATTCTCCCACGCGATTCGCTCGCTAATTTTTAAATATTATAATGTTTAAATAATTTATCAAAAAAGGCGTGGTTGTCTCTAGCTATTTAAATAAAAAGCCTTTAATGTAAAATGTAAAATGAAAAAGATCAGCAAACAATCTCCAGATGAAAATCTTGGCAATAAATTTTCTAACTTGGTGTTAAAAATTTTTACAGAAAATAAATAACCAAAGATCACGGCCTCGACTATTTACTTACTAAACTCCCACACGTTACACGGGTGATGTTCGGTCCCCGGTCCCCGGAATACTCTCGTTTTGACCCATTTAACTATTTACCACAAATGATTGGACATGTTTACGTTATTAACTGCCGTGTACGCTCGAGAACGTGCCAGTTAATATTATACGCTAAACATACAATAAAACCCAGCAGTGCTTGCTCTTGCTTAAAGTTATATTACTCGACTAACTATAATATAATTTAATATTACTTGAGATCCAGCCTCTGGAACGGATCTTGTCCTCCGAAAGGGTTGACAGTCTCTAACTGCTACGGTCTTTACTTATACATACTACCTAATGTTGCTCTAATGTTGGCATTTAACTTTCACACGTACAATAGACACCAAGATCTGGCTGCAATTATCCGTTAAATACATAAATATATATTATAAATTTTTTTTTTTATTTAAAATAGTTATCCTCCAGTGGTTTCGTATACATATTAAACCTAGCTAATATAATATAGCATGATTAACCTGGTATACAAAAATATTAAATAAATGATCTATATATGTATTAAAGGAGTAGGTGGAGTGTCCTTATCATTGTGGCCTTTTAATTCCGCGGAAATCAGCGCACTGACATTATTCACCGTGCCAGGAAAGTTTAAACAGCTATTCCGTGAGGCTAATTTGTTTAGCTCGTAATACTATAATGTCGCGGCTAGTCAGGTTAGTGTCACTGGACATAAAGTACGTCGCCGCCTTTCGCGATTAATTGTTACGTAATCCGCGGATATTTTATCAGGATAGACGGTAAATTGTTGGGACAACTTTTAATCACGGAAATATTTTTTTTGTTGTTTCTTTCAGAGTTTATTACATTAGTTTTATAGAGAAATTTATTGAAGAATTTGATTCGGAATTTGGAGTAAATTATTGGAGATACGGAAAAGTTGTAAGAGAACTTTTTTTGTAGAGAATTTAATTTTTGATAAAAAAGATTCTTATAAATTTTGTCGTATCTTTTTTTTTTTTTTAACAAAATTTGAAATCTAATTTTTTGAAAATTTTATAAATGAAAAATATTTGTAAAAATTTTTAATTCATTTCATGGATAATATATTGAAGATGCAAAAAAATTAATTGATAATCTTTTTTGTCGAAAATTTAACTATCTATAAAAAAGATCGTTAAGAATTTTCTCGTATCTTTAATCCAACAAGAATTCTAATAAAAAATTTAAATAATTATTAATAATACTGGAAATTTTCTGCAAAAATAATAAGCAAAGTAATTATTCATAACTTTCAAGGATCATTATCACATAAAATTTTTACAATGACATTAAATAAACTTGACTATCTTCACAATTATTACACCAAAGTTGCGCAATATTTGAATTCTAAATATTTACATACTAATTTTTTCGCATAAAAATAATTGAAGATTCAATATTTGATGTAATAATTGATGCATTATTTATTTAATTGTATGACTTACGCACCTGTTGATTTAATGCAACACAAACAGATATTACATGTAGAAAAACAGAAGGAGCTGTCGAACAGTACAGGCTTAGACATTTAGTATTTTCTCTCTTAATAAATAAAACATTTAAATTGAAATAATTAAAAACTACCGCTCGTAGGTGGACCACTCCCGTCTTGGTTACGCATGAGCCACGACACGTGCAACATTTGTACATATTTAGATTTTTAATCTATAAATCTTAAGAACGATAATACAAGATTTCAATCAGCTTCTACTGTGGTTTGTAAATAAATGCTTTAAGTAGATCTCGAGCAATTTATGTACTTTTGAATGGCAGTTCCATTTTTGTTTTCCTTTTATTAAATTCCAAAGTTAACACTAGTGTATGCTTATGTTTATATTACATTAAATATAACCGTGCTTGTATGGAGGGATAATATTAAAGTTATGTTTCTTGAGCAAGTATGAAGATATTTCGCTAAAAGTGTCACGTTATCTTGTCACAAACACCTCGTTTAGGCTTCTACTTGAGCAGCTTCATGTTATTTATGTTCTTCTTTAATCTTTCTTTATTACATTACCCGTGTTATTATCATCTTCGGGCTATAGTGTAATATAAATGTAATCTCCCATATTTTTTTTAATACAAAAATATTTTCTTCATTTTAATTTATTACCACTTACGGTGTTTTGATCCTTTCTACAGTTATTATTAAAATTTGTCTAGACGGATTTTTTATTTTATTGAACTTTTAAGACAGATTTATATTTTTTTAATTTTTAAAAACTCTTTTATTAGAAAAAATTCACAATAATTATTTAGATTAAAAATTTTTTCTCTTGGTGTTTATAATTTTCAAAAATATTTGTCATAATTTTAAATTTATTGGTCTGAAAAAAAATTTTTATATCAATAAAAAAGATTTAAAAAAATTTTTACTAAGAAAATTTTTAACCAACTGTATTATTTATAATTTAATCAAAGTTTACTATTTAAAGTCTTATTTTTAAATATTTTGTTATTAATATTGAATAAAAAAAATATATATCGAGTAAAATTCCTCAGGTACTTTAAAATTTATAATAGTTGCAAAAATGTTGAGATTTAAAATTTTACACATCAATTTAAAAAAATTAAAATATGAACTAATAAATCCAAAATTCGAACTCTTGTAAGTTAACTAAATAATTCTTTTTTCTAATTTCTAAACGATAAATCAGATGCAGCTTTAAAGATTGAAAACATCTGTAAATTATCAATTTTTCCTCTCGATTAATCTTCAGCTCACCATCGGATAAATAATTAATTGAATAAATCAAATGAAATGCATGCAATGACGCCAATATCAATCATCGATGTAAGCCATTCATTGATGCTAAGAATATTTCCATTTTCCTATCGTCACGTTCGCATATATATATATATATAATATAATATAAAACATATCAAGTATAAAGTAATGTGCAGTCAACTGTGCGTAGAAATTGTATCGTTAAGAAGATCCGGATGTTGTTTATCTACCAGCCGTCATGCTCTTCAATAAATGCTGCTTTTACTATTTCCTAATAATGAAATACAAGGCGTCACATATTAAAAACAACACACGTCTTATAAGTTTTCGATAATAAATCAATATAAACATTTCTTCATATTAAATTAAATTTAAATTTAAATAGATTAATTATTAATTATAATTATTGAATTATTCAATCACAATAATAAATAAAAAGGTCTCTGGGATGAGTATATGTTAATGAATAATGTATGTAAGTGCATAATTACGATACCTTGACCCTACCTGAGTCGCGGCTCTATTTTCGATTGAACATATTGATTACGAATTAATTATAAATTGTAATTCATTATTATTACAACTTGATAATATTATATTATGCTCACAATTAATTACCAGTCAACTGTAGAGACATTAATTATAACCTGGACATGTAATTATACATCATATAGAATCATGATCAATACAGCAAATCATTTTAGTCCCTCGTCTAGAAGACGTCCAATCCCGAGGGTCAATTTAACAGTAATAGTAATAGTAATAGCGGCCCGAAATCTGATTGATAGCTCAATAGTTTCTTCAAGTCAATAGATCTCATCCTTTTTAATCTAATAGATAATAAGTAATTCTAATTCTTATAATATAATAAAGTAATTTAGTTAGTTTATAAGGTAACGGCCAGCATCAAAGCTCCGACTTATTGATCTGACGTTTTTATAATTTGGTATTCAGCGTGCGTACCAAAGACCAGGAACACCTATTGAATTTCTAGAACACCCTTCCTGCCTGCCGCTGAGTTTTCGAATAACCTATACTCTTTATATTGCTTGCCGGTCTCAAATGTAAGGGAAAAAGCGCTTCAGTACAAGCTTCTCAGACCACGTCCTTGGATACGTGCTTGGAATTAGTTATTTCTTTGGTTTTAGTGATACACTTTCTTTATTCTAGGACCAGAAGGTTACACATTTTCACGTTTTCCGTAAATTGCTTAATTCAATTTATTTTTCTGTTTATTTCGGGGGTGTTATTAATGTCCGTGGTTTATTTTTATGGAAAAATAATTATTTTAAATTCATTGCTGAATCAATTAATGATCAAAGGATCGAAATTAATTTTATTGACGCATGAAAACAATTTTTTAGTTCATTTTTTTATTTTAAAAAATAATTTTTCATCACGATAAATTTTTTAACAGACAATTTATTGATAAATTTTGAGAAAATCATTTTTAAGATCAATAAATCGTTTCAAAATTATTTTTTTGGTTAAAAATTTTAGTTCTTTATTTATTTATTTATTTATTTATTTATTTATGAGAAATTAAAATTTTTACTAACTATAAAGTCAGTTTGTTACATTTAGTTTGAATGTTATTGATGATTGTTTATTTTTTTTAATAAACTATTTTTAATGTTATGTATAAAAAAAAAATTAATGTCAGCCAGGAATAAGAAAAAAATATAATGCACATTTAATGTAATTTGAATATCTCTTCTTTTATTTCTGCCTAGTCAACTTATTGTTTCACAAATATTTATAAGCAAAGCAAAATACTTGAAGAAATCTAAAGTTATTTTTTTACGATTAAATTCCACAGAAAACGAGTGTAATACATTCTTAAGCGTATCTCACGCATAACTCTACGCACAGGTATCAATTTAAGCTATTTCGGTCACTAGTTTTTGCCGTAAAAAACCGTATCAGGTGGTCTCCGGTAAATAAGATAAATTTAAAATGAAAATCAGCAAGTACAATATTTGTAAAAATGAAATTAGTGAATTAAAAATAAAAATTTTATCGGCTATAAAAGTAAAAGTTTAACTACCAATTAATTTAAGAGGCTGATGAGCTTACAAAGTTATTAAAGCAGAATTAATTCTTAACAAGGTTTAGTTGTTTAATTGTCAAAGTAATAGGTGCGTTGGGTTATACGAGTATAAATAAGCAGTAACGGTAAAAGTTTGTTTATGGCATAAAAATGCAAAATGTGGATTGAGTTTCTAGTTGATTGCATGCAACAGGTGGTTAAAAATGTAGTTTACAATGAGATTATAAGATGATGCCTCAAAGTTAGTTTTATAGCGCCGTAACTTACAATCTCGCAAATAATCCCGCGGTAGTGCCCTCTAGGCTGAAACTTGTACGATTAAGGTGCGAACGTTTCACTGTCTTGGTAAAACGAGGAAGAGTATATAATAAACTCGATGTAGCTTTTATTACTCGATGCGCTCCAATCTAATATAATATATTAATAATAAAATATATATCTATCAGTATCTTTGACGAAATTCGGGTTTATATTAGAAAGGCATTACTTTTACTTGTTACTAAATAATGTATTGTGGTTAATTTATATATTTAACGTAAGGTTATTATGTAAAAATTAATTGACTATGCACTCAACCTTATTACCATAATTATTATTCTAATTATATAATTTTAGCCGTCTATTATTCTGATGTTACTAAACTATGGACCTTTTGAATTCGTGTAAAGTAATAGAGCTATTAAATGTCGAAGAAATTATTTAATTGGAAATATTTTTAAGGATTAATAAAATCGAGTTTAAATATATTTTACCAAAAAAAAAAAAGTGTTTAATTTTTTTTAAAGTTTGAATGTGAAAAATTTTTTGGAGCTTCAAAAAAAATTTTTTTAATTTTAATATAATATTTTAAATAATTCAATTTTTTGCCAAAAAAATATTTAAATTAATTTTTGAAAATTTTAATCCTAGAAATTTTATTAAAAATTGAAAAAAAAAATAAACTTAGAAAATTTTTTCAAAGTTTCCAAATTTTTACAAAAACTTTAAAATTAAAATATTTCATAAAAAAATTGATTTCAAATTATTTTTTGAAATAAACTGCAATTTATAAATATTCTTAATAATTTGAATAAAAAATAAAAATATAAACATTGTATTGTTTCAGGTGACATTGAAGACTGTTTAGTAGCCCCGGTGTCTCAAGGGCAATTTACACCACTACCAGAAGCACTTTGTTGGGCAATACTGGAGTTAACATCCCAGCGACAGGCCGCGACGCTGGACACGCTGCGTTCAGCGCTGAGAAATGCGTTTCCCACAATGCAGCGACCGAACCGTGAACTGGTGTACGACGCGCTCGCTAAATTAATGCAGGAGCGTAAAATCTACCATACCTCGCAGGGGTACTTCGTGGTGACACCCGAGACCAAGAGATTGAGACGGGATTCCAGCGGTTCCAGGAGAAATTCGCGCGAGGTCTCGAGCTGTCGCGGGCAGGGCATGCTCATGAGCAATGACGAAGCAATGGCACTCGTACACGGTGAGATGCTCACCCTCAGGGACGGTAATGTGACGCATCAAGCCGTACAAACTAATTTAGCTGACGTTATTTGTGGAGGTAAACTTGTTAATTTTATTTTAATAATATTTCCTTCCTTTCCTCTGTCTCTTAACTTAACTCGTTAGTATTCTAAATATCAGTCGATAAAATAACTAGTCGGCTCGTAATGCCGCCGAGTTTATCGATAACTTTTATAAAAATTAACAAGTTAAGTTAAATATAAATTTATATTTATATTTATATTTAAAACGAGAAAGCAGTAATAACATTATATTGTAAGGGAAGCTCGTTTATACTTGTCGTCCTTGACAAGTTTGTACGCGATGTCTGGAGCATTTGCAAAAAAATAAAAACTACTTAACTCAACTTTATTTTAAAAGAATTATTTTATCGAGAATTTATTGTAATTAAATTAGATGGCAAGCAAAATAAGGAATAAAATAATAATAGTAAAAATAGGGTCAACAACTTATTCAGTATCCACTTTTGTCATTTTGTAAGCGGTGAAAGATGGATTCACGTAGATCTTAAACTTGGAACGTGATCACTCTTTATATACCGCATATCTAACGGTCTCTTTTCCAATTGCACGTTCTTTTATTGCCTTTACAACCGATACTCTACGTAAAAATATAATAATCACCTCATAAAAAAACGGTATTACCGATATATCTACGATCTAGACTAATGCCAATAATTTTCAGGCAGTAAAAAAATTTTAAACAACGTACTATCAAATAATTTACATGTCATTTATCTCATCATCCATCACTCAAAAAACGGGACAAGCTATTTGTTCTCATATACGCTTAAAAAAAAAAAAAAAAAATTATTTAACTTGGTTCAAGATGAAATTTTTTAAAGTTTATTTTTTTGGTTCAAGAATTTTTTCTCTTTAATCAAGTTAATTTTTTTAATGTCAAATACCTGCAACATTTATTTTCAAGCTTCTGTTAATTAAAAAATTTTCCATTTAAAAAAATCTTAAAATTTATAAAAATTATTCTTATTATTTTTTATCAAAAAAATGTTTAATTAGTATACAAAAAAAAAAATTCTATCATTGTTTTAAAATAATATTATTAAAAAAAAAAAAAAAAAAAAAATAGTTCGTGTTTTCGTCAATAGATGGCTCATTAAATTTTTTTCTCGCAAGTAGTGAGTTAAAAAACAAAAAAATCTCAACATTGTTGTATGTACTTAACTAATTAAAAAAAAAGCAGAATTACAAGACTAATAATAACAATAATTATTTTTAACCTTCAGGAAATCCGAATGATAAAATTCTATTCGCACGATGTCGTTCAGTGCCCGGTCGCTTAGAACGAAGGCATTCGTTGCGACTGTGGGGTTCAGCTCGTCGACTTCACAGGAGCGGAAGTTCACGATCACTGCCACGAAGACCGGAAAGAAGTGACACCTCGTCAAGCGCCGAGTATGCGAGCACCGATAGCGCGCCTCACAGTCCCACTAGTGAGTATATCATTCCGCGACATCTATTTTTAATAATTATATGGAATGGGTTGTGGTGACGGGTGTTATTAACTCCATTGCTAATTCGCTACTAACACTGCTGTCATTAATCATAATCATTAATTGTAAATTATAAATTACAAGCCATAAGTCACGCAACTTAGTAACAATTCACGGCTTGAACGTGTGATATATGCAGCGAGTCACCCTTAGCTGGCAATCCATTCCCGACATTCCTTGCAGAGCATTATGTGCGTTACACTTTTAATAATCAGGTCTGTCTGGGCTGTTTACAGAGAAGATAGGCTTACTATCAAGGCTCTTTCGGCGCAGCAGTCGGAGGAAGGGTGCACCGTTGATGGGCACTTTTAGTGCTCAATATCCGCCAACCGAGTGGTTCAACCCGAGGGTGGTTCATCTTCACAGCGTGGCAACGCAAACTAGAGCAGTTAGTCCATCGGTAATTTATTTATTCATTTATTTAGTCTTCAAAAAATTATTAACTGTACAAGAAATTTGATTGGATCAAAGGTAATTGGATCAAAAATAAACTATCAGGTCATATGTCTTTTTTATTGTATGAAATTTCAACTATTCATTTATTCTTCATCAGGCTATTAATAAGATTATTTATATTGTAAAATGGATTTTTTCTAAGTAGAATTTAGCATAATTTAAGAGTTATTAAATGGAATTGATGTCCTTTTAAAGTTTGAAATTGTTTTCAGCGATAGTTAATTAGTTATGATAAATTTTTGGAATAGTTATGATTCTTATGAATAAATTCAAATTTCGTACTAGACAAAGTTTTTTTATTTATTTATTTTGTTTTGTAAATATCAATTTTTAACATCAAAAAATATGTATTGTTTACTTATTTATTTAAATGCCAATTGACTTTATACATTAGTTTTACATTACGTAAATTTTAATTTTAGGCGAAAAAGGAAAGAAAAGCATTAACATTTTGTTGAAATTTGATTAATATTAAATTAAATTAATTTCATTTACTTTATAACTTTAAATTAGTAACAGTATAGAAATATATTACAAAAAGAAAAAATTAAACTTTTCACGAGACTAGTGATGATTGGTTAGAAATTGTTATTCAACCGATGATACAAACGATGTGATCGACGTGTCAAATAATTTGAGGTTTGAACAATTATCGTTGATTAGATTAGCGATCCTATTTCTCGGGCTATTATATATATATATATATATATAACTCTTGGTAGTTTTAATTGTCTCTATTAATCAATTTGATCTTAAGTTATGTTAATTATTAAAACATCTAATCAAAAAAATTATTTGGTACCAAAAAAAATGTCATAGCCTGAATTTATGTCTTTTCACGATGAGATATTTTTTAGGAGGTAATAAATTTATTATTTAAATAATTAAGAAAGTAAGAAAAATTTTTTTACGGACATATATCGTAAAATATATATTATACGATAGTTACTTTAGCTTTTTATCGAATTAACTTTGATCAAATCAAATTATAAATTGCAAAAAAATTAACAAAAAATGCTTGCAGATGATGGAAGGATTAGACCAATCCCAGGCCAGTTTTCAAGTATGGGACGACTCAAGCTCCGTACGATCAGCGACGTTACCCCGGCGGCATCGCCGTCAACCGAGCGGAGATTCTACCAGTTTGCTCGCGAATTCAACCCCACGAAGCTCGCGACGTCACCGCTCCCCGTGCTCGACTTTGCCGCGGTCAAAGTGCTCGAGTCTGAGTCGCTGCACGTCTCGCGCCTCCGTCCTGCCTCCTTCCACCGCCATAAACCCCGAGTCGTATCACCAATCACGACCGCAGCTGCCCACCGGGAAGCACTCGAGCAACTCATCTCCGAGCCGCAGCGGCGGGAGTTCTGGATCCGTCCGCGTGACCACCATTAACACCTCCACAAACAACAGCAATAGTCAAAATAGCCACACCAGCAATAATAATAGTAATAGTAATAATAGTAGTAATAGTAATAGCAATAATAATAGCCACCACCACCACCACCACCACCTTCATAATAACAGCAATAGCCATAGCAATAGTCCAAGCCCAGCCAAGACTGCAACACTGGGAAGGTCAAGCACTCGGCATAGCTCCAGAAGACCAAGTCACGACTCAACTGGTAGCGGCACCAAGTCTTCGAATAGTTCACCCCAACATAAGGTCAGATTAACAATTCAAATTATTACCACACACACACACACAACACATTTATACACTTGTACTTACATACTTACTTACAAACTCAAATTTTTTTTTTATATATTTACATTAATTTTTTTACAATTATTTTTTTTTCCAGTCTTAATTAGACGGTAATAAGTATATGAAAAAAAAAAAAATGTTAGTTTGAAAAAAATATTTTTACAAATCGACGTTCTAATTAGCAAATTGTCTAACTCCATTTTAGAAAATCTTCCATTTGTACAAAAAAATAATTAGTTCAAAATTTATTATCACTAATAGAGGTACAATATTTTGGTTTGGATCATTCAAATTTTTTAAAAATTAAACTATTCGGCTGCTCAATATGAAAACACAGTAACTGACAATTTTAAGATTTTTAAAAATTTTTCTTATTAAAAAAAAGTTTGCGCGCCAAAACTATAATAAAATTTGATTTATGAATAGAAAATACTTGAATATAAATATTTTTAAGAAAAAATACTTGAAATTGAGGTCTAAAAGTTATAAGAAATGCAGCAATATTAAAAAAAATCAGATATAAAAATTTTGCAGTTACTGTGTTTTAAAATTGGTCAGCCGTATTGCTACATCAAAATGTTAAAAAATCACCCCCTAAAAAATAAGGAGTTAGACCAATTGCTAATTAGACCGTCGAAATTCAATTTTTAATATTGATTTTTACAATTTCAAAAATTATAATCTAAAACTATAATTTTTTTAGTTTTTTTTTTATCTAAATTTTTTCAACATCATTTCGTCAAATAAAATTTTCATCTTATAATTTTCACTCTCAAATTAATATTTTGAAAAAAAAAATACTAATTATTAATAAAAAAAAAATAAACTTTTTACAAAATATTATACTAAGAAATTAAATCTTGAACCTTGAAAAATTTGTCTCAGACTAAATTCATTTCTTAGCTATTAAACAGCGAGTCATAAAAACATGTTATTTTACTTAAAATACGAGTTTTTTTAGTTTATACACGGTAACATTCCATTGAAAACATTGCTATGCACTACTAGGAGTGTGTCATAAAAAAGCGAGTCTTTTGACTGACCCACGTACCAGTCATAAACCCCGTTTAAACTGACTTACTTTTCCTCGAAAGAAGAAATGTCTTTTCTAAACTTGAATTTAACTTTTTTGAAACATTCAATAAATTATTTTAAATCAGGTGAAACTTTTCTTGATTATAAAATCCACTAAAAGATCCAAAGAACAAACTGATAAAAATGAAATTTATTTCTGAATAATAAATTAAACATTTAAGTGTCGGATGATTAAATTAAAAAGATATAAAAATATTTGCGAGTCAATTAAATCTCCTACTTCATTACACATACAGCGATCAAAGCTCACTCCATAATCACTGATCACTGACACATTACCATAGCTAAGATACAAAAAAGACAAAAAAAGTAACTGGTTTAATTATTTAAATAGATACTACAGAAAGCCTCGTCGATGCACTCATCAACTCACCTAACGGCGAAGTCTGTGTCCAGTGGTAAATTATCATCAGCGTCATTATCATCATCCCCACTGAAGACATCAATTACCGCGTCTGCCAAGTCATCGCCGCTAAAGGTTATCCAGCAGGGGTCATTAACGCCGCTGCAAGAAGCCCAGAATTCAATAACCTTGCAGGTATCAACGAACCTGAGTCCGGTGAGTCCGCCTCAGGACCGCGGGAGCATATCGAGCAGCGTGACTCTCGCCTCAAACGCCTCGAGCACCACCACCATCAGCGGCTCTCCGGGGACTAAAATTTACGTCCATCAGAACAACTCGCCGATGCGGTCAGTTATCACCTTCGAGAACGGTACCACCAAGAGCTGCCTCGAGGAGAAGATCTTGAAGGAGGAAAAGATCTGCAAGGAGAAGCAGGAGCTCGTCAGCGAGAAGGTCCACAAGGCGATGATCATCGAGAAAGAAAAGCTCTTGTCCTGCAAAGAGGATGACAAACTTCTCACCATGAAGAAGGTCAACGACGATGACTGGAAGCTTATGAAGATTGAGAGACCTTCCTCGCTATACACCAACGGCAAAGACGGAAAGTCCGAGTCCGACAAAGAGAACAAGCCCAAAGTAGAAGAAGAAATCCCCAACAAGCTCAAGCTGACCAACCGCCTCAACAACAGCCAAGTTCACCTTATTGATGGCTCCACCAACAACATCGACAAGTGCAATTCTGATATCTCAGCTGTCACTGGATCTACTACTATCAAGAACACCAACGACGCGATGAACAACTCGAGGAAGCTCAGTCTATCTTTGTCCAAGGACGCGCTCAGTTTCAGGAACCTCTTGCACCCTGGCTCCAAGAATAATATCGCCTCGAACCCTCCCTCGCCTACTAAATCTTTTGACGGCTTCGGTGGCTCCTATAATAATGTTTACATCGAGAATCTTGATACTTTAAAGTCGAGGCGCGCTCCTCAGGGTTCTGAGCCCAATTTGGACAAAAGCTTGAGCCGCGCGGATCTTTACTCCTATCCGAGCCTCAGCGACATGCAGGTCCAGTTCACGAGCTTGGCTGCCCAGAAAATCCTCAAAGGCTGTCCGATTAACAGCGTTGACACTCTGGTGGAGGTCAATATGGCCGCTGATAAGCCCAATAATAGAGATGTTACCGTTCATACTGATTTTGGTCTTGTTTGAATTGATATTTTGATCCAAAATTTATTGCAAAGATTTTTATTGGGTTGTTTTATAGAAAAATTATGATACAGTTTTTGTAACAATAAATTGTTATTGAAGAAATGGATGAAAAAATTTTGTAACTTGTTCTTTTTTATGAAAATTTTTTAATTCATTTCATATTTACTTTGGGAAGAGTTAAGGTAGTTGTCGTGGTACAATATTGTCAAAAAATTAGAGATTATACGCGCCGCAAAAGTATATGAATTTTTAAGTAAGTAGTCCATAATTTTTACGCAAGACTGGATCCGTTTCATATATATAAATATACTCTATATGAGGAGTTGAGTTTCAAGAGGGTATCTTTTCATTTTTGATTAATCGAGACAAAAAACTGGTTATCTTCAATTATAAATATTTTTATTGAACTTTTTTAATTTTAGCTATAAAGTGCTATTGGTTATGAAGCTACAATTTGATTTTCATCAAGAAATCTTTATAATTCTCGAAGTAATTAATATTTAAAAGTTCAAAAAAGTGCTCTTTTATAATATGAAAAGATACCCTTTTGACAATCAGCTCCTCATATATACTTTTTCATAAATTGTTGAACTTTCATCCATTGTATATAAATAATTAGACGGTCAAAAATTTTTTTTTATTTTTTTTTTTTAAATTCATAACAAATACATTTAAAGACTGTCAGTTTTTTGAAAATTTCTAACAGTTAGTTTTTTTTTATAATTAAGAAACTGATACAAAACTGCAGAGAGCGTATGCAATCAATATTAAATATCCAATTTTTAATTGAATTTATACACTGAAAAAAAAATTAACTTGATTCGAGAGAAAAATTCTTCTACCAAGAAAATAATTTTGAAGAGGGTAATCGTCTTGAATCAAGTAAAATTTCCTTAAAACAAGAAACATTTTCTTAGTTCAAGAATTTTTCTACTTAAATCAAAAAGATTAAGTTTTTTAAAATTATATACTTGATTCAAGAACATATTTTTTTCTGTGTAGATGGTCAATCGACTTCAAATTTTAACAGCCGTTCCCTACGATTGCAGCTTTATATTTCTCTCCCAGCCAAAGAAGAATTTTGAAAAAAAAAAACGCTCTGCTACGTAATAGATTTTTTAATTATCTATTTCGTAGCAAAGCGTTTTTTTGGAAATTTTCATTTGTTTAAAAGAAAAAAATAAAACTGCAATAGCTTTATAATCATAAGTACAACAAAGATAGTACCGTTTCTAGCAATGAGTGCGACGCGAGAAAAAGAGTGGATCGGCTGTTAAGGGTAATTGTATCATCATGTCCTTAATAAGTATACAAAAATTTAGAATTTTCTGACGCTATGCCTTAACCACGACAACTACCTTAATTAAATTGAGGGATTTAAATATCAATAGATAAATAGTAATGAATGAAATTCAACCAAAATGAGGAAAAATATTGTTTATATTAATGTTTTTTTTTTTTTAAGTCAATAAGCAACATGAGCTTAGTAGATAGTAAAACGTCTCATCTTAATAAAAAGTAACCTAAGGATCAAAATAATTAGGCAGTGATTACAACGAAGAATAAGTAAAATAAAAATAAAATAAAATATGAGTATTTACTAGTGTAACTAATTAATGGCCTGTAATATATTTTATACATAGCGATCGAGTTAAATAGTGTGTCACGTAACGATAACCGGCTCGTATATCAAATAAATATGACGATGTTATTTGTAACGAAAAAAAAAAAAAATAAAATACGTAATTGCCATTACCACTAATTTCGATTTTATTCGGCTAATTAAAGTTATTGATTTATATTTAATGTATATTTAATTTGCAAAATAAAGTTTTACATAGAAGTTTAAATAAAAAATTGTTAAATAATTCACTGTAGATAAAAAAACAACTCTGCTTGTTACTGGATAAGTAGCGGAGACATTTGAATCATCGAGCTTCCTCGCAGTTAATCAAGGCCTCTCGGGGCTCACTCTATAATAAATTATGGATAAAACCATTTAAAACTCTTTAATAATATTACTAATAATTAATTAACAAATACTAGTGTCATTATCTAAATTATAAATATTAATTATTTTTTTTTTAATTTTGTTTTTTAATAAATAAATTTATAAAAGACTGTTCGCAGCTTTGCATCGCTTTACCGTGTTAAAACGATTTGCTAAAGCAAATTTATTTATTTTATGGCATTTAAATGATCAATATAATAATAATAATAAATAATATAATTATAATTATAATCAATAAATAATTATCTGAGAGTCTCGTTAGGCCTTGAAGATAAATAAATTAACGGTAAAGCGTGTACTGTAAAAGCCGTTGCAGTTTCTGTTTACAATTTTATTATCAAAATTTATTTCAATAAAATTATTTTTAATTAAAATTTAATAAAGTAACAGTAGACTTAATAAAAAAAAAAAACGTACTAATTTTAGTGCAATTATAATAATAATACTTTTAAAAAATCCAAGTGCCAAAACAGTAGAAATTAATTCGATCGCCTTAAAAAAAACGGTGAGCGCATCGAGAATCTTTATAAATTTTTAATAAAAAAATACCAAACATTTAAACTGATATCGACATCGTTGCTGCTACCGTATTTTTTATTTTATGTATATGACTGTTCTTCTCTTGTAAACTGATGAGACAAAAGTTATAACTAGCTGAAAAGTAATAACATTAACCGCATTATTAAAAACAATAATGACATGTAATGAGTAAATATATTATATAAATTTTAGTTAAAAAGTAAGAAAATTAATAAAATTTATAATTAGGCGCTTTGTAAATTTATACCTCGCATTTTATATATTAGAATTTATATATTAATAATTAATAATAATTAGTGGTAGTAAGACTTATTGATTTTTCGTAATTCACGTAATATATCGCAAGGTGACTAATTATTTGTAAAGCCACTGCGTCATTAATTACTATACTGATTAATTAATTAATTAATTAATTATATTTTTCACTTACAATACGACTTATTTTTAAACTCTCAACTAACTTGTAGAATTTTTCTCCAATGTATAATCAATTTGTCACATAAAAATATAATTAATTATTAATTACCATAATCTAAATATATAGATACATTAAAACCCAAAATAACAACCATTAGTTTAATTTATTTATCATTTTTATTCTTGTTTCATCAATCTTCGCAGGTGACAGAAAAAAAAATTGTCACCCGGAAAAGTTTAAACAAGGATTAATTACAATTAATTAATTACTCTATACTTAATAAAGTGTTGGACTTAAAAAAAAATACATTTAAAATTTCAAGCCAAATTACTACGTGCAGTCTTTTCCGTGTGCAGATCCTCCTAAGCCGCGATTTAGCGCGCTGAGAAGCGGATACTTTCCACACCCACATTTACCTTTGAAGTCGTCAAGATCCAGCGCCCAAATCATTCCACCCGCGAGGTCCAATTCGCGGATGAATGAAGCCTTCGCTAGGACATTTGTTACATCATCGTAACTTACCCATTGGTCGTTACGGATTGCATAAGGACCGATACGTTTTAAAGGATCTTTCGTTATTGTCCATCCGCTTTTGACTTTCTCGCAAATCTATAATGTTAAAAAACAAGAAATTACATTTTTAATATTGAATTACTAGCAACCTTGTAGTCACTATGTGACTGCCGTGATTTTTGAACTATAAATAAATCAAATTTTGCTTTATTAAATAATGACTTTTGTTAAATTGCACTGTACTTTTTTAACTATTGAAGTTTTTAAAGATATAAGCTCATCCCGATGTTACACTCATCAAGAGCTTTCATTTGAATACCCACATGCATTTTGATATATTTTTCATATATACATATATATAATATATGAAATATATATAAAAATTGATGTGGGTACTTAAATGAAAGGTCTTGATGAGTGTAACATCGAGATGAGCTTATATCTTTAAAAATGTCAATAGCTCACAAGATATTTCTTAAAATGCCCTGTACTTTCTTACCTATTGACATTTTTAAAGATATAAGCTCATCCCGATGTTACACTACATCAAGAGTCTTTCATTTGTAATACCCACATGCATTTGATATATTTTTCATATATACATATATATAATATATGAAATATATATAAAAATTGATGTGGGTACTTAAATGAAAGGTCTTGATGAGTGTAACATCGAGATGAGCTTATATCTTTAAAAATGTCAATAGTTCACGAGATACAAGGTCATTTCTTAATTATGTATCTAGAGATAGAGCATTTTCGAATGCAGCCTAAATACATATCATCATAAATCGACTATTGGTCAGAATGATATGAAACCATGAAATTACAACTCCAAGTCAAGACTTTTTCGACGATACCAAATTTAACCATAAAAACCCATTTTATCATATAAATAAATACACTGGCTACAAAATTTTGCTTACTCCTTAATAATATAGACTCAATAAAAAAAAAAAAAATTACCTCATAGAAAGCTAAAAATCCAGCACTTCTTGTAAAAGTACCAGCATGTCCGGGTCTTGGAGCTGATGCTTGCAAACCAGAGTCATAACTACTGGACAGCGTAAAACTTTGCCCGTAAAGAGGAACACCCATGACCAATTTCGAAGGCGCAGCTCCTTTTTCAATCCAGTACCTCATCGAGAAGTTGGCGTTGAAGTAATCGTACTCATCACCCGGATAATAGTAAAGCGGCGCTACATGTCCTGTTTTTTGTTCCCAATGCCCGTGGAAGTCGTAAGTCATCACCGCGATCCAATCCAAGTACTTGTTAAGCATCGGAACATCATAGCCGTGATCAATGACCCTTTTACTAGGAGACACAGCTGCAGAAACTAGCCACCCGCGGGGCTTAAATTCCTGACTCAGTTCTTTGACCAGCAATGCAAAAGCTTTCTTGTCTGAAGCTGGACCGCTTTCGCACTTAACTTGCCAGCAAACTGGGTACTCCCAATCCAAATCCAATCCGTCGAAGTTGTACTTCTCGACAAACTGAACCGCGTGTTTGACAAACCGTGCTCTGGCAGTCGGGTTGTTGACTAGACGACTGTACTTGTCGCCTGCAGAGTCGTTCCATCCTCCCAAGGCAACCAGGACCTTTATACCCTTGGATTTGTAAGCGGTCACTCGCTCGTAGAATTTGTTGTCTACGTCTGCCCACATATCGTGCATTTTTATGGTCAGCATGTCGTAGTCCAGCACCGTGAATCCGTAAACGATGTGCGTGCATAAGTTTGGATTTATGTCTTCTGGAAGATATTTTCCGCTTTCTGGACGGTACCATGCCCAGTTTGTAAAGTAGCAAATAACTTTTTTCGAGCCGCGGTTTATTTCTCCGACTTCTTGAATTTGGGATGGCAATCCCATTGGCATGTCTGATTGAGAGATCGCGTTACTCTGGAATTAGAATATCAGTAAAAATGTTATTGGTGGTTTTATTATTTTGCTTTATTAAATTGCACTGTATTTTCTTGAATATTGACGTTTTTAAAGGTATAAACTCATCTCGACGTTACATTCATCAAGAGCTTTCATTTGAATACCCACATGCATTTATGATATATTTTTCATATATACATATATATAATATATATATATATTGAT
>CAJNRD030001124.1:21378549-21403339 GCA_905319865.3 Cotesia congregata
TATATATATAAAATATATAAATATATAAATATATGAAAAATTGATGTGGGTACTTAAATGAAAGCTCTCGATGAGTGTAACATTGGGATAAACTTATATCTTTAAAAATGTTAATAATTCACAAGATACAAAATCATTTCTCAATTATTGACATTTTTTAAGATATAAACTCATTTTGATGTTACACTCATCGAGACCTTTCATTTGAGTACCCACATGGCATTTTTTATATATTTTTCATATATACATATATATAATATATATAAATATATAAAATATATGAAAAATTGATGTGGGTATTCAAATAAAAGGTCTCGATGAGTATAATGTCGGCGTGAGCTTATATCTTGAAAAATGTCAATATTTCACAAGATACAAGGTAATTTCTTAATTAGGTATATAAATAAAAAATTACCTCTTCAATTTTCTCAGCTTTTTTTTTACACTGAGCATTCTCAGGCCAATCACAGTGATCTTTGTTCCAATGCAAACCTGAAGGACAAGTCATCTCCGACAACTGTCCAAAGTTACACAACACATACTTGGAACAGTCTTCAGCATGAGGAATAAACTGTTTATCATCACATTCTCC
Organism: Cotesia congregata; assembly: GCA_905319865.3. Taxonomy (NCBI): domain Eukaryota; kingdom Metazoa; phylum Arthropoda; class Insecta; order Hymenoptera; family Braconidae; genus Cotesia; species Cotesia congregata. Next base: position 21,379,142 of record CAJNRD030001124.1, read on the forward strand.
TATCGGCAGCATCGTCGGAGGTGGAGCTCCAGCGATAACTTCTATAGAGTCATCTGGGTCTATTGGCATGGGCTTGTGGGTTGTCGAAACCGTCCATTTGTCCCAAGATGTTGTTTGTTCCCAAGACGGCTTCTGGCTGATCGGCTCAGTTGAACTTATTGGTGCTACTTCAGGAGCTTTTGACCCTGTTGAATTTCAAAAATGAAATTTAATGTTTTAAAATTAAAATAAAATAAAAAGAATATTAAATACCTGTAACTTTGCAAGTAGGACCAGCCGGATAGTTTCTCAACACACGATTCATGGTCTTCAACAGCGGACTGGCTTCGCAACCACATCGGTTTTCAAAATCATCAAGATCTAGAGCCCAAATCATTCCACCACCAAGTCCAAGCTTTTTGATGAATTCCGACTTGAGTCTTATCTGTTCCGCGTCGTCAAAACTGACCCACTGGTCGCCCTGGTATGCGTAGGGCCCAATACGTCGCTCTGGATCTTGCACGACGGTCCAACCCCTCTTCAATGTTCTTTCGCAAATCTAAATAAAATTCCAACCAAATTTCACTCAGAAATTTCTACAAAACTTCCAAATTAATTAATTAAAATTAAAATTAAATATACTTCATAGTAAGCCAAAAATCCACGAGCGCGAGTCGAGTCCCCGGCTTCTCCACCTCCATAAGTTGGAGCATTCAAGTCATGTTGGTTCCTTTCAGCGAGGCTGAAAGACTGTCCATAAAGCGGAGCTCCCATGACAAGCTTCTTCGCTGGCGCCCCTTGCTCCATCCAGTAATGAATTGAGAAGTTTGCGTTGAAAGTCATCTCCCAGTCGTCTGGACGCACATACAATGGAGCAACATGTCCTGTTTTCTTGTCCCACTGTCCGTGGAAGTCGTAGGTCATTACGGAAATCCAGTCCAAGTATTTTGCGAGAGCAGCTACGTCGTAGCCGTGACCGATCACTCGCTTGCTGGGAGATACTGCTGATGATAGCAATAGACCCTTGGGCTTGAATGTATCGCTAAGTTCTTTTACTAATGCTGTGAAACTTTCTTTGTCTGAAGCTGGACCTTTTGTACAATCAACCTAAAAATTTAAGTTTTTTAGTTTAAGAATAAAACTAGTTTTATTATTTATTTATTTTATTATTGATATACCTGCCAACAAACTGGATACTCCCAATCTAAATCAAGACCATCGAAGCTATACTTCTCAATGAACTGCGTTACGTGGGTGATAAATCTTGTTCTTGAAGATGGAGAGTTAACTAAACGACTGTATTTATCGCCTGCTGAATCGTTCCATCCTCCAATTGCTATAAGAACTTTTATTCCTTTGGCTTTTAGAGCTACTACTCGCTCATAAAATTCTGTAAAAAAATTTTTTATTTTTTATTTTTAAAGTAATTAAGTGTGTAAGGTAAAGTTATAATAAGCAACGTTTAAGTTAGAACATCAATTAAATAAACAAAAATATTTTCCCAATTAATTAATTAATGAGTAAATCAACTTTCAGCTAAGTTAAAATATTTTATAAAAAATAAATTCTGCTAATGCTTTTTTTTTAAGAAAAAATTTCTTACTGTTGTCAATATCTGCCCAAGAATCATGAGGTTTAATAGTTAATGAAGTGCCATCTAACACAGCAAATCCATAGATGACGTGAGTACACAAATCACTGTCAATATTTTCAGGTAAAAATTTGCCACCTTCTTGACGGTACCATGCCCAGTTTGTGAAGTAACATACAACTTTGAATTCTTCAGGTCCATGTTTCATACCATGGCTATCATCATTACCATGATTATGATGATCATTATTATTATTTTGATTATTGTTATTGTTGTGATTATTATTATTATTATGATTGTTGTTATTGTGATTATTGTTATTATGATTGTGATTATTGTTGTTGTTGTTGTTGTTATGATTGTGATTATTGTTGTTGTTGTTGTTATTATGATTGTGATTATTATTGTTGTTATTATGATTATTCATATGATGAGGTGTCATGGATTCAGTAGGCTTGCTAGGATTATTCCAATCTAATTCTTGACCAACTGCTGGAGGTTTTATGGCTGAAAAATTTATTTCTTCATTAAAAAAATAATAAATTACCAAGTATTATTACCTTAGAATAATACTTACGATGATCATGTTTATTAGGAGGCTCAGACAAAACAAGTTGCAAAGTTTGCATCAGCGGATGTCGACCTTCACCGCATCTTCCTCGGAAATCATCAAGATCCAGCGCCCAGACCATTCCACCCCCAAGATTCATGTCTCTAACAAATTGCGCCTTTTGGCGAATCATATCAGAGTCATCGAAACTTACCCATTGGTTACCCTTGTACGCGTAAGGTCCCATACGGCGTTCCGGGTCCTGGAAGATTTTCCACCCGCGATTACGAATTCGGTCGCAGATTTCGTAGTAAGCCAAGAATCCAGCGGCTTGAGTGAATTCACCAGCTACTCCAGCACTTGCTGGGGAGTTTAGTCCAGTTCCAGCTTTCGGATCGTGGATTGAAAATGATTGACCGTATAATGGCATTCCTAAATTCCAAAAGTTCATTGATGATTTGATTTTTTTTTCGACTTACAATCAAACAATTAAACACTTACAGAAGAATTCATTAACTATTGATTATTTTATTTGTTTAAAAACATTTTATCCATTTATTAAACGTAATAAAATTTTTTTTGGGATAAGAGTACATTTATTAACAATAAATAAATATTTAATAACAATTATTAAATATTTATTAACAGTTAATAAATTTTTAGAGTTAATTTTCCTTGTTTAGAGTGAAATATAATTATCATTCATAAACAAAATAATAAAGATACAATTCACCAATCATTTTCAACTTTAAAAAAAATTCCTGTTACTTATTACAGCCATTAATTTATTATTAATTTTATTTCTTCTATTTTTTCCTTTTTTTTTTATCAAAAAAACTATTAATGTACCAGATCAAATTGAATTTTTTATTGAAGATATGGAGTCTTAAAAAGTGTAAAAGTAGAATTTTTTGCCTACTTTTTATTCAAGTTAACTGTTTGTGAATATTCAATAAATCATCTAATATTAAAAACAATTTATTAACAATTAATAAAGCCTATTAAACATTAACAAATTCTTCTATAAGTGAATGATCAAGCGATTTAATAAATAAATAAATTACCCATAATAATTTTCCTCGGCGACGCGCCTTTAGCGATCCAGTAATTAATCGTGTAATTACCATTAAAGAAGAACACCTCATCTTGATCATGATAATAAAGAGGCGCAACGTGCCCCGTTTTCTTGTCCCACTGTCCGTGGTAATCATAAGCCATAACCGCGATCCAGTCGAGGTATTTATTCAAAGCGGGTACATCATACCCTTTGTCAATAACCGTTTTGCTGGGAGACACTGCGGAGGACAACAACCACCCGCGGGGTTTGAACTCAGCGCTCAGCTCGCGTAACAAAGCCGCGAAACCTTCTTTGTCGGACTTGGGTCCTTTGCTGCAGTCGACTTGCCAGCAAACTGGGTACTCCCAGTCGAGGTCCAGCCCATCGAAGTTGTACTTCTCGATAAATTTAATTGTATGCTCAATAAACTTGCGCCTAGAAGACGGTGAATTAACCAAGCGACTGTACTTGTCACCCGCGGAATCGTTCCAGCCTCCGAGGGCCAGAGACACTTTAACGCCGCGTTTTTTGTAAGCTACCACACGTTCGTAAAATCCTGGAATTTATAAAGAAAAATTAATATATGTATTGTTTGATTGAGCTTGAGTTACAAAAAATGAATAATTGATTAATTATTAATTGGACTTGACCGTGACTAGTAGCGGTAATTAATCAAACTTACGATTATCATAATCTGCCCATGAGTCATGCGCGCGGATGGTCAGCTCGGAATAATCGAGTACTGCGAATCCATAAATAATGTGAGTACATAATGTATGATCGATGTGTTCCGGCAGGTATTTTCCGATTCCTCGGCGGTACCATGCCCAATTTGTGAAGTAGCAGACTACTTTGAAGTATCCAGAGAGTGGAGATACTTTTGTTGGATCTATTTCTGCAGATGGAAGCGGTTTTGGACTTGTTGTTGTTGTTGTTGTTGTTGTTGTTGTTGTTGGTGGTGGTGTCCAAGGAGTCTGTGTAGTTGTCGTTGTTGAAGGAGAAGAAGAAACAGTCCACCAATGCTGAGTAGTAGGCTTGTACGTTGATTTCATGGTGGTGGTAGTTATTTCATTTTGGCTTGTTGCAACATTTTCTTCGCAGTTAGCTCGGTGTGGCCAGTCACATATGTTGGATTCTCTGTTGAAGTGTAGACCTGGAGCACATGCGAATTTTTCATGGCGACCCCATAAACATGCGTGGTAACTCTTACAATCCCCAGGAACACCGCTGTAACTTCCTGAAGTACAAGGTTCCTGAAAGATTTTTTTTTTTTAAGTTTATTTGATAAATAGCTATTTTTAATCTTCAAATTCTTACGAATTTTTTAATGGTTATTAATTTTAAATTAATACAAATAATGTGTAAAGTAGGGTTACAATCATTTTGGGCCATAACTAAGTGAAAAATTAACATTTAAAAATTTTTTTTTTGATTTTGATTGTTTTTACGGCGCATTTATGATAAAAAATTTCGTGAAAGGAAAGATTTCGATAGCTTTTTTGCCTTAAGGCACAATGGGCAAAATGGGGTTGACCCCACTTGTAAATAATGACCAGAATTTTTTGCTAAAACAAATTAAAAATTCGAGAAAATATTGAATTTAGTTAGACTTTAAAATTAAAGCTTTCTTCTATAAAATTTCAATATTTTGGCATCTCAAGAGTTTTTTTTTTTTTTTAATTTTCATATCCAGAACTTTAAAACTTTCAATTTCTGACGCAGAAAGTTAGAAAATAATTTTCTTTATATTATCTTTTGGTATTAAAAAGAAGAAATATAATAAATTACAATCATATATTATTATTTATTGCTTTACTTGTACACCTCTCGGTTTTTACAAGGCTGATTCCTCTTTTTCTTCTAGCTCTACGCTTTTTCTATCTCTCATATTGGACCTCAGCATGTCCAACCCGACACTTCATTTTTAAATTACAATCATATAATAAACTGTATTATATTTTTTATTTAGACTAAAAAAAATTGTAAAAATGTCAAAAAAAATAGTTTTAGAAATATTACAGATACTTTTTTTTTCTAAATAAAACAACTAAAGAGCTAATGATATAATTATAAATCATGACTTACATTCATAGAATCCATTTCCTTCATCATCAGAGCCGAAGTTTTTTTCGGCGTATCTTTACAAGGATTCATAAAAGCCCAGTCGCACATTTTTTTCGCATCGTTCCAATTAAGACCGGGACCACATTGCTGTTTCACGAGGTTGTCATTAACGCAGATTAAAAATTGCGTACACGAATCAGGTACGGCGTAATATTGTCCATGTGAACAAGGTTTGCCTGTCGTTGTTGTTGTTGTTGTAGTAATTGTTGTTGGACCCTTTGTGGTCGTTGTAGTAGTTGTGATTGGTCTTTGCACCGGTTTTTGGGTCCAAGGTTTGTCGACATTTTGATTAACTGCAAAAAATTATTTTAAATATTACAGTACAATAATTAGCAAACATCTAATTATTTTTAGGCTTTACATGAAAAATAAATTAATATTAAAAATATTTTTATACCGATCATAGATAATATTTGTTGAAATTGCAGATAATAAAATATTAAAAATTGATTTAGCAAAATAAAAATAATAAAAACTATAATTAAAAAAAATGACAATACCTAGAAACACATTCTTAAAATTTTTATCGTCAAATATTGTGAGAGAGTTTAAATTATTCTTTTTAAATGCTAATAAAGAAGATGACAAAATAAATAGGACAGTAAATACAATGCCGTAGATGTACATGGCACATTGAGTTCACTTAAAAACCACTCGTTTAAATTAAACACTTGACAAAAGTAAGAAGAAATACAGAAAATACCGTTTATATTTAAAGTAAACGTCTACTCTATACTACTTCGTACCGGCGAATATAATATAATAGAAGACAATAGCACTCTGTGACTACAGCTACGACTATGCGACACTTGTAAAGTATGAGTATAGTTAAAAAAAACTGAAGAAGCGTAAGAAGAAAAGTCTAACATTATTCCGCTTAATTCACCAGTGACAATTTAAATGAACAACTAGTTTTTACAGTTACAATATATATTAAATATTGCATACATATTTTAAAATTCCACATTCAGTTTATTGCTCAAAGAATTATTTAATACATAAATAATAAACAGTCTGAGTAATTACAGAATCCGATTATATTTAAATTTGCTTTTTAATCACGGAATTAATTTCTGTCAACTTGCTAACTTCATAGCTATTAATTAATAGATAAATTATTTATTTAACACTTTTAATTACAAATTATAAGAAAAAAGTACTCATCAATTTTCATTAATTTTTTTTTTCAACTTAATGAATCTTCAATTGAATCATCATTTTTTTAATTCTATTAAAAATTCATTTTTATTCATTTTGTGGATGTATTTTAATAAAAAAAAAAAAAAAAAAAAATTATATTAATTAAATACCTCCTTGGTGACACCTGGCAGTAGCAGGCCAGTCACAGCGATTGTGAGCACTGTCCCAATGTAATCCCAGCGTACAACTTCCACGTCTGAATTCTCCAAGGACGCATCGGAAGTACAGATTACAATCGTTGGGATCAGGAACATATTCTCCTGAATTACAGGAGTTTCCGGTGGAAGATGATCCTGTTGAAACTGACTGGGTTGTCAGTTTTTGAGTTGTTGGTTTTTGGGTCGTCCATTCAGTCCACGCCGGTGCTCTGGAAATAAATGATAAATAAATTTAAAATTCCTATAAAATAAACGAATGAAAATAAAAAACAAGATGTAGTAATTAAATAATAAAATAATTAATAATTAACCTTGATCATTTTTATCTTATAAAAGAGAAAATTTCTCATAACCTTTAGCTACACTTGTTAATAATCCTAGAATCGTTAAACGCGTCGCAAAGAGTCGCTGCAATACTTTTAGCTCGAGATTGTTGCCAAATACATTTTTAATTTACAGTTTATTATTTTATGAAATTTTAATTAACTGTAAAATATATTATTTTCTTAGAGTTTAATTTAATGTTTGAAAAATTTTTTAGTTTCATTAAAATTTTTATTGTTAAACAATAAAAATAGTTGAAAATTTATTATAAATATTGATAAATTGCAAGTAAAATTTATCAAGATGTATACGCGCTAGCGGAAAAAATTTATAATTTCTCGTGAAATTATAATTTAAAATCTAAATAAATGAAAAGTTGAGGTCTAAAAATATTTTTAGATTCATAATAAAGTAATTCTTCAATAATTAGCAATAATAATTCCGATAGTTTTTAAATATTTTAAATAAAAATTAACATTCGGGAATTCCCTCAATTGCGCAAGTAACAGAAGGTAAAAAAATATGCTTGTTTTTTATGAAATTTTCAATGAAATTTAACAAAATATCAAATATATTACATTTTTTAAGATATAATAAACATACAGAAAAAAAGTTAACTTGAATCAAGTAAATAATTTTTAACCAAGTTCATCTTCCTGATTTAAGTAAAAAAATTCTTAGACGAAGAAATTTTTCTTGGCTTAAGTAAATTTTATTTGATTCAAAAATTTTTCGTCTTGATCCAAAACAATGAAACTCTTCGATATTATTTTCTTCGTTCAAAAATTTTTCTCTTTACGGAAAAAAGAAAACAGGAATAATTACAGCATAAAATGTAAAATCGGTCCCGTTGTAATAAAAACTAGAAAAATTACAGTTCGAAATAACATTTTTTAAATTTAATTTTTGAATTTAATTTTCAGAGCTTTCAATGTAAATATTACATTCTACAATGTAATTCTTATGAAATCTGTAAAAATTACAATATGAAATTGTAATTTTTTCAGTTTTCATCAGAGTTTTCTTCTTTCGGTGATTGATTCAAGTTTATTTATTTTTTTTTTTTTTTTTTTTTTTTTTTTTTTATCACATTTGTATCACAGAATTGATAGAAATAATTATTTAATATTTATATTACTTTATTGTTGTAGAAGTGGTCGTAGAAGATGTAGGGTACCAAGTACTCCAAGTCCAAGTTTGCCAATTAACAGTAGTAGAACTAGGTTTTTTCGTTGTCTTTTCGGTCCAAGTAGGCCATGTAGTAGATTTTGTAGTTGAAGTAGAACCTGGACGCGTAGGCCGCGGAACACCGTCATTTGCATCGCTGTGAGTCGTCAGCGTGGGCGGCGGCGGAGTTACTGGCTCAGAGGGTCGCTGACAGTTTTCTCCTTGTGGTGTCGGATCCAGAAGCCGTCCTAGACATAATATATATTACGGTTAACAATTTACGTAATACATAACGCTATAACAGGACCGCGATAATAATTAAAGTAATAAAATCTTAATTTACCCAGAGCACGATTCAAACTGCGCAACAGAGGGAAGGGTTCTTTGCAGCACTTGTTGAGAAAATCGTCGAGATCAACAGTCCATGCCATTGCACCGCCAAACCCGTTGTCTTTTATCCAGGCTCCTTTTTCTGCGACACTTTTCACGTCATCATAAGCTACGAATTGGTCGTGGAAATAAGCGCTAGGACCAGAGCCAGTTTTCCATCCGCGGTATTTTATCCTTTCGCAAATTTCGTAGTATCCCAGCATGCCAGGCTGACCTGTAAATTCTCCAGGCGTTCCAGGTCCTGTCGCGGGGTCGCCTAGATTAGAACGTTCTGGCTGGGAAAGACGGTACGCTTGACCGTAGAATGGAATTCCGACTACTAATTTTGATTTTTGGATCCCTTTGGCAATTAAATAATTAACTGTCCAGTTCTAAGAAAAAAATAAAAATTCATTAAAGATCATGTAAAGAGAAAAAGTTTATTATCAATTTTATTTTAAATAATATTGATATCCAAAAAAAGAAAAACATTTAAATTAATTATTATACAAGGAAAATTTTCAGAATTCTACAAATTTATTCTTTGATATGCTGATAAGTATATTAGTAAGAAAAAAATTTCAATTTTCATTTGTTGATAAGATTAATAAGAAAAAACTTCGGATTTATAATTTTTATCTGAGGAAAATCATATTAATAAAAAATTTCCAATTTATGGATTTTATCTTCAAATAGACATTGTAAAGAAAAATTTCTAATTTCTAACTTTCATTTATTGATGAGTAGATTGAAAATCGACGGTCTAATTAGCAATTGGTCTCTCCTTATTTTTTAGAGGGTGATTTTTTAACATTTTGATGTAACAATAGTCCAATTATAAATTATTTAAATGATCCAAAAAAAATATTATACCTCTATTACATATTAATGATATTAAATGATTTTTTAAAGTGATAATAAATTTTGAACTAATTGTTTTTTCGTACAAATGGAAGATTCTCTAAAATAGACAATTTGCTAATTAGAACGTCGAAATAATTTTTAAAACTTCATGAAAATATTTTTCTAATTACTTGTGAGCATATAAAGATAAAAATTATAAAATTTCACAGATTCATCTCTTTATATAGTACTGTTGGTAGAATTATTCATAATTACATTAAATTTTCGACGAGCTCCATAAATTCTTAATTAAAAAAATTTTCGTCAATGAGAAGAATTACCATACAGAATATTTTGCATAATTGAAAGTAGAAATTCAAGACATGTGATGATAGGAATTAATAAATAACTTTCAAAAATTATCTCTATCTCTCTTTTTTCAACACAACTTTGCTCAGATTTTATGTACATATTTAATTTAATGTCTAAATAAAAACAATATTTACTCACAATATTGTAATAAGGATAATCATCTTGCGGGTGAGCGTACAGTGGAGCCAGATGACCAGTTTTGGATTCCCAGGCCCCGTGGTAGTCATAAGTCATAACAGAAATGAAGTCCGCAGCTTCTGAAATCTCTTGAACATCATAAGCTCTATCTATAACTTCTTTGTACCCTGAAAGAGTGACTGCTAACTTCAAAGAAGGCGTCGCTGTATTAAAAGCACGGCTCATTTCTTTAATAAACTTGGTGAAATTTGGACGGTCCGAATCTGGGCCTTTTTTGCAGTCGCTCTGCCAACATTTCGGGTAGTTCCATTCGAAGGAAAGTCCGTCAAAATTGTGAGCATGCAAGAAATTTATCGCGCTTTCAATAAATTTCTTCCTCGAGCTTTCACTGCTGACCAAACGCGAGTATTTATCTCCAGTACTATCAGTCCAGCCCCCAATTGCCAGCAAAACTCTTGAGTCTCTTGACGAAGTAATTCTCTCATAAAGACCTTTAAAAAAAAAAAAAAATTATATTTTATACTCATTATTTCATCTTGGAATAATTACACCAATATAAGGATTTGTTCATAGTTAAAAAAATTTGTTAATATTTAACAAATCATTTATTAGAGACCGCTTTTTAGTCCTTAACAAATATTTCTTAGTATTTAAAAAGATTTATTAATATTCAATAATTGAATATCAGATTTATTAAATACAAAAAAATCATTTTAAATACTAATATTTGTTTAATACTAAAAAGTGGTCTCTAATAAATGATATGTTAACTATTAACAATTATTTTTTGATACAAATAAATCTTTTTATCAGTGTAATTAAGAAAAATAAAATTATTTAGTTTAAAAATAATTAAAAATAAAATAAAATTACCATGTTCAATATCTGCCCAAGGATCAAACGGCTGTAAGAGCAAAGTATCAGGATTCAACCCCGCAAAGGCATAAATAACGTCAGTGCACAACCTAGTGTCCAAATGTTCCGGCACGAATGTCCCTTCATCCTTCCTGTACAACGCCCAGGATGTGACATAACAAACAACTCTAGGTCCTGATCCTCTCTGCAGTCTTAGCTGCTGACTGCGCTGTCTTTCCTTCAAGGCTGCTAAATAATCCACCTGCTCCGTGTACCGTCCTAAGTGTCCAGGATTACACATCTCAGGATCTGCCTTAACACACCTTTTCTCTCTAGAATCAAAGAACTGGTCGTCTTTGCACTGTCCGTGGTAAAGATTTCCCTGCTCGCAAACGAAAAATCCCGCGCAGTTCTCCCTGTCGCTGTAGGTCTCTTCCATATTGCATTTGTCAACCGGAGAGTCATACAAGCCGAGACCTCTGGCGGCGACTTTCAATATCGGCCAGGGATCCCCACAAATTCCTACAAAATCATCAAAGTCCAGCGAGCTCAGCGAAACACCGCCAAGATTCGTGGACTTGATGTAAGCGACTTTGATTTTTATTGAAATGGGGTCGTCATACGCGACCCATTGGTCGCCGAAATTTATGTAAGGTCCGTCTCTATCCCTTCCGTGGTCCCAAAGGCCCTCCAATTTACTGCAGATCTCATAGTAGGACATAATTCCGCGTTGTTTCGTGTAAGAGCCTTCGATTCCTGGCCCCAGGCTGGGAGAAGAAACTTCGCTTGAGTTTTTGTACTTCAAGGTGTAGCTTTTGCCAAACAGCGGCAGGTCGATGATTATTTTCTGCGGACTGACGTCTGCTTCTAGCCATCGCTGCGAAAATGATGACAGAGAACGGAGAGATGCGAGGTGGGAGGCCTTCTGGTAATTCAGGTGCCAGGGTCTCAGGATTATTAAGTCTAAATTTTCTGCTAGCTCTGGGTCCACCAAATCGTGTGGTCGCAATACTACGGCAAGGGTGTAGCCTCGGGAAGACAGTGAGGTGTAGAGCGACCGTAGTAATGATTTTAATTGGTAATTTGAGGCCAATCGCCATTCTATCTGCACGCCGTCGAATTTGTTCTCTTCGAGGAACTTGAGGGTGGATTGAATGAACTGCTGGCTGCAGCGGTTGCAGTTTATCAGCTCGTTGTAAGCTTTTGTGTGGTTTGATGATGTTATCGATGTCAGGATTTCGAGCGATGGGTTCTTTTCACGCAATCCTATTACTGCTTTGTATCCACCTGGTTATTTCAGTATATTTATTTAGAATTTGTGATTGAGGCTTTTATACACAGAAAATAAAATTTACTTGAATCAAGTAAATAATTTTGAAGAATTTTATCTTTTTGAGTTGAGTAAAAAAATTCTTAAACTAAGAAATTTTTTTGGCTTAATTAAATTTTACTTGATTAAAAAATTTTTTTGTCTTGATTCAAAACAGTGAAACTCTTCAAAATTATTTTCTTGGTTCAAAAATTTTCATCTTGATTCAAGTTAAATTTTTTTTCAGTGTATTTTTAAAGGGCTTACCTCTTTCTACGTTGTATTCTGGGTCACGTGGTTTTATGGTATATGTATTTGAATCTGTACAAAAAAGTTATTTTATTCAAATTTAAATATAAATTTATTTATTAGATATTTTATATTAAATAATAATAATAATAATAATAATAATACTAAATATATTAAGTAATTTGATAGAATACATAAAAAATCGCGACTCTTTATTTTATTTTCTTTAACTTACACTTCCATTCTCTTACCATAAATTTAAATCCCATTCCCCTGGGCCTATATTGCCAGTTAGTATTCGTATTGAAAATTTACGACGTGGTGTAATTTTAATGCTTATTTATTAATAAAACGCCTGTCATACAATTGCAATAAATTTATTCTGCTGAAAAAAATAATCCTTACAAATTCTAAGAAAAAATCCCTACAAGCCCTTTATTTATTTTTGTATTTTATTTAATAACATTACACGGCGATGAAGTTGAAATTTCTTGTTGAATTATGTATTTAAATTTATTATTTTACTTGTATAAAAAAATTATAAATAATTTACAATTAGTATGCAATGCTATAAAATATTTGAATAAACATCATCGAATTTTGTTATATTTAAAAATACTTCTATTATGTGATAATGTGATATTAGTGATTTATAAGGCTACTATTATAGTTTTTGCAGTATGAAACATTAATATGTTCAATTTCCTTGTAAGGTATAATGATGGTTTCACAATAAAAAGCTATTTATATGTTTACCTATCATAAAGAAAGTAGATTAACCCTGATTAAGAATACTGATTGAAAAAAATTGAGAAACGGTCACTCCATGCAATCTGTATATCTATACATGTAAACAAAAAAATTGAAATTATTGAAAAGATTTTGAATTTCATCGTTTGTAATTCGTTTAATTATTTTCAATCAATATTTTTAAACAGGGAATATTCTTTTGTCAAGAAATTAATAAATTTAAATGATTTACCTCAAGATATTCTCAAACCAAGAAATCCTTGCATGTACAATAATTTTTATTTAACTTCATGGGTAATTCTCATTTTAAAGTGACCAATTACTCTCATGGATAACATGTCTTACTTCATATAATTTTGTTTAAAAAAAAAAAAAAAACAGCTCATCATCATCATCATTTAAGGTAAATTTGTAGGATTAAGAAAAAAAACTTTTGAAAAAAGTCATCGATAAAGTGACTTTAAATAATAATTACTCTTTAGCTAGGAGAAAGAGGAAGATCAGCCTTGTAAGAATCGAAAAGGTGTACAAGTAAAAAAGCAATAATAATTACTCTTAAATTGTTAAAAAATTAATTTGATCAATTAATACAATCTCATGTACATTTAGACAAAGGAACATTATTCTTTAGACAAAGATCTATTGGTTAAAAAATTCTTCTCTTGAATCAGGTTAATTTTTTTCGAGTATTTTAATCAATTCGATCATTTCTCCAGACAAGCAAATATTTTTTAAATAATTATCAAAAATATATTTTTTTGTGTCAATAAATTTTTTTCAACCCGATTATTTTTTCATAATTTACAAATAAAGTATAAAACGTTTAAGGATTTAATTGATTAAAGATTAATGTATTTATGACATTACCTATAGCCGCAGCATTGTAAATCAAATGAGTACAATGTCTAGCAGGAATCTCCTGAGGATGCAACGCGAATGGATCATCACGATAGACAGCATCGGCATTATAGTAGCAAATAACTTTCGGGGGGCCTTGATTACGCCTAATAATTGGCGGCGAGAGCTGTTCAAGCCAGATAGACTCGTGCTCAACAAGATTCGTTCCCAGAGGAGGAGGCGGCCGTCTTTCTACAGCTTCTCGCTGCAGTGTTCCCTGAGTTAATCTATGTACAACAGTTTATTTCAATTTTTCTACCATATCCAATTTATTTACAATTGTTACGTAGAGTTTCGCTACTTAGTACTTAGCATACCAATTTACCACAATAAAAATAAACAGAGTCAATAAATACAAACCGCTCAAGGTTTCCTTGAGAAGCCGTGGATTTCATCCCGCCGGCATCGCGGAATCGCGGAGACGTCTCCACTGCTTCGCGGAGCGGCAAACTAATAGATCCAAATTCAAGTTCATTGTTGATGTTGGAGGATCCCAAGGCTAGGGGAAGGCCTTCGACAGAATTTCTCTGAAACGTTGGAGCATCCGAGGGTGGAATGTGCTTCTGCAGTGGAGGCAATAGCCGGTAGTCTGGCAGGTGATAGGATGCCACTAAAGTCAAGGTCGACAGACTCAAAGTCAGCCTCAGCAAGGCCGATCTGCGGATTGCCCAGCCCATCGCTGATCTGCTCGCTAATTTACATAAATCCACATTATCTAATTAACATACGGATAAACCTATTTTTTATTCGTGGTCATTATTTTTAAAGTAATAATAAAGAAACTCGTTTATTTTTATTTAAATGCAATAATGCGTCGCAATCGCGCACGCGGGTGTCCGAAATTATGCTAATTTTTTCCTTGCATTCGGAAGAAAGAATATTATCAGCGTATATGGCTTTGCAAATGAGTTTTATCTTACATATATCTTAATATATGTTTATAGTGGATGTAGTAAAAAATTTTTTTTTTATTATTTTATTAAACTCTGGTATCTGTATCGTGTTATTGTTTTTTTACTTGCATCCGCATCTTAGTGCTTTTTCTCTCTTCTGTTGACTCTCAACTCGTAATGTACCTGGAATCACGCACGATAAAATAACACGAACTGGTGGTAAGGAGTTTAAGTGTAAGAATAAAACTCAACCGACAAGTTGTCAAGCTGCTGAAGAGAGAGCAATAACTGATTTTATTTTTATTCTTCATTTTATTCTAAGGCGACTAAGTGATAAATTGCTTTTTATTTATTTACATTTCTTTGTTTTGGTTTTTTTACTTTTATTTTGTTATAGTTTGCTGGAGGTAATAAATTATATTCTAGTTAATAATTTTTATTAAATTAGTTCTATTGAATTTTTTAGTTAAGTAATTATTATTAATATGGGGATTAAATTTTTAGTCAGAAGGAAAATAAGAAAGACTTTGATTTTTATGAATTTAATTATTATTATTTTTTTTGGATTTAACCAAATCTTTGGATGAAAAAAAAAAATTTCTTTTGTAGAAATTAAGTAATTAATCAAAGGAATAATAATAATTAATTTTTCAAACAATTTTTATGTTTATATTTAAATTGGATGAATATTAGTAATTAGTATTAGTAATTTTCTAATAAAATAATTTTTACTCGATTTTTTTACCCATAAGGAAATTTTTTTTACATTATGTATTTTTTACTAATAAGGAAATTATTTTTTCTTCAACAAAAAAAAATTCGCGTGATAAATTAACATTTAACTATGTTTAATTTATGATTTGATTGTTGTGACCGTAAAGAGATTCGAAGAACGTTTTTATACGCGATAATTTCATGGTGATGGTTGTAGTATCATCAGACCGAAGAAAAGTAACTTTTCTTCTTTGATTCTTTTATTAAAAATTGAAGTTTTATAGATGACAAGTATTATTAATTAATTATCAGCGTGAACGTGCAAATTTTCTAAATTCTTTATTTTATCAGCAAATTAACATGCGTGTAATGTACAAAATTACTGATGGGTATGAATGAAGATAGAAATGTACGAACAAAGTATAAATACTATAAATTGAAGTTAGCAATAAAAAGATTTTGTGTGCAAAATATTGTAGGTACAAAAAAATTGACATTCATTAAAATGTAAAGTTTATAAGATTCATAAATTAAAAATTTGAAAATTACTTATACAAAAATTTAATAAAAAAAACTTAGCTTAAAAAAATTTTTTTACACCGTCGAAAATTCTCCAGAAAATGAAGTATGCTTCAAAAAATTTTCAGTTAAAATTATGGTGAGAATAAATCATCAAAACATTTATTAAATTAATTGTTACTTTTGTTTTAAAAAATACTTAAAATTTTTGTTGTAACAAAATAAAAAAAAATTTCTGCAGTAAAATATTGGGCTAAAAAAAAATTTTTTTACTCCCGTAAAAAACTGGCTAAAAAATAAAAGAATTTAGTATTAAAAACACTTTTTCTTTCTTGAAAAAAAAATTATTATTCTTCCATCGGATATTTAATCGCGGCACCAAAAAAAGTGATAGTGAAGACACCAATAATACTAATATAGACATGAAATATTAATCGATATTATTAAAAAATACGTGGCAAACTTTTATTGAGTCATTTATAAACTCCGTTATCATTTAAAAAATAATCCACTTGGGAATCGGAAGTAGATAACTAAAACTAGGTATTATTAAGTAAATATTTTGATTTTTTAATATATATATATATATATATATCTTATCATCTATCAATATAATAAATAAAACGTGCGGATGATTCTCCATGAGATTAAAGCGCACAAAGGAGATTGATTAATTCATGTCTCGCGCGCAAATTCAATAACTCGGCGGCCCTGGCGATTTCAATCACCCTCGAATATTAAATAAATAATCTTCATTGAATATAAAATAAACTATAATAAAAAATTAAATGTAAAATTAATTGATAAAAGAGAAAATTAGATGAATACCTTGGTAAAAATGTCTTTGAAAAAATCACTCACAAAAATAACTTGAAATGTAAAATAAAAAATCATCAAACAACTAATCACAGAGAATCACTCAACACAGTTGTGCAGTAGTTTAAGAAATGCAACCGAGTATCGGAGGTGCCGGCTCCGTTACTACGTGATTAAAGAGGGTCCGGACAACCTTGCTTGGTAGGGCAAAATCGTGAATGTGGTATTCCGGACGCGTATAAGGCCCATATATACTCCTCGCGAGTCCCCGTAGAGACGAGCTCACTACACACTACACACATGACGAGGATTCAAAGATGTCGATGTCGATGTTTATGCCAAAGCCAAAGCCTCGCCCTTGTGTGTCGACTTTTGTTGTTAATTCTTTAGCTGTTAAATTATAGGAGTTTTAAACGCTCGGTTTGCAAGTACTTTTAATTTTTTAATCAGGATTTTTCAGAGGAAGCTATTTATTTTTTTTTTAATTAAAAAAAAAAATAAAGTTCTGTTAAAATTGTGTTTTTATGTAATTTTTGTACTGACAAAAAATTAATTTGATTGAAGAAAAATTTTGAGAAATTTGATAATTTTGAATCAAGCTAAAAAATTCTTGTTAAATAAATTTTTGCTAGATTTAAAATAATCAAACTCTTTAAAATAATTCAAAGAAGAAATAAAGAAATTTATACCTACAAAATTTTACACTAATAAAAAAATTAATTTAATTCTTCAGAATTGATTTATTTTAATGAAAAAAAAAAAAAAAAAAAAAAATTGAATCAAGTTAAATGATTTTTTTTATTTATTAAAAAATTTTTATTGACCTATCACATAAATATCACTGAATATTTTTACGTTAAATTTGCATAATTAAAAAAAACATCTGTACTTTGAAGATTTAAATAAAAATTAAATAATATTACGGTCTTAAAAACATGACTTATGTGACAAAAAAAAATTGTATAATCAGATAAGTACTTAGTATAACTTTTACAAGATAAATATTTGATCATTTCCTACTAAATCATTAGACCACACCGAAGTCGTAATTTTCCAGTATCTCATAAAATATATAATAATCTCAATAGCAATAATAATAATAACAAACTACCAAGGAACTATGACTGAACCTTCTCACCTCATGATTCATTTGTTAAACGAGATAAACACCTGATGTTTACAATATTTAATGCGGAATTACCAAAAAAAACCAAATATAAGAATTAGCCACCTAAAATTTCTACGATAAATAATTTAATTTATTCTATCACACCGAATCCGTTTATTCAAATGAATTTATACTTACTATTGGATGTATTGGGTGATTTATTGAATTGAGACGTTGAAATAATTTCGGTTACACGTTAAGTAATTATGAATCCATAAATATATATCAGTCGATGAGATGAGATGAGAATAAAGATTTGAATTGAATGATCTGAAAATTTATTTATTATAATGGTCGCCGTAAATCGAAGGTCGGGTCGTTGCCACTAAAGTGTCTCTATCTACTCGGTTATATTAATCACAATCATGTTAGGCTGTGCATATTTTTTTTTATGATTTATTTTATTTTCTTTCAGGAACAAGAACCGAGTGGCTTATTTTATATTAATATCGGGATTAACTTGAGAGGATTCGAGAAGAGGGAATCACTCGAGAACAAATACCGGAGTTATGTAAATCTCTGACACAACTTTTTTAAAATAATAACTATTTACATAAGTGCTTTTATTTGGGTAATCTAAATGGATTCTATGCTTGGACATTTAGGTACTTAGTGATAGGGAATATATCTATGCTCATAAGCCTTTCGGGTACTTTCGCAAAGTATTAAGTGGTTGAAAGAGACTTTTAACTTTTAAGGCTTGTGTAATATTTTTATTAGAATATTATTAATACAATTGTACTTGAGAAATTTGGAAATTCGTTAGTATTTGCTCGTTAGGACAGCTATTGACAAATACGTCATACAAATGGACATGAGAAAGCTATTAACGTGGTAATCCCCGTTAATTTATCATAAGTACTGATAAAAAAATACGCTCAATTTATTTCGCCCGCGAAACTACACGATTACTTTTTTTTTTTGTTACATCATCTTCCATAAATTAATTTTTTTTTTTAGTAAAGTATTATGTTGAGAAGTATTATATCCGCAAACATTAATTTTCATGTAGATTTTAGGTCCAGGGGCAAGATGGGCCCTTTGAAAAAAATTTGATTTATTACGTCCTTATTTACAATATTAATATCACTTTAGATTGATATCAAGGTAAGAAAAAATCAAAATTCTGCGATTAAAAAAAATGAAAAAATCTCAACAGATTTATTTTTAGAAAAATTAAAAAAATTTTAGACGGCTAAATTTACTATATTAATATTTTTAGACTCGAAAGTTTTTATTATTTTCTCCGAGAAATTTTATACTGATATAAAATAAAAAAAATTGATCAATGACATTTGAATATGTATAAAATATTTATTACAATTTCCTGTCGAGTATAAATACTAATCAGGACCTTGATGTTATTGTTATTTACAATTAGGATTGTTTACATGTCAATGATTTTATTTAAATACTTATTGCTGTAATAAAATTATTTCAATGTCAGTATGCGACTATTTAGTTAGACGCGCTTAATTTAAGGATGATACTTTGTAATTATCTTTTTGAGGTCTTTGTCTCAATATCTTTGGGATTAATCTATATTATTAATAGAATAAGAAAAACTTTGTAGCCAGTGTATTTATATGATAAAATGGGTTTTTATGGTTAAATTTGGTATCATTAGAAAGGTCGTGACCTGGAGTTGTGCCTTTTCAAGGTTTCATATCATTCCTACCAATAGTGAATTTATAATGATAAGTATTTCGGCTGATTTCGAAAATGCTCTATCTCTAGATACATAATTAAGAAATGACCTTTTATCTTGTGAACTATTGACATTTTTAAAGATATAAGCTCATCCCGATGTTACACTCATCGAGACCTTTCATTTGAGTACCCACATCAATTTTTCATATATTTCATGTATTTATATATATCACATAAATGTATATATGAAAAATATATCAAAATGACATGTGGGTACTCAAATGAAAGGTCTCAATGAGTGTAACATCAAAATGAGTTAATATCTTAAAAAATAACAATAATTAAGAAATGACCTTGTATCTTGTGAACTATTGACATTTTTAAAGATATAAGTTCATCCCGATGTAGCGCTCATCGAGACCTTTCATTTGAGTACCCACATCAATTTTTCATATATTTATATATATATCACAAAAATGTATATATGAAAAATATATCAAAATGACATGTGGGTACTCAAATGAAAGCTCCTGATAAGTGTAACATGGGGATGAGCTTATATCTTTAAAAACGTCAATAGTGAAGAAAGTACAGTGCAATTTAACAAAAGTCATTATTTAATAACGCAAAATTTTATTTATTTATAGTTCACAAGTCCCGACAGTCACATAGTGACTGCAAGGTTGCTAGTTTTATTTATTAAATTAATTATTTATCGTAAATTAATGTAACAGAAGCTTCCGACAGATTAGATATTAATTCTATTTATAATATAAAATTTAAAATTCTGATTTTATGTTAATTTTTAAGAATTATGAGCAAAGGGTCAGTCAGAGTACTTTTATTTCATAAATTATTTTTTTTATTCATTTATCAAGTGATTGATTAAAAAGTTTTTGGTTCATAAAATTAAAATTGGAGATATGAATGAATGTTATGAATAATAAATCAGCGATGAGAATTAAAAAAAGACGTGTAAGCGAAACCGGGTTGATTGACTAGAAAAAAGAGTGAGAGTTGACAATCCCTCGGAGGAGCAGAGTATCAGTCTAAAATTGTATCGTAAAAGTTGGTTCAAGGCCCAGTCAGGTCAAACTGGAGCAGGTTTTTTTCTTTTGGTTTTTATTTTGTTCGCCGGTTTTAAATTTGGTACTTAAATTTAATGGTATAAAGATCCGCTGGCTCTAAAAAAGGCCTTAAATTATTTGTCATTAGATATCTCGATCTGTTATCGAGAGTGTTCAAAATCTCCAGAGGCTCAACTGAGGTTGAACGTCCGATGCCAACCGGTGACATCTCGGCTAAATTAGTGACATCGTGGGCCCGGGACCCCGAACCGGATAGCTTGGTTTGTTCTTGCCAAATCAGGTTTTGGGACTCCTAGTGATCTGCACCGGGGCCATAAGTGCTGAATAAGAAAAAAGATTCCCTTGAGTTATCATCCTGTTAGAATTTTTTTACAACCCGTGGATTTTATTAGTTGAAAAAATTTTTTTTCCTTAAAACTATTCATTTTTATTTTAAATAAAATTTTTAATTAATAATAAAAATTGTTTTTTTTTTTTTTTCAATTTTTATTGTTTAAATTTTTTAATAAAATAATATTCCATAATTTCGATCACTATTTAAAAAATAAAAGATTCAAACAAATAGAGCGTACTCGAAAAATATCAAGATATATACTCCTTGAAAATGTCTTCATCTGCAGATTTCATAAAAGTCGAGTGTCTTTGACAGATTTTGTGACGTCAGCGGGTAGTATAAAATCCAAGATAATTTATGGAAAATCCGAAGTTGTCTTTGAGCTTCCTAAGCATAAAGTTCTCTATTTAAATTCATTTATTATTTTTTCCTTATGTTTTAATAATTAATAACAAAAGATTAAGAATTAATAGTCTTTACTTGCTTCTTCTTAAATTTTTGACTCGGCGTATAAAAAAAATAAAAAACCAAGTTAAATTTTCAAGTAAAACAAAATTTTTAAAGATTTCTTATAAATAGCAGCCAATTAATTTTTTTTTTTTTTTTTTTAATTATTTATTGCATGAATTGTTATTATATTTTACGCACAGAGATGTACATTTATGTTTTTACTTCTTTTGACTGTGTATATTGCTTTTTCTTGCTAAAAACAAATGTAATTTTTAATGCAATAAATAAATAACAGCCAATTAATTAGATAATTTTTTTTTTGCAGAAAAATGATTCACGCAAGTAAAATAACAGCTAATATTTTAATATTAACTGTGTTTTTGTTAATTATAAACTCTACTGACGCGACAATTGAAGACATGGATCGAGAAATAGCGGCTAATTTTCCGTACGGGCGAGGAATGGTAATTACCTTTTTTTTTATACAAAAAATCACATGAAATTTTTAATTTATTATTTACAGGATAGTGAGCAAGTGCAATTAGCCAGACTATTGCTATCATACCCACGAGGTATGTGTCACCCAAAACGCAACTCGGAGTTAATAAATTCACTGCTCGGATTGCCAAAAAATATGAACAACGCTGGTAAATAATCAACCTACGTCCTGAAATAATTAATGAAAAATAATTAGCAAATTTGCAAATATGTTAAGTATGTAATCCAAATATATTTACTACTGTAGTTAATTGATAAACAAATTTAAATATTCACCTGTATAACAAAAAAAAAAAAAAAAAACAGACATAAGAGGTGAGATAAGATTGTATCAATGAATAAATAAGAATGTGAATTACATTAAAGTAGTCTTTATTCTTCATTTATATTTTTTATAAGTATATAAATCCTTGCTTTTATTTTTTAACTTTAATTCTGTACACGATACACACATATAGCTGCAACATACGATACTTTTATTAAAAGTATCTTACAGGTTATTTATTTGATCGATTTATCAGTCAATCAATCAATTTATAAGTTAATTATATTTACATTATTATATCTTTTACCTTTGCATCGATATATGTATTTTTTTTTTCCTATTTAATAGTGGCAAAAATAATTAAAAAGTATAAAATAAAGTACGAAATAAATTCCAGTAGACGTCAATAAATTCATTGTTCTGTTACATTACTTTTTTCGTTTAAAAATTTTAAATAATAAATCCGATCATAAGTATTTTATATTAATAAATTATATCAGTGCGTTCTATTCCATTGAAATTGGAATGTCGATGTACTACCATACGGAATCTAAACAATTATTAAAATTATGTTATTATTCCTGATAATTGATAAATATTAATTATAATTAAATTAAGGACTAATAATCAATTAATTAATTAATTAAGTCATTGAGAACGTTCATATATGAGAAACTATTAAAAAAAATAAATCGTTAACAATTTTAATTCATAAAATTATAATCTATAGTATTAGAAGAATAAGGAAAATTTTGTGACCAGTGGATTTATATGATAAAATAGGTTATTACGGTTAAATTTGGTATCGTTGGAAAGGTCTTGACTTGATTTGTGTCTTTTCAAGGTTTCATATCATTTTCACCAATAGTCAATTTATTATGATAAATATTTAGGCTGCAGTCGAAAATGCTCTATCTCTAGATACATAATTAAGAAATGCTCTTGTATCTTATGAACTATTGACATTTTTAAAGATATAAGATCACCCCGACATTACACTCATTGAGACCTTTCATTTGAGTACCCACATCAATTTTTTATATATTTCATATATTATACTATATATATTAGGCTGGTTGTTAAAAATTAAATTTTTTGCGGCGCCCCTTAGAGAGCTTCTTTTTGATGGAAAAACACTGGGAAAATTTTTTTTTTTTTTTTTTATTCAAAACAACACGTGCCTCTACACGATTTAAGTTAATTTTTTGGTATAATCATCTTTTTGGGAAATTTTTCAGGGAAAATACAATTTTATTCGAAATATAAAAAATTATAAAACTTAAATCAATAAAAATAACAATATTTGATCAAAATAATAATAAACAAAAACACAAATTGAAAAATTTTCCCGGTTGATTTTGGTCTATTAAGGGGAACGGGTGGTCTAGCGGTCTAAAATTTAAGCTATTTTAAAAATTTTATATCTATATGAAGGTAATAACTAATCCTTTCAAATTTTTTTACACTTATTCTATTGCTTATCAACTACACAATAATGAAAATTAAGACGAAAAAAAATTTTTTTTTAAATAAAAAAAATGGCGCTGAAGTCCGCCTCTCCAAAAAAAAATGGACCTGACTGGCGGGGGTTGATTGATCTTTACCTCTGATTTGAAATTAAAAAAAATGACGGATTTTAAATTAGTATAAGTATAGTTATCGCAGGAATTAGAATGAAAAAAAAAAATATTTGAAAAAATGGCGCGTAGTTAAAAGTATTTTCTGAAAACGAGTTTTAGATTTGTATTTTCTGAGAACGAGTTTCAGATTGTTACTTTTAACTACGTGCCATTTTTTCAAATATTTTTTTTTTTTCATTCTAATTCCTGCGATAACTATACTTATACTAATTTAAAATCCGTCATTTTTTT
>CAJNRD030001124.1:21404020-21440620 GCA_905319865.3 Cotesia congregata
TTTTGTTAAATTGCACTGTACTTTCTTAACTAATGACGTTTTTAAAGATATAAGCTCATCCCGATGTTACACTCATCAAGACCTTTCATTTGAGTACCTACATTAATTTTTCATATATTTATATATATTATTATATATATGTATATATGAAAAATATATCAAAAATACATGTGGGTACTCAAATTAAAGCTCTTGATGAGTGTAACATCGGGATGAACTTATATCTTTAAAAACATCAATAGTTAAAAAATTACAGTGCAATTTAACAAAAGTCATTATTTAATAAAGCAAAATTTTATTTATTTATAGTTCACAAGTCACGGCAGTCACATAGTGACTGCAAGGTTGCTGATAGTTATTAAATGAAAAAAAAAAATTGAAGCGAGTTTAATAAAAATAGTAAAACAATTTATTATAAAACTCCCGTATTATATATCATCAATCATCATATATGAACGATCTTAATGACAGTAGATAATAAAATAAAAAAATTACCAAAACTTGAGATGAAAACCACCACCGACAGGCGCTGCGCCGCGGCCGCTTTCCATAAGACCCATATGAAATCCACCAGAAGCATTGATCTCAGCATCGTCATTGTCGCCAAGCTGTTTGTACTCTTTACCACCACTGGGTGGCTTAGGAGAAGCATTAGTGGTCGCGCGGATGCCAAGCTCCGACTTGGCAGGCCAGGTAGGGAACATCGCGGGGTCTATTGGCAGCGGAGTCTCCGTGAAATAAGTATGCTGAAGAGCGTCCTCAGCAGTCATACGTTGCGCCGGGTCGTAGGTCAGCATTTTATTCAGCAATTCAATTCCGTTGTCAGATAACTTTAGACTGAATCGCTGTCTTAAATTGTTTACGGGATAAGATTGTGCAAAAGGTATCTTAGAGACGACTGGCAGCTTTGAGTAACCGGGCCAAATACGGTCGCTGGGAGTGCCCAGTTCTTTGAAGATTTTTTGCAGTTGATCAATCTCGGATTTCCCGGGAAAAAGAGCTTCCATGCGTATCAGCTCGGCGAATATGCATCCTACAGACCACATGTCAATAGGCGTGCTGTATTCTTTGCCATTTAGCAATAATTCTGGCGCACGGTACCAAAGAGTCACCACCACTGGAGTGTATTGGCGCAGAGGTGATCCATATTCTCTCGCTAATCCAAAATCACCGACCTTGAGAATCCCCCTGTGGCTCAACAGCAGGTTTGAAGTTTTTAAATCGCGATGGAGGATCCAATTGTCGTGTAAATGCGCTACTGCTTTCAACAATTGCTGCATAAGACACTTTACTTCGCTGGGCAAAAAGTTTTGCTTTTTCTGCTTCATCGTTTCCATCAGAGACTTCAGGTCGTGCTCCACGTAGTCCATCACGATAAATATCTTGTCCATGTTGCTGCCGACGACAATCTCGCGGACGGTAACAATGTTCGGATGCTGCGCTTTCAACAACGTATTTATCTCCCTTAGACTAGTAATAGGAAACCCTTCCTTTTCCTTCTCCATTTTCAATCTTTTTAGCGCGACTATTTCTTCTGTGCGTTTATCACGTGCCCGATATACGACACCGTAAGTACCTTCTTCGATGCGGTTCAGACACTGAAATTCTTCTACGCTACGGCATCCTTGGATGGCAGGTAAGTATGGAGGTAACTCGGGTTCTTTTTCTTCTTTTACTACAATTTTGACCCCTTCGGGTTCTTTGGTTGTGCCGTTCGACTCGATATGTCCTGGAGAACCTCCATCCGAGTGGTCTGACTTGGTGAGTCGCTCGACAGAAAGCGGACTAGGGTTGTTGTAATAGTCAGATCCGTCATTAGAGTCGTCGTTGGACCCCTTGTTCGAGTCATTCGAGTCATCGTCATCGTCATCGTCGCTACTCGTGTCTGACGAGTCTGACGTATGTCTATCCGATGATTTGTCTCGACCACTGTGACGGTCTTCTGACGAATGTCTTTCTTGAGATCTGCAATTCAATTTAGTTTTTTTTTTTTATTGACTATCATCATGTAAATAATTTTATTTACTATATGGAAAAAAAATAATTAGGCTATCAAACACCACCTTTAAGATAGGTCTTAAGATTAATAGTTTACATAAGAATTTTTTACACTACGTATACTTTTGTTAAATTTCACTTTCACTGTACATTCTTAATTATTGACGTTTTTAAAGATATAAGCTCATCCCAATGTTATACTCATCAAGAGCTTTCATTTGAGTACCCACATGCATTTTGATATATTTTTTATATATACATATATATAATATATAAATATATGAAAAAATGATGTGGGTACTTAAATGAAAGGTCTCGATGACTGTAACATCGGGATGAACTTATATCTTTAAAAATGTCAATAGTTCGCCAGATACAAGGTAATTTCTTAATTATTGACATTTTTTAAGATATAAACTCATTTCGATGTTACACTCATCGAGACCTTTCATTTAAGTACCCACATGGCATTTTTTATATATTTCATATTTATGGTATTTTTGAAATATATAAATATGTAAAATATGTGAAAAATTGATGTGGGTACTCAAATGAAAGGTCTCGATGAGTGTAATATCGGGGTAAGCTTATATCTTTAAAAATGTCAATAGTTCTCAAGATACAAGATCAAGAGATAGAGAATTTTCGACCGCAGCCTGAATACTTATCATAATTTTTCTTATTTCTTAATAATATTGAGGTACTAGATGGGTCCTCATAAAAATAAAAATACAAATGAAACATACTTTGGAGATTTTGACTGGTCATCATCTGATTGTACAGGACTAAGACTATCGTCAGTCAACTCAACAATTTGATCATGATTATGATCTGGACTATGTGGACGTTTTTCCCCTCTCTTTAATCTCCTTGCTTGTAATTCTATTCTAGAAACTTCCTTCCTCCTGACCATTTCCCGATCAGCTTCCAGTAGTCTGTTAAAAATAAAAATTGTCTCAAAAAAATTCCAATTACTTAAAAATTTTAATAAAAATATAAATTAACATACTTAAGGTACCTCTCCTTGCGCATTTCCTGCTCGTTAAGTTCCTTAATGTCTTTGGGCTGCAGCGGCAAGTCATTGAGATCCAATTCTTCGATATCATGGATCTGTATACCCTCCATCATTGATTCGCGCATCTGTTTATCGCGGTTTTCGCGTTCGCGGTCGTTTTTATCTCTATCCCGATCGCGCACTCTGTCGTACTTGTGATTCCGCTTATGCCGCTTGTCTCTATTCGAGCGCTCCTCCATCAACTCATTTTCGGGATACGGATCATCGATACTCTGTAGATGACGCCGGTCATCCATTCGTCCGCCTCCTCCACGGCCGTCATCCATCATCATCCTCATATCACCCCGTCTGTCGCGCGTATCCTCCATTCTCATATCTCGGCGGTCTCGAGGTTCGCGCGACTCTTCCAAACGCAACTCCCGACGTGATTCCGGTTTATATTCACGTAAATCCCTTGGATCATCTCGTCTTTCACGTCTTTTGTCAAGTAATCTTGAAACGAAGTTCCTTTATTCAGTATATTAGTAAAAAAATTGTACAAAAATAATAAATAAGTTGGTTTAAATAAAATAAATAAGTTAATAATTAATATGCATTTTTAAATAAAAATAAAAGCATTCAATAATGGAAAAATTTTTTGTAATAGATCATTACAAAATAACCAAATTGATTAAAAGTTTTTTTAATAATTTAATTTGTAAATTAATAATAAGACAAATTTAAGTGCTAAGATGTATGATGTCTGATAAATTTAGTATTATTTTGTGAAATAATAATTTGGTAATGTTTTAATAGAAAAATATTTAGACAAACATAGAAATTGAACAAGACAAAATAATACTTTAGACGTATTAAAAATTTCAGCTTCTGAAAAAATTTTTAACAAATTCTATTAAAAAATATTTTTAAAATCTGTCAACTTTAATGTTATTATAATTTATATAATATTTGTATGACAATAAAGTTAGCTGACATTTAAAAATTTTTAGAATTTTTTTTATTGAATAAAATCATTACAAAAAAAAATGTTTTTTAAATTTCATTTGTAAAAAATTTAAAAAACTGTAAGTGGAAAAAAAATTTTTTTAGTTTTAAGTTAATAAACTAAACTAAATCAAAAAATAAATTTATATAATTTATATAGAATTAATATAATATTTGTACGACAATAAAGATAGCCGACATTTAAAAATCTTTAGAATTTCTTTTATTGAAAAAATCATTACAAAAAAAATTTTTTTTTTAATTTTATTTGTAAAAAAATTTGAACAACTGAGTGGAATTAAAGAAAAGTTTTTTTTAGTTTTAATTTAATAAACTAAACTAAATCAAAAAATAAAAAATCTCGGCTAACTTTATCTATATTAATATTATAAAGAGGAAAGATTTGTTTGTTTGTTTGTTTGTTTGCATCGAATAGACTCCGAAACTACTGAACCGATTTGATAAATTCTTTCACTATGGGAAACTACACTATCCTCGGGCAAAGTCGGGACGGACTGCTAGTTATTATAATATTTGAAAATATTTATTTTTTCTATTAAATAAATAATTTAAAAAATTGACTTATAAATGATGTACTTCGTTAAAAAAAAAGTCTAACTTTAGTATAATTTTAACAGGTCTATTTTTTCCATAATTGATACTTATTGATTTAAAAAAAAAAAAAAAAAAAAAAAAAATCAAAATAGCAAATGGAAAATAATTTACCTGGTACGTAAATCTTCAAGAACACGATCACCAGTGTTCCTCTCTTTCCTTTCATGCCTAGATGACTCTCTCTCACTGGTAGCAGCACTACGAGAGTGAGAATCGAGTCTCTCAGAGCGTTCTAATCTGTCACGATCTCTCTTAGACCCGTCAGACGCAGATTCCAAACCGTGTCTACGATGCCTGTGTTTATTTTCTCTACGGCGATCTTCCCGGTCGTGGTGCCTCGACTTGCGATCTTTGTCATCGCGCCTATCACGTCTCTCTCCATGTTTCTCTCGTCTTCTCGAGGACGTCGATTTACGTAAACGTAGAGCTGCCTGTGGTGGTTTGATATCCAACGAATCAGCAGTATCACCTGCTTCCTCCTCTGAGAAACTGTTATTAATTTTATTATTTTTACAAACCGTCTATCAATCAAAGAACGTCAATTAATATCAAATTAAATAAAAAGTTTAATTCATTAAATCAATCAATGGATAGATAAATAAATAAGTAAATAACCTTAAAATAGCTCACCTAAAATCATCAATATCTTTCATTGGACTTTTTTTTATTTCACCGTCCTCACTCTGATTGTCTATGTCCATTTTTTTACAGTTTTTACCAATCACATTTGTGTGTCTTCATTTGTGTTTGTTTAATAAATAAAAAACGTAATTATTACGTTATTATTAAATATTAAATATATATTAATATAAATGTTTTTATAATTTTATTTGTTGGTTATAGCATTGTTTCGGATGAACGCCACTCAGTGGCGCACTCATTCATATTCATGATGCTGAAGTTAGCTGACAGCTGTCAATTTTTTTAAGTTCTTATAACAAATCAATTACAGTAATAAAAAATGAAAATTAATTTAACAAATATTTAATAATATTAAGAATTTTTCTAATAAATAAATTATTACATAAAAAAAAATTGACATTTAGAAAAATTAATAAATTAAAAATGCAATTTTTTAAAAATAATTTTTCGGAACAAATTTTTTTGTTAAATAAAATTAAAAAATGATAATTTTAATGTCATAAATTTTTTCACTAATAATTATTTGAAATTTTCAAATGTGGAATTTTATTTATTTAATTTTTTTCAAAATAATTTTATTGCTACAAAATTATAAAAAAATTTTTCTTAAGTCTGTCAACTTCAGTATCAAATATATATATATATATATATATATATACATAACAAGAGTTTCCAACAAGTTGGTATTTTCACTTCCTATTGGCTGATTGAAGTAATCCGCGCTTTATCATATATATTAGAACACATCGAAAACAATTATTATAAAAAATCAATAATTAAATGCAAGAAAGAATACTAAGTCTATTGAAGTAGTCATTTATTTTCAATCATTATAATACAAATATATAAATTTAATAATTTTACCTAGTCTGATTTGTTTCTGGGTTATCTTAAACCTGTGAACAATGTCAATAAACTTTAGATATTACATAATTATAACAATAAATGATACTTTAATATAAAGTACCTTACAAATTACTTCGTTAACGTTTAACCTTATTACATGCGTTTTGTGGCTGAGTATTTAATTGATTAACCATTTGTACAATACTTAGATTTAAATATTTAAACTAGCCGTAGAAAAATAATTGGCGTGTAAGAAACATACCATGATGTAATTCAACAAATTTCAATTGAAATTTATTGTATTTTTAAAATCTTAAAAAAATTATTTATT
The DNA here is from genome assembly GCA_905319865.3 of Cotesia congregata. Classification (NCBI taxonomy): domain Eukaryota; kingdom Metazoa; phylum Arthropoda; class Insecta; order Hymenoptera; family Braconidae; genus Cotesia; species Cotesia congregata. The sequence continues at coordinate 21,410,452 of CAJNRD030001124.1, forward strand.
TACGACAATAAAAATAAAAGCTATTTCAATCTTTAATGCATTTCGTTGACGCGCTTTGTTAAGTAGGGTCGAATCGTCATTCGAATCATGTACATGATTCCGTCCTCATGTACATCCATTGGAGATCTAAAAAATTATAATTAATAATTAATATTATTCCTTATATTATCAAGTATTGATTTAAAATAGTAAGAATAATACCAAAATTTAAGATGAAAACCACCGCCAGCAGGAACAGTTCTACGCCGACCGCTTTCCATAAGACCCATGTGAAATCCATCAACAGCAGGACCTAATTCAGCTTCATCATACTCCCCCAACTGCTTGTACTCTTTGCCGCCACTAGGAGGTTTCGGAGAAGCATTAACTTTTATGGCTGATCTGTCTTTGGCCTCTGACTTGGCAGGCCAGGTTGGAAACATTGAGGGATCAATCGGCAGCGGTGACTCGGTGAAATAAGGATGCTGTAGAGCGTCCTCAGCGGTGATCCGCTGAGCCGGGTCATAAGTCAGCATTTTACAGAGCAACTCCATTCCGTTGTCAGACAGCTTGAGCCGGAATCGCTGGTGTAAATTATTTACCGGATAAGATTGAGCGAAAGGTATTTTAGATACCAATGGCAAGTTGGAGTAACCTGGCCAAATACGATCGTTCGGTGAGCCCAGTTCTTTGAAGATTTTTTGAATTTGATCAATCTCGGATTTCCCGGGAAAAAGAGCTTCCATGCGTATCAGCTCGGCGAATATGCATCCTACAGACCACATGTCGATAGGCGTGCTGTATTCTTTGCCATTTAGCAATAATTCTGGCGCACGGTACCAAAGAGTCACCACGATTTGAGTGTATCTGCCCAGAGGTGATCCATATTCTCTTGCTAATCCAAAATCACCGACCTTGAGAATCCCCCTGTGGCTTAACAGCAGGTTTGAGGTTTTTAAATCGCGATGGAGGATCCAATTGTCGTGTAAATGGGCTACTGCTTTCAACAACTGCTGCATAAGACACTTTACTTCGCTGGGCAAAAAGTTTTGCTTTTTCTGCTTCATCGTTTCCATCAGAGACTTCAGGTCGTGCTCTACGTAGTCCATCACGATGTATATCTTGTCCATGTTACTGCCGACGACAATCTCGCGGACGGTAACAATGTTCGGATGCTGCGCTTTCAACAACGTATTTATCTCCCTTAAACTAGTAATGGGAAACCCTTCCTTTTCCCGATCCATTTTCAATTTTTTCAGCGCTACAATATCGCCTGTGCGTTTATCACGTGCTCGATATACGACACCGTAAGTACCTTCTTCAATGCGATTCAAGCTGACAAATTCGTCTACATAGCGGCAGCCCTGAATGGCAGGTAGGTATGGAGGTAGCTCTGGTTCTTCCTCTTCTCCTTTTACTTCTTCCTTCACTTCTTCGGGTTCTTTGGCAGTCCCGTTTGATACAATGCGACCGGGAGAGCCTCCGTCAGAGTGATCTGACTTGACGAGGCGGTCGACGGATATCGGGCTGAGATTACTGTAATCAGAACCGTCGTTTGATTCATCATTGGAACCTTTGTTCGACTCTGTTGAGTCGTTGTCATCGTCTTCTTCTTCTTCTTCTTCGCTGCTCGAATCCGATGAATCGGATGTTTGTTTTTCAGATGACTTATCTTTGCTACTATGACGGTCTTCTGATGATTGTCTTTGAGATCTGTAATTGTAAAATTAAATAAATAAAAATTTTTTTTCTACTTCTATATCATTAAAAGATTAAGAAAAATTTTGTGGCCAGTGTATTTATATGATAAAATGATTTTTTAAGGTTAAATTTGGTATCATAGAAAGATCTTGACCTGGAGTTGTGCCTTTTCAAGGTTTTATATCATTCCTACCAATAGTGAATTTATAATGATAAGTATTTCGGGTGAATTCGAAAATGCTCTATCTCTAGATACATAATTAAGAAATTACTTTGTATCTTGTGAACTATTGACATTTTTAAAGATATAAGCTCACCCCGATGTTACACTCATTGAGACCTTTCATTTGAGTACCCACATCATTTTTTCATATATTTATATAAATTATATATATATATGTATATATAAAAAATATATCAATATGCATTTGGGTACTCAAATGAAAGCTCTTGATGAGTGTAACATCGGGAGGAGCTTATATCTTTAAAATCGTCAATAGTTAAAAAAGTACAGTGCAATTTAACACAAATCATTATTTAATAAAGCTAAATTTTATTCATTTATAATTCACAAGTCACAGCAGTCATATAGTGACTGCGAGGTTGCTAGTATTTACTAATTTAATTGGACTCTGTTATGCAATAGTGTGTTAAGTATATAAGATTTTCATAGTACTTAATACATTAATGCATAACAGTGTCTAATTAAAAGTTGAATTTTAATAATCAAAATATTTAATAAAAAAAATTTTTATTTTAATTTTAATATGTAAAATCGAAATTAAAAACTTACTTAGAAGATTTTGATTGATCATCGTCAGATTGTATAGGACTGAGGTCATCATCACTTAGTCTATAAACTGGAGCAGGACTGTGCGGACGTTTTTCTCCTCTCTTAAGTCTTCTTGCTTCTAATTCTGCTTTAGAAGCCTCTTTCCTCCGTTCCAATTCTCGGTCTGCTTCGAGTAACCTATAAAAAAATTAAAAACATCAATAAATAAATATATTAATTCTAATTTCTTAAAAAAAAGTACACAACTGATAGCGAAAAAAGAAAAATACCTCTTTTTACGTAACTCTTGCTCCGCGAGTTCTTTCGGGTCTTTAATCGGCATCGACAAGGGACTTGGCTCGTCCTCTTCATCTTCAACAACCTCCATGGTCGTTTCACGCTGTTTTTCACGGTACTCGCGCTCGCGGTCTCTATCACGCACTCTATCATGCTTGTGACTCCGTTTATGTCTTTTCTCCCGATTAGGTCGTTCTTGCTCCAACTCGCTGTCAATGTACGGCGAGTCTTCGGTACGTACTTGGCGACGTTCTTCCGCGCGAACTTCATCCCGTTTATCACGTGTGTCTTCAATCCTTGATTCTCTTATTTCTCGACGGTCTCGTGGTTCACGTGTCTCTTCCAAGCGCAGCTCTCGACGGGATTCCGATTTATAGTCACGTACATCCCTTGGGTCATCCCGTCGTTCTCGTCTCTTGTCCAGTAATCTTGAAGAGAAATTCCTTTTTAATTAAATTCATTACTTTATTAAAAAATCATCAATCTAAAAATGGTTAACTATTTTTTTAAATTAAAACAGAACATTAATAGTTTTTTTTATATATCAATTTAATTGAATTTTATAAAAACTAATCTAAAATCTATTTTGTTTCAACATTGTATTGTAAGTACAATTTTTTTTTTAATTACAGATTTTTACAGAAAATTAAATTTTTTGAAATAAAGATTTGCTTTGCTTTCTTCGTAATTTCAACGACTGAAAATTTGTCTTAAAATTTTAACAATAAATTAATTAAATTTTTATTATATGCTCAACAGTAGATTAAAACGCAATATTTAATATTTTTTCAGAGAAATTATTAAATTTTATTGTAATAGAATTATTATTTTGACTAGCAACCTTGCAGTCACATAGTGACTACCGTGACTTGTGAACTATAAATAAATAAAATTTTGCTTTATTACATAGTACTTTCTTAAATATTGATGTTTTTAACGATATAAGCTCATCCCGATGTTAAACTCATCGAGAGCTTTCATTTGAGTACCCACATGCATTTTGATATATTTTTCATATATAAATATATATAATATATATAAATATATGAAAAATTGATGTGGGTACTCAAATGAAAGGTCTTGATGAGTGTAACATCGGGATGGACTTGTATCATTAAAAATACCAACAGTTCACAAGGTACAAGGTGATTTCTCAATTATTGACATTTTTTAAAATATAAACTCGTTTCGATGTTACACTCATCGAGACCTTTCATTTGAGTACCCACATGGCATTTTTGATATACTTTTTATATATATATATATAATTTGTGAAATATATAAATATATAAAATATATGAAAAATTGATGTGGGTACTCAAATGAAAGGTCTCGATGAGCTTATATCTTTAAAAATGTCAATAGTTCACGAGATCCAAGGTCATTTCTTAATTATGTCTCTAGAGATAGAGTATTTTCGAATGCAGTCTAAATACTTTTCATAAAAAATTGACTATCGGTGAGAATGATATGAAACCTTGAAAAGGTATAAATTCAAATAAAGATCTTTGCAATGACACTAAATTTCACTAAAAAAACCGATTTTATCATATGACTATTCTGGATACAAAATTTTTCTTATTATCTTAATAATATAGATAACAATAAATTTTTTTAATTTACTTATTTCCAATAAAATTAATTTAAAAAAAATATACGAACTTTTCTCAACGTCTGACTCACTAGTCGCAGTAAAAAAATTTACGAGTTACATAAGCATATCCATTGTAATACAAAAAACTTGATACTTACGAATGTTAAAACGTTTATAACTATTTATGCGTTGAGATTACGAAGAAACTACACCATAGCTTTTTTTGTAGAGTGAAATTTCCTCTAAAAACATGTATTTTTAAATTAGAATAAAAAATAAAATAATTTCATAAAAAAGCAAACAAAAAGTTTGACTAAAACGGGGGAAAAAATAAAAAAAAAGTTATCTGAAAATCAACTGAATGCTAACTGATAATAAATATTAAATCAACAACTAATAAAAATAAATTACCTGGTGCGTAAATCCTCAAGGACACGATCTTCACTAATTCTTCCTTTCCTTTCATGTCTAGAAAATTCTCGTTCGCTGGTGACGACACTGCGAGAGTAATTATCTAACCTTTCACTGCGGTCAGATCTTTCGCGGTCCCTCTTGGCCACGCTAGTATCAGATCCTGACTCTAAACCGTGTCTACGGTGTTTGTGTTTGTTTTCTCTCCGTCTATCTTCACGATCGTGGTGCCTCGGCTTGCGATCTCTATCATCAAGTCTATCTGAATAACCAGAATGCTTATCACGCCTTCTTGAAGAATTTGATTTATATGAACGCTGAGATGCCTGCGGTGGCTTTATTTCCAACGAGTCCGTGGTGTCTTCTCCGTCTTCTGAGAAGCTGTTGATTTTATTTTTTTTTTTTTTATTAAATATCTATCTGTCAAAGAATATCAATTACTATCTAAATTTACTTAAAATATTTATTTTTAATTACAACTAAAACAATGTTGAGGAAAATTTATGTTGAGAAAAATAAATATATAACCTTAAAATTTCTTACCTGAAATCTTCCGTGTCTTTTATTGGGCTGTGCCTCATTTTTCCATCATCACTTCGGGTGTCAACTTCCATTTTATTGTAACAGGTATTTTTTTATTGAGGATTAGTTAAAAATATAAATATTATTTATTTAAATTCGATCTGTTTTATAAATATGATTCGTTGGCAAAAGTGTACTAACGTTTAAGAACGTTTGTATCAGCGAATTATTTTTTTTTACATAAATCACCATCAGGTGGCGTAACTGTTGCCATTTTTCCGGGAAATTTAAAATATTAAATGAAAATTAACAGAGCAGATATTTGATACTTAATTTAGATAATTTTTGTAACAAATTTTGTCAAAATTTTTAAAAACTAAAAATGCAATTTTTCGGAAAAAATTTGTTTGTTAAATAAAATTAAAAAATAATCAAATGACTTCTAAATTTAATATCATAATTTTAAAACAAATATAAGACACTGAAATTAGCAGATACTGAATAATTTTTTTATTTTTCTTGAAAATTAAATTAAGCCTAAAAAATTATTTTAATAAATTATTCTTGCTGTAATTTATTTGTTAAAAAAATTCTAAAAGTTATCAGATGTCCCTTAATTGTAGTATCATACAAATATTTTCAATTTATGTTAATAGTATATTACATACCTAGGCCAGTAAAATAAGAAAAGTCTCAGATCACATGTAATTGTTGGCCGAGGCGAAGCCGAGGTGGACAAACATGTGATCTGAGGCTTTCTTATTTACTGGCCAAGGTGTGTATACTATTTTTCTGCTCGACGTAGCCAGAATGTGGCAACTTTGTTTAGCGCAGCGGCCAGAAAGTTGCCACGTTCCGGCCGGAGGGCAGAAAAAACTTTTATTCAATTATTGCTTAAAAAAATATTATCCATACATTTTTACTAGAAAATATCTAAAAAAGTATTTTCTAAAGCTTTAATTCTTTAACTAATAAAAAAAAATACATTAAAACCTTACAGACATCAAATACAACTCGAAGGATATTTTTACGACGTTATAAAATTACAAACTAAAGATAAATTATAGTATTAAAATCACTTCTTGTGGTTATTAGCCCAGGTCGCGGGACTCTGGGGTACAGTAAGAGCTTTGGATGATTTAATAGGCACAGGGGCCTTGAACTCCGGCATTGGATGTGCTCTGGGCTCCATAGTTTTTCTTAACGCTAATTCTTCAAGCTTTTCCTTCTCCCGTTGCTTTTCTTCCCACATCATTCTCAGTCTATCGATCTCCAGTTGCTTCTGTCGTATCTGAACATCAAACTCATGTCTCTCCTTGGCTCTCTTATCAGTGTGCAACTTTGGCGGTCCTGAAATTCTGCTCGGCTTCGGAGCTTGAATTTTCGGTTTAGGAATAACATTCGGCGTCTTATTCTCTTGATTAACTTTCGTACTAATTTTTGCATTGCTCGAAGACCTAGTCGTATTTAAAACACTTGGCTTTTTAATAGTCTTGTCCATTACTCTTGATGGAACGTTAGAAATTCTTTTGGCAGTCAGTGTCTTATTAACTAATTTATCAGACGCGCTGCCCAATGTTTTATTCATCGTCTTATCAGTCGTACCACCGATTGTTTTATTCATTATTTTACTGCTAGTAGCATTCAATGTTTTATTACCAACTTGTTTTGTATCAGATGTTTTGCTGGTGATACTGTTACTTTTTCCTCGTGCTAAAAAGTTAAACGGTTGAGCCTCAATGTGTTTTTTCCTTCCGGAAATTACTGGGATACCAAAGTGATTTATTCGCTCTTCTTTGAGGTGTGCACCATCGGAAGCATCAGTAATTGTCTTAATAACATGCTTAGCAGCTGGTTTTGTAACTTTTGACACCGATTGATCCAAAATTGATGAATCAACAGTTCGAGGCTTTGGTTTAGGAAGTAAAGAAGGTGAAGCAGGCTTATTTTTTTTAGTAGACTGGTTTAAAACTGCACTTTTATTAATATTACTATTCATATTCTTCTGATCAGCGTCCGGAATAGCTTTACTGTCACTGTTTATCGGCATGTCATTTATTACGTCTTGTGTAGTGTTTTTTTGTTCTCCAGTATTGTCAGAAGTAGTTTGCGAGCCAGAAACACATTCTTGATGCTCGTTTGTTGGAGTATCAATTACTTGGCTACAAGTTGTTTCTTCTTTCGTGTTATCATTCTCTGTTAGAGAGTTATTTTGTGTCACTTCTGAATTTACACTTATTGGAATGTCACTAATTTGGTCACCGGTGAATTTTTTATCATCTGCAGAGTGTGAAGGATCATGAATCACGGTATTGTTGATCGAAAGGTCAATTTGCGTGTTCGACGACAAATCCTGGCAGTCTTCGTAAGAACTATCTAGATTTGGGTCTGACCGTGAAGATCTTCTTGGTTTTTCCACAGACTCAATGCTTAAATTATTTAGAGCGTTCAGGAGTCCTTCTTCAGAAGTTAAGCTTGAATTTGCGTCCTTCTGAGTGTTCGAAGACAGAAATGATGAGTTTATTGTTGATGCTATCGAGTCATCTAGACCAAAGTCTGAATTTGCGTCTTGAGAACGCCACTCTGTGCTGTTCATCATAGTTTTTTTATGAAGTAGATTGTTTTTAGACTCAACAGCTGTTTATTTAATTATTTATCTATTTTATAAAGCTATACCTCACCTAAAATATAAAAATAATACACTTAGTATTTTGCCGGTAATAACAATACAACAACACAACCTTAAATTAAATAAGATACTTACTAGTGCGGTAATTATTTATAGAAGAAGTATATTAATTGTCTTGGAAAAATTTTTGTTTTTTAAGTGCTTTAATTATTAATTTTATTTTTTTTATTGTTTTTTTGTTGAGTTAAATGTGGAGATTACTGTCAACAAAACGGTTACGACGCTCTATTTCAAAAATATACCAAACTATACTTTGACATATAACTATACCTTTTTAAGTTAGCAGAAGTGTAGTCGTTAACTTTAACTTCCATGGTTTAGATAAATAAAATTGTTGTTTTGAATAACATTGAAGTTAAAATACGTTAAAAAGTTATAATACTAAAGTTCGCCGACGTTTCTAATTTTTTTTTTCCATTAATTAAATTGGAACAAAAAAATATTAAAAAAAAATTGCACTTGAAGTTTTTTAAGATTTTTACAAATGAAATTTTTTTTCTTATTTTTTTTTTTTGTAATAATTTTTTTAATGAAAAAAATTTTTTAAATTATTAAATGTCGGCTAACTTAATTTTCATTAAAAATTTTTTTAGAATCTTATAATAATTAAATTGTGGTGAATAAAATTTAATTAAAAAATTCCACTTGTAAAAATTAAAGAAAATGATCAGTGAAAATTTTTAGAAGCACTTTTAGCATTGTAATTGATTTGTTAAAAAAATTTTAAAAATTGACAGCTGTCAGCTAACTTCAGTATCATTGTTTTGAAAAGAAAAAAAAAATTCTTGAATTTTTTACTGCATAATAATAATAATAATAATAAAATTTTATTAACATAAAATGTAATGACCATGAATTTTTATTAAATATTTTATTGTTTACATCAACTTGATGTTTATATATTAAAAAATATAATATATTTATTTTTATTACCATTGCTATGAAAGTATTATATTTTAATTTAAAGTCATAAGACTTTTAACGAGCAATAATAATAATTAAAAAATAAATATATTATATTTGTACAATGATTGTTTTTGTATAAGTAAGATGACCTATGACTTTTATTTTTAATACAGTCCAATTTATAATACAAGAGAGAAAAGGTTTGTAATAGTATATGTATATATAGTATAAGATAAAATATGTACTGATAAAAATGTATATATTTAATTTTTTAGTTTATTTTTGTTCTTAGTAAGTGTAATTATTGTAAATATATCTATAGGATTTTTGTCATCATGAATCTTGATGACATTTTTTTTTTACTTAATTGAATAACTTTAAAAGTTTTTTTTCTTTTTGTTGAAAGATTAAAAAAATTTTCAACCTCTATTTTTTAAAATTTTATTTATTATTTTATTGAGAAGGAAGTATTAGCTATTTATTTAAGACGGTTAGTAAAAGTAAATCTATCAATAAAGAACACATTTATGATTTTTGATAATCAAAAAAAAAAAAAATAATAATTATACTAATGTAATTATAATCACCAATTAAATATTCACACACTGCCTTGAGCATTTTTATCACATTATCATTAAGCATCAAAAATAAAATGATTAAATGCCCGCGTATTTTTTTTTTTGTTCAATTCAAAATATAAAACACTAGAATTATTTAAACTATTCGTATACATCAATTATCAATAATCACGAATAATTAATAACATAATAATTAAATAGAAAATAATTTGGCACTACATGAAGCTCTGACTTGGCAGCCTGCTGCCTCAAAAATGCTGCTAATCATCAACAAAATCAGGTAAACAAACAGGATGGAAAATAATTATATTATAAAGAACCATAATCATACTGATGTGAATTTAAATTGGCAATAGTAATAGTAATAATTAAAATAATAATATTGATCAAATTAAATTGAATTTAATTAAATATTATTAAATGATAGCTATCAGGTGTGTTGATTTTCCCCTTTGGATCTGAATCTCTCCTCCAAATATCCGGGGATCTGAAATTAATTTCATCTTGATATATATTTTATACACTGCAATAACTTCATACAATTAATTTATAGCTAATAAACGGGGTCAGTACAGATTGTTGCATATAATTTTAATAACTCTACATAAAAAAAAAAAAAAAAAAAAAAAAACAAATAGTAATAAATAGGCAAATGAAACCAAGCATTTAGCAATAACATTAATTCAAGAATAAAGTACTCTGTAGTACGATAGATATTGTTACAGTACATTAAACACACATACATATGCACATATTAACTTTTCTCAAGTTATTAATCAATACCCGGCTATTCAGTTGGTTAAGAAAAAAAAATAAAAAAAAATCGCGATAAGAAGATTCATTTATTCAATTATAAACAAAAAAAAATTAAAATATTATTAATTTGCATTCCCAATTAATATTTATAAATATATATTAATCGAACAATTAATTGATTAATAAGTCATTATTATGAGTGGAATGATAAATGATAAAGTAAAAAAATTAATTGGTAAAAATAAAATGAAAAATTATGAGAGTATTAGGAAAGCCATGAGTAACAAGAAAGGAATAAAAATAAGAAAGGAAAGAAAACAAAAAATCAATCAGATCTTTTTCTATTTAAAATGACAATTAATTAAAAAATAGACAATTAATGAGGACTATTTAGATACAAGCTAAAGGTCAGGTAATTTTATTAGCAATGGTTAAAAAAAAAAATTTATTATTCATGATGATAAGCTGGAAATAAGTACGTCGCTTAGTATTTTTCTTTCCTTCCTTGGTCATGGAGTACGGTGACATACTCATTACTGTACACATAGCAAACCTAATCTACTGAATTATCATTTTTTTTAACAATTTCATTAGATTTAGCTTCTACCTTTGGTTTTGGTCGATGGGTATCCACTGCATCTATCGGTAACCGAATCCGCTCTACTTTGCAACCATATGCAACTGGTGTTAATTTTAATATCGTATGCAAAGGTACTTGTAAGTATGGTAACTCATCTAAAAGAGATATATTTTCTGAATATATTACGGAAATTAATTAATAAATGTTATTATCTGTAATAGTAGATATTGAAGATAAAATTCATTACTACTTACCAGAGTTCTTGTCAAGAAAATAAGCAAGTAAACAACGTAGAACAGCTTGGTGAGTAACAACTAAAACATTTCCTTGTCTCTCGAGTTCCATTATCACCGGTTCAAGGCGAGCTACTAAATCTTCATAACTCTCACCTCTTGGATAACGGTATGAAAATTTATTTTGGTCCCGTGCAGCAAAATCTGTTGGGTATTTACTAGCTATTTCTTCATAAGTCATTTCTTCACATATTCCCTGGAAGGTAAAATTTAAATTATTTTCTCTAAAATAAAATACTAAGTATACACGGAATAAAGTAAACTGTGGTAAATGATAGTCGATTTTTAATAAGTAATGATTAACTGGAAGAAAATACTATTTCAAACAGTAATATTCGCTATGTAAATGTCGAAAATGTTAAAGTATAATAATTAAGAATTTTGACTTTGATATTTATCATTTCGTACCTAAAAAATGATCGCATGATATGTAATAAATATAAACTACAGTTACTAAATTTTCTATACAAGCAACGTCAATATTTACAAAGTAAAATGGTGAATTTTAAACGCAACGTTAAAAATCAAACTATAATTATTGATTTGCTTGGACTGGTAAAATATATTATATTTTAAGAGTAGAATTTTTACTGTTTCAAATGTTAAATTCTCCGAGTGTGAGACCTTCCACTTCTCTTCATAATATAGACTATATATTGAAACGGCAATTTTTACTATTTGAAACTGTAATTTTTTAAGATGAGAGAGTCGTTATTTACTATAGTCACAGCTACTGATCACATTTTCAATATTAAATTAAAATTATAAATTGTGGCTTTTACACTTTCTAGATTAAGTTTTGTAATATTTACATTTGTGCCACCCCAATGTTCGCTGTACTGTTTGAAACTATAAAAAATAACCGGAATCCGAGTGAATTTTACAATTTACTTTTTTCCGTGTAATTTAAATAAAGATAAAAAATCTTACAGCATCAATTTCATTTAAAGCTTTCCACCTTTCCTGTGGAGCATTAACGTCAGCAGCCGTTTGAATAGTTCTCTTCAACCAGCTAGTCCATACACGTAAATTTTGTATATCCTGTTCATCAATATATTCAGCAAGTGCTTTGATGTATTGTCGTCCTCGATCACTGAGATCGGGATCACCTCCGATTCTTCCCTCTAAATTCATCATACTCTCACCGTGCCTCGTTAAATAAATAGTGCGCGGCACAATGTGAATATTCATCAAGTAATAAACTATTCTACTTTGTATATGACCCTCATGTTTATACACCAGGACCTTTTCTCCAGTATTGTATATTTTCATAAATGACAAATTAGGTTCTTTACTCTCATCTAGTGCCTCGTATTTTTCCTGATAATGTTCAATTCTTAGCGTAAAATCCGCTAGTACTTCTTCTTTATTCATATTTGCATAATCTGGACTGCTTACCTTTACCTTTAGCATAATAAAAAATAAAAATCAATCATCAATATTATATATAGAAAATAAATAATATTGTACCTATACATGTTTACAATAAATCAATAATAATAATACGAACCTCCATAATATTTTGTTCAACAATTTCCGGATCGTCACAAATAGACTCTACAAAAAACAATTTAAATCCCATTTTTTCAACAACAATATCATGAATCATTTGTCTCCTTTCGGTTGTCGAATTAGTGGCATCAAAAACAGCAACTTCGCCGTCACCGCTCTCCAGCCAATGACAAACATCATTAAGTGCATCAACAGCGCACTGGGTTCTTATAGCCATCGCTTTTATATTATCAGGACGAAAAAAATCATGACATTTGTATGCTGTTGTAGCATGTCGTCGATATTCACCTAAATTGAAGACCTTCGTGTTTATACCAATCCAGTTTAAGTATCTACATAATTTTTTTGATATATATGTTTTTCCACGTGCTGGTAAGCCGACCATTGCTATTACATGAGGTTTATTTACAAAATTTTCTCGTTCACCTGAAAAGTTACAATCATTATTATTAAAATATAAATAATTTAAAAATATACATTTTTATTTCATTTTATCATTTAAAAAAAAATTATAAATTTATGATGAATTGACTCGTTCAATGTCCATATTTAGGTGATAAGATTGAGTTAATGATACCAATAAAAACTTAAATATAAATTTACTACAGCACACCATATTGTAGTCAATAAAAAAAAATTTTTAATTTGCAAGCAGTTTGTATAATACTTATGTATATATTTTTTTTTATTAATATTTGTCCTCGATATGATATCTTGAATGAGCAAGGAGGCTAGAGGTTAGTGACAAATATCAGTGATACAAAAAATATATAATAATAATAATAATAATAATTATTAAAATGCATATGGCTATGTATTACGCAGAGAATTTTTACTATTGTTTGTCAATTGACGTAAGCGATAATTTAAAAAAATATACTCAATGACTAGTTATCTATTACTCAAATAATTGCTCAATATAGCAAGCAACAGTGTCAACAATAACTCGAGTTATATTAATTATTGATTTATTCTACATACCGCCTTATCTGTTAATATAATTACATTTTAGTAAATATATTTTTATTCATAATAATAGTAATATTAACTAATTAATTAATAAATATACCTCGAATGGGAAATGGCTTTGTTTGAATAGTATCTGAGGTCGGTGGTGTATAATGCCCCTCGGTTTTTCGATCAGTCATCTTGCTCATTGGTAATTTTATTTATAAAAATACCCACTTGTAATTTAAAAGTAAAGTATCACACAGATACTTTTTTAATTTTTTAAAACAACTAAATACTCAACAACATAAAAATTTAAAAAGTTTATATTTTCTAACCCTCAAATTTTAAAAGATATTATATATAGAAGACTCTTAAAGTCTTATTGTCTGGTCAAGGACGAGATTTAGTAATAATATTCATAATTATTATTAATATTTTTATGAATAAATAAACTTTTGCACTTTTTTAATTTTAATAATAACTTATTAATAATAATAAACGATGCTGTTACAGTGATCACTTGTAACCAGTAACTGGTTCGGTGGTAAAGTGATAGCTGATGATATCAGAGCAGAGCTGAGAGTGCGTGGTGGCTTTCAATTGTAAGCTTTCGAATGTTTAAACGCACGCGCACTTTAATAATAAGTAATTATTACTACATACACAATTAACAAGAGCGTAGTAATGTATATATAAATAAAAAAAAAAAATTTCTTTTAATTAATTGTCAAATTTTAAATTTATACATGTGTAATTAATTAATTATTATTTTTTTAAGTTTATTTTACTGAAAAATCACACTGAATCCCGGCCAGACTTTAACTGGATCAACAATTGTGTCAAATGAAACCCAGCAAGTTTTACTTGACCGTGAAATCCGACTATTTCAAGATCACCAATGTTTAGACTATCAAAATTTATATCGTCACTACTTTATTAATTGGAATTATATATATATACGGTGATATAAAGACAGTAGGAGGAGGAGATTTAGTTTTATGAGAAATATCAAGACTAAACTGACGTTAACCAGCAGATTTTTAAGTTTAACTGGCCGCAGAAGTCGAAGCCCCACTGCTATTACTTAAAATCACGCGACTCGAGTACTCGCCAGTCACCAGTACTCGCATCTTTCAAGTTCATATATACTATATACGTACATATATGTGAACTTACGTCACAATCACGTACGTTGACTAGCTCTTTTTCTTCCGGTTTGGCGCCATGTATAATATATATAACATTTTTTATCCTTACTCCAATTATTCATGCTTAAAAAAATTACATTGATTCACATCGTTAAGTTTCATTCTGATAAATGCTCATGCGTTTATTTATTTGTTCTATTTTTGTTTATTTAGCAAATTTTTTTTCAACTATCAAAATAATTTAATTTATTAAATAAATAACTTTACAAATTAGTCTAATTGTGGATCCGAGTCGAAATATCCGATGTCAGAATCACAGCACCAAAATATATGATACTAAAGTTAGCCGACATTTTTAATTTTTTGATTTTTTCTTTTAATAATTAAATTAAAAGAAAAAAATATTTTTTAAAAAATTGCACTTACAGTTTTTAAAGTTTTTTACAAGTGAAAATTTTTTTTCTTTTTTTTTTATAGTCATTTTTTCAATAAAAAAATTTTTAAATGTCGGCTAACTTAATTTTCATCCGAAATATTCAGTATAAAAACATTTAATGATAACTTGTGTAATTTTTTGTTTTTATTACAATTATTTTGGTGATGATCAAAAATTTATCGTGATTATTTTTGACAGACCCTCTAGTTAAAATTTAGTTAAGCGTATTTAGATATAAAAGGATTCATTATCTCCGAAACAGTGGCAGCATTGCTCATATGAAAATGATGCGTCCCAGGTACGGTGTGGAAGCGAAAGTCATCAGAGACTTCTTTCAATTCTTCGAGTACGTCATAGTAAAATTCTTTGGGCTCGTTGTGTTTCGAATTTTCACCTTTTATTATCATGTAGGGGCAGTGAATTTGACGGGCGAGTAATTTCAGATGGTCATGCGTGTATCCTGTGTCCGTCAAAAATAATTTGACTCGTGGATCGCGGTGAAAGTACAAAGTACCGTCTTTTTTTTTAGTAACACCGCGCTCCATCAATATTTTACATAATTCAACGTCCAGCGAGTTCTTGGAGGCTTTTATCCATCGTGTTATCGCTTCCTCCTCGGCATAGCTTGGAACAGGCGTCGTAAATTTTTCATAGCTGAAAAACTGATTCCATTCTCTGGCGAATAACGGTAGATGTTTTACGGCGTTGAGTGATGGGTACTTGAAGTAGTCAAAGGCTACTACAAATTTAACGTTGTCAGGAAATAATGACGTATAATTGAAAGTTACCATGCCGCCTAAAGAGTGGCCCATCAGCCCAAATTTTTCCATTCCAAAGTATTCTTTTATGCGATGAATTGTTTGGACGTACAGAAGAGTATTGTACATGAGCCCTTTGGGGATCCAGCTGGAGAATCCATGACCAGGAAGGTCTATAGCTAACAGAGATATATTTGATGGTAAGTTTACTGCGAGGGGATCGAAAGAACATGAATTGTCCTGCCAGCCATGCAAAGCTATTATTGGCGGTGCATCTGTTGGTCCCCAATGTTTACCTGTAATTATTTATAATTATAGTAATCAAACGATTGAGAAAATAATAACTATAATATTTTGAAATGAAAATTGAGTTAGCAGACATTTAAAAACTTGGATAATTTTTTTATTGAAAAAATTATTACAAAAAAATAAAAATAAAATTTAATTTGTAAAAAATTTTAAGTGCAATATTTAAAAAATAAGTTTTAGTTCTAATTTAATAAATAAAAAACAAAAATCAAAAACGTCAGCTGACTTGAGTATTATTATTTTGTAAATGAAAATTAATTTAGCAGATAATTAATAATTATTTTTTTAACAAATAAATTATAGTAAAAATTTCAAAAATTTTAAAATGCAATTTTTAAAAAATAATTTTTAGGAACAAATTTGTTTGTTAAAAAAAATTAAAAAATGATCAAGTGACAGCTATAGCTTTAATGTCATTTTAATTTAGTTATAAAATAATAATTTTTTTGTATAAAAAAATTTTTTTTACTTACCAGCTAATTTACCCCATGGTACTTTAATTTCAACTTCCTTAAATTTTTTTCCAGATGAAAATTTCCTTTGTTGAAATTGAACTGTCAATTTAGAAGACTGGTTTTTTAATGCTCTATTGCAAATGCGTGCGAGCATGTTGACTGACTGCGGAAAACAAATACAAATTAATTAAATTAATGAAAGAGTGACACTTAGTGATTGTTAGAAAAATAAGGTGGAGGTGGTTATTATAGTGGACTTTGAACTTGCACATAAGAAGCGTGAGTAACTGAGCCGTGTAATGAAACACGAGTAATAAGCTAATTATTTATCAGCTCTATCACTTTATTAGATTAATGTAAGCAAACAAGTTAATATAATAGATAACAAACCATTGCGTGATGAGTGTGCAGAAAATACTCTAACGTCACTGTCAATCGCTGATACTCTGAGATGAAATTTAAATAATTGAGTGCAGAGAGATTCTATCCAGCTAGAAAATCTAATCTATTAGCGTTTCAGGGTTATGACGCAACTTCACACATTCTGATGCTGATGCATTTTTGTTTCTTGGAAGCGTGTGTGTATGGAGACTATAGACGTGTCTAGTCTTCTTAGTGTGTGTGTTTTTCTTCACACGACAAGTGGAATAAGTAAACTACAAAGATAATAATAATAATTGATATTTAATTTTCATTACGTATGTTTTTAGGTAAAATATATATTTTTATATACTGTTTACATTACCAATACATGCCTTCGGTCCCCAAAAAATACATTAATTGAAAGCGCATATTTTTTAATAATGTCTGTAATAATTTGTATTTAGACTTAATTATATGTTAAGCATTGTAAACAAATTTATCTTTATCTTTTATTATTATTATTATTATTATTATTTTTTTTTTTCTTTAAAGATCCACGAGTTAAGATTTAAGATGATAAAATATATTTCCTTTTTATCGATATTGTCAAACTGCGCGCGGATATAATTGACACCGGAAATTTCGAAAATTTTTTTCTATAAACAATTTTGTTAAAAAAATGATTTTAATTAAAAGGCTTTTAACCATTTTTAGGCTTTTTCTTATTTAAAAAAATATTACAAAAAAATAAAAATTCTCTAAGTAAAAGATTTGAAAAACTATAAGTGAAATTTTTAAAAAATATTTTTTTGAGTTCTAATTTAATTAATAAAAAAATTTTTAATTTTCTTAGCGGGAAGTTAAAAAAATAAAAAATTTTTAAACGTCCGCTGATTTCAGTATTGTCAAAAAACCGAACTTTCTTCGACGATATTTTTAGAATTGCTCATTAGACATAATTCGATACAAAAATAGTGAATTTATTCGTTTTATTGCTAGTCGTAAAAGTAATTAAATGAATAGAATGATTGACACGTGTCATTAATACAAATAACATGAAACATCAGGTGATTTTTAAACGGTTCAACCGGATGTTTAATTAGGTTTAAAAAGCGTTTTACCAGCTAATAATCAAACTATTATTGTCTTATTTCGCCATAGAGCGACTTTATTCCTTTAGAGTTGACTCAGTGGTCAGACGTGTCATTTCATAATTTCTGATATTTCTGAGGGGTCATCTGCTGAGTGATCCGAACGGAAATGTAGCCAATGTAATAATTGTAAAGAAATTCAAAAAGTAACTTGCTCTCTCTAACAAGTTATATACATTTAATATTTCATACATAACACTTAATGTATGTCAAATAATAGTAAATTCTATATAATAAAATACACACATTAAAACATTTAGATATCATATTTATGAAAAAAATTAAACTGTAACCCATGAAACATTACAAAAGAACGACAATTGATTTGTCTTCTAAGTCTTCTAAGTCATAAGTAAGAAATTAGTTGTCGGTAAAGTAAATTTTTTTAGGTAACTGGCGGTGAAGGAAATTTAAATTATATAATCTATATAAATACAAACACAACCTTTTTATTCTAAATAAGAATAATTCTTCTTGAAAATATTTATTGTTTTGATTTATTAAAATATATAAATATTGATTACTAAAATAAAAAAAAAATCGCTTATTTAATGGGAAATTATTTATTATTCTTTATAAAGTAATTTTTTGTTAATTATATAAAATATTAAAATCAAACAGTTTTTTATTTTTTTCAACTTAAACTATTATTTATTTATAAACTTTCTCAAAATTTATCGATATTAAAAAAACAAAAACATCTTTTTTTTTTTAATTTTCTAATATTTTTGAACTTACTAATTATATCTGATATTCCTATATTTTTTAAACTTTAATCTAAGTTTAAACGAATTATATTTAAATAAATAATTTTATCTTCTTATGTTATTCTAATTACATAGATATAAAAAATAATTGTTTGTTTTATAATATTCATATGAAAAGAACGTAATTATTGATAAATGTTGAGAAAGTGTATAAATAAATAATAATTTAAGTTGAAACAAATAAAAAACAGTTTGATTTTAATATTTTATAGAATTAACAAAAAATTACTTTATAAAGAAAAATAAATAATTTCCCATTAAATAAGCGATTTTTTGTTTTATTTTAGTAATCAATATTTATATATTTTAATAAATAAAAACAATAAATATTTTCAAGAAGAATTATTCTTATTTAGAATAAAAAGGTTACATATATATAAAAAATAATTGTTTGTTTCATAATATTCATATGACAAGAACGTAATCATTGATAAATGTTGAGAAGGTGTAAAAATAAATAATAGTTTAAGCTGAAACAAGTTAAAGAACAGTTTGTTTTTAATAGAATTAAAATAGAATTGTTTTATAGAATTAAAAAAAAAAAAAAAAAAATTACTTTATAAAGAAAAATAAATAATTTCCCATTAAATAAGCGATTTTTTGTTTTATTTTAGTAATCAATATTTATATATTTTAATAAATAAAAACAATAAATATTTTCAAGAAAAATTATTCTTATTTAGAATAAAAAGGTTACATATATATAAAAAATAATTGTTTGTTTCATAATATTCATATGACAAGAACGTAATCATTGATAAATGTTGAGAAGGTGTAAAAATAAATAATAGTTTAAGCTGAAACAAGTTAAAGAACAGTTTGTTTTTAATATTTTATAAAATTAAAAAAAAAAAAAATTACTTTATAAAGAAAAATAAATAATTTCCCATTAAATAAGCGATTTTTTGTTTTATTTTAGTAATCAATATTTATATATTTTAATAAATAAAAACAATAAATATTTTCAAGAAGAATTATTCTTATTTAGAATAAAAAGGTTGTGTTTGAATTTAGATTATACAATTTAAATTTCCTCCACCGCCAGTTAATACCTAAAAAAATTTACAACTAATTTCTTACTTATGACTTAAAAGACTTAGAAGACAGATCAATTGTCGTTCTTTTGTAATGTTACAGTTCATGGGTTACAGTTTAATTTTTTTCACAAATATGATATTTAAATGTTTTAATGTGTGTATTTTATCATATAGAATTTACTATTATTTGACATACATTAAGTGTTATGTAAGAAGTATTAAATGTATATAACTTGTTAAAGAGCAAGTTACTTTTTGAATTCCTTGACAATAATTACATTGGCTACATTTCCGTTCGGATCACTCAGATATGACCCCTACATCATGCGCCTGGAATGCCACTGAGTTACTTACAGTCAATATAACAACTTTCTAACTGATTTAAAGCCAATGTAAATCAGCCATATGTGTTAATCATTTATATAAAAAAAAAAAAACGTGCTCAAAGTGTCCTGTCGTCTGGTATGTTTATATTTGTTCATTTGAATATTGTTAAATAAAAAATGGCTAACGTATCACATAAAAGTAAAAAAAAAGGAGAAAATTCAAATAATCAAAGAAGAAAATTTAAAACAGCTACTAGGAAAAAAACAATCCCTCAAAGCAAAAAAGTTGAAATATTGAAGTCTAAGTATAAAGAGGTTATTATTTTTTTTTGATAATCAGAGTTGTGATTTTAAAAAATGAAAAAAAATTTTACTACACGTAATCGACACGTTCGATTAATTTATTCATAATTTTTTATTTTATTATTACAATCACAACTGTATTAATGTTGTTGCAAAACATTAACCCATTTTTATATAATTTTAGATCGATGAATCAAAAATAAAAAAATTTTCCGATTTCCCAATATCTGACAAAACATTGAAAGGATTGAAAGAATCTAAATATTTTGTCCCATCAGAGATTCAGAGACAATGTATCGGTAAAGCACTTCAAGGGTACGACATTTTAGGGGCAGCAAAAACTGGCAGTGGAAAAACACTTGCTTTTTTAATTCCGGTATTTATTTATTGTTACTATAATATTATTGTACTATAATTTAATGAACGTATACATTTTCAGGTGCTAGAATTATTGTATTGTGAGTTATGGTCAAGGGAAGATCGTCTAGGAGCAATGATAATAACTCCCACACGGGAATTAGCTCTACAAATTTTTGAGACCTTAAGAAATATAGGAAGACATCATGATTTTTCTGCTGCTTTAATTATAGGAGGTAAAGATTGGAAATTTGAAAGGAACCGTATGGAAACTTGTAATATCGTTATCGGAACACCAGGAAGAATTCTTCAACATTTAGATGAAAACGCAAGTTTTGATACCAATCCATTGAAAATTCTCGTTCTTGATGAAGCTGATAGATGTTTAGATCAAGGTTTTCAAAATGATATTGATGCTATTATGGATCATTTACCAAAAAAAAGACAAACGTTGCTGTTCTCCGCTACTCAGACCAAGTCAGTTAAAGATTTAGCTAGATTAAATTTATCAAAAGATCGTCAATATATTTCTGTTCACGAGCACATGAAGTACGTTACACCAGATAATTTAAAACAAAGTTACACTGTCTGTAATTTGGACAACAAGGTAGCGATGCTCTGGTCTTTTCTAAAAAGGCATACACAGCAAAAAATAATTGTCTTTTTCTCAACTTGCAAACAAACAAAATACATGTTTGAATGTTTCTGTAAATTACGTCCCGGAATTCCTATCACAGCACTTTATGGTACGATGCATCAATTGAGACGAATGAAAATTTATGAAAAGTTTTGTACAACAAACAAAGCTGCACTTTTTTGTACAGATATTGCTTCACGTGGACTAGGTAAGTAGATATAATTATTCAATACACTTATCTTACTTACGCCAATTGTTACTTTTTTAATAATTATTGACTATCAATTTTAGATTTTCCTGATGTTAATTGGGTAGTACAAATGGATTGTCCAGAAGATACTGATCAATATATCCACAGAGCCGGTAGAACGGCAAGATTTGAAGATGATGGTCAATCACTTTTAGTATTAACACCTAATGAAATAAAAATGATTGACAAATTAGTTGCCAGAAAAATTCCTATTAATAAAGTCAAGTAAGTTCGATTTAATTTTAATTATACAATTTTTTCAAGCTGTAATCAAAATTGTTACTTTTAATATTTTTTTTTTCTGATTTTAGAATTGATGATAAATATATAATATCTCCACACCGACAACTTGAAGCATTCCTTGCCAGAGATTAGTTTGAATATTTACTAGTTTGAATATCTCGTTTGAATTCGCGCTCTCATAATAGATAGCGCTCTAATAACAGGTAGCGTCACCTGTTGGATGCACTGGGTGCATCACATACTCAAGACAAACTTGCTCTGTAATTGATACTAGTTATTATTATTCAAGTGTTTGAATCAGTTTGAATTGAACACATGGTGTAACTTAACCTCTCCTTCAGTATTTACGTTTATATTTTCTAAATTAAAAAAAATTCCTTTACAATCTGAAAAAACATTTAGGTTAAAAATAAAAAATAAAAAAGTAAGATTAAATAAAAATGGCTGGTGTATTGTTTGAAGATATTTTCAATGTAAAAGACATTGATGCTGAAGGCAAAAAATTCGACCGTGTTAGTCGTTTACATTGCGAATCAGAGTCCTTTAAAATGGACTTGATACTAGACATCAACAGTTGGCTTTACCCCATGGAGCTTGGTGATAAATTCCGTCTAGTCCTCGCCACGACGTTGAGAGAAGACGGATACCCTGACGGAGGAGATTGGACAGCAATCGAGCAAGAAGGAGGATCAAGGGCGGACAGTTTTGAGTACGTTATGTCCGGCAAGGTTTATCGTATGGAAGGTGACGAGTCGACTAACGAACCAGGAAGCCGTCTCTCTGCCTACGTTTCTTTTGGGGGACTTCTGATGAGACTCCAAGGAGACGCAAACAATCTCCACGGGTTTGAAATCGACCAGCACATGTATTTGTTGATGAAAAGACTTGCCTTTTAGTTTCTTTATATAATTTATCCACTTAAGACTATTATCTAGAAAATAATGTATGAAAATTTTGATATTGTTACTCAATAATAAACCCTGTTCATCATAAATGAAAAAATTATTATAAATAAATAAATAATTGTTAATTATAATTCCTTTGATTATTTATTTACTAAGCTAAGTCCTTAATTGTTACATAAATTTTAGTTGAAAAAAAATATTTTGTAGATAAAGTAGATCCTGACTTTACATATTTACTTGTTTAGTTTTCAGTTACCGGTTCATAACCTTAAAAATAAAATGTATATTTATGTTTTTCTACTTATTTTTATTGATAATCACAGTAACTTGTATAAATAATTATTTAATATTAAAAAAATAGACATTTGTTGTAGGATTTAATAAAATAAAAATGTCACGACTAGAGTCTGATATTGATTGCAATGGAATGCAGAATTTAAGTGACTCTAAAAATATTAATTTAGACAATTTTAGAAAGCTAGTCAAATCTTATATTGATGCGGTAAGTCAAAAAATTATTAAAAAAATTTTTTTTAATTAAAAAATTAATAAAAAATACTTTTTATCCAGCACCTGTACAGTGCAGCATTATTTTGGGCTGACAAGGTGGTTTCTTTGGGCAACGAGGAACCCAGGGATATCTGTACCCTTGGACAATGTATGTATTTGATGAAACAATATCACAGAGCTGCTCATTTAATTAAAAGTCGAGGCTTGGAAAAGGTAATCAATTATTCATTAATTTTTTGTAAATTTTAGTATTTTTTTTTTTTTAATGAAACTTGCATCAGCAGACACTTGATAATTTTTTTATTTTTCTTGAAAAGTAAATTAGGTATAGAAAATTATTAAAAAAAAATTGCATTTATAATTTTTTAGCGCTTCAAAGATGAATTTTTTTTTATATAATTTTTTCTTGCTATAATTTATTTGTTGAAAAAATTAAAAAAATTATCAGTTGTCTCTCAATCTCAGTATAATTTTTAAAAATTATTTATTTGTGTACAGACAGATCCTATGTGTCATTATTTGACAATTAGAAGTTTACTTGAAGCCAAAGAGTTCACAGAAGCTCTTCAAATAATTAATGAAACGGAATTATGTACGAGTATCTCGCAAACTGGTGTTAGCTTTATGGATCACACAAATTTTATGCAAGATGCACCGAAAAATGTTAGTAAAATAATTAATAATTACTATTTTTTATATAATTATTCAAAATGAATTTTTACATTAATATGATTAATGAAACAGGTCCAGAGCGCGATATTTTATGTTAAGGGACGAGTACACGAAGCTACTGATAACAGGTCAGTTGCAGCGGATTGTTACAAACAAGCTCTACTTTGCGATGTATATTCCTATCAAGCATTCGAAGCTTTAGTACAAAATCAAATGCTCTCTGCCGCAGAAGGTAATCTAATGATTAAATTGTTAATTTATTTACTACCGGAGTGGAAATAATTTTCTTTAATTATCTTTGCAGAAAAAGAATTATTAGATACTCTGCCTTTCAACGAGCAGTGTTCAGAAGCAGATCGTGAGCTTCTTAAAATGTTATACGAGAGTAAATTAAAAAAATATCAAGCGCCATTGGAAGATTTATCGATAACTTGTGTTAAAGGTGTTTTGGTAACTGATAGGCTTCAGGAGAATTTAGATATGCAAGTTGCTAAGGCTGAAAGATTATATTATAATTGTGACTATCAACAATGTTTTTCATTAACTGAAGTGTAAGTATAAAAATTATCATTGAACAAATTTAATTAAAGTCATTTTATTTATTTACACTTAGGCCCAACAGCTTTTGCCATTAACAGGGGCACTAAATAATTGTTATTAGTAATTACAGTGAATTATCCACAAAAGAGACACATTACATTTTAATGATTATATTATGTTAATTAACTATTTTTATTTGATTCTTTAATAACTCAATTCATTAATTTGATTCATTAATCAATATACTAAAATTTTTTAATTTATTTTTTTTTTCAGGATTTTAAAGAAAGACCCATATCACAGTTGTTGCCTACCAGTTCATATTGCTTGTTTAGTAGAATTAAAAAAAACTAATGGTCAGTTGACAAATTCATTAATTAATTAATAATTAATAAATTTTATAAAATGAATGCTAATTACTATTTAAAATTAATTACAGCATTATTCTACTTAGCTCACAAGCTAGTAGATTTGTATCCTGACATGGCATTAGCATGGTTTGCAGTTGGCTGTTATTATTTCGCAATTGGTAATTTTTAAATTAATTACTTATTATTAATCGATAAAAGTGTTTGATTAAATTGAATTGTTAATAGGAAAGAGTGATCATGCAAGGAGGTACTTAGCTAAATCAACAGCGTTAGATCGACTGTTCGGACCAGCCTGGCTGGCGTACGGTCACTCCTTTGCTGTTGAAAATGAGCATGATCAAGCAATGGCTGCCTATTTTAAAGCATCACAATTAATGAAAGGCTGTCATCTTCCTCTACTGTACATTGGGCTTGAATGCGGGTTGACTAATAATTTAAAACTAGCTGATAAGTTTTTCCAGCAAGCTCAGAGCATTGCGCCGAATGATCCGTTTGTCATTCACGAGACTGGAGTTATTTCTTTTTCTAATTTAGAGTAAAGTATTTTAATTTTTTCATATTTCTTTTACAACAAGATCTATCAGTTAATTAATTTTATATTTTTATTTTAGTTATAAGACAGCTGAGCGACAATTTAAAGAAGCGTTGAGCAAAATTCAGATTGGAGGAAAAAATATCGTTTTACCTAGCAAATGGGAACCGCTTCTCAATAATTTAGGACACACGTGTAGAAAACTCAAGAAATATGAAGAAGCTTTGGATTATCATCAGCAAGCTCTCGTACTAAATCCTCTTAATCCATCAACTTATTCGGCTATTGGATTTATTCATGCACTAATTGGCAATACCCAGGAAGCTGTTGACGCTTTTCATAGGGCACTTGGTCTGAGGAGAGATGATACTTTTACCACAACTATGCTAGGATATGTTTTAGAACAGTTGATCGATGAAAGTCCTCCTTTTCCAGGTGATTCAATTAATGAGATGATTTATCTAAAATTTTTAGTTATTTAATCTATATTATCAAGAAAATAAGAAAAATTAAATCGGTTTTTTTACTGAAATTTAGTGTCATTTTAAAGGTTTTGTGCTTGACTTGAATTTGTGCCTTTTCAAGGTTTAATATCATTCTCACCGATAGTCAATTTATTATGATAAGCATTTAGGCTGCATTCGAAAATACTCTATCTCTAGATACATAATTGAGAAATGACCTTGTATCTTGTGAACTATTGACATTTTTCAAGATATAAACTCATTTCGATGTTACACTCATCGATACCTTTCATTTGAGTATCCACATGGCATTTTTTATATATATTATATATATAGTATTTGTCAAATATATAAATATATAAAATATATGAAAAATTGATGTGGGTACTCAAATGATAGGTCTCAATGAATATAACATCAAAATGAGTTTATATCTTAAAAAATGTCAATAATTAAGAAATGACCTTGTATCTTGTGGATTATTAACATTTTTAAAGATATAAGCTCATCCCGATGTCATACTCATCGAGACCTTTCATTTGAGTACACACATCATTTTTTCATATATTTATATATATTATATATATATGTATATATGAAAAATATATCAAAATGCATGTGGGTACTCAAATGAAAGCTCTTGATGAGTGTAACATCGGGATGAGCTTATATATTTAAGAGCGTCGATAGTTGAGAAAGTGCAGTGCATTTTAACAAAAGTCATTATTTAATAAAGCAAAATTTTATGTATTTATAGTTAACAAGTCTCGGTAATCACATAGTGACTGCAAGGTTGCAAGTTTAATTATTATTGGTTGTTATTATTGTAGATGCACCAGCGGAAATGCCAAAATACAAATTCCCAGAAGCACCCCCGACAACAGAACCAACTGAATCGACTGACAACTCGGCAGCTGGAACTGCAAGCACTCAAGAACAAGAAATTGAAAAATTACGTGTTAACTTATTTTCATCCTGGGGTGATGATAATACCGGAAAATCCGAAGAAAATCCACCTCGTCCAGCAGAACGTCCTAGTGATGTTAATTACTCGTCCGGGGAAATGGACTCCGAGATTGAGATGCTGGACTCTTCAACAGCTCACATTGAATATTAATTAATATGATTCTGTTTTTTTTTTTTTATTTACAATTTTTTTAAATATAAATTATTATTAACTATTTTCTTTTATTTAATTTCACTTGGTCATATATTTAAAAAAAATAATTTTTTATAAAAATTATAAATAAATTAAATTTTAATATTCTTAAATAAGTACTCAAGTAAATTTTATTAGATTGATATCCTGAAAAAAAATTATGCTCGCATTCATTTGAAATTTTTAGTGAATTTTATTTGATTGAATAATTTAAAAAAAAATTTTAATATTATTTTTTACAAATTTTTAACAATTTTTAAAAAATATCAAATATTATTTTTAATAATTTTTTAAGTTATTAAATTTAGTTAGTCCAATTTATTGATACTGTCAAGGACTTTTTTTAAGGATAACAAAATAGCGCATGCGTCAAAGGAAAAATTAAAATTGCGCGCGTGATCAAAAGTAGACGAGCCGTTTGATTCAGTTAGCCGAGCGCGACGACATGGTTAAGAATGTGTACTTTTTACTCCCATAAGCTCGTATAGTATATAATCGCACATCAAGTATATATCAACTTTATTTTACGCTAGAGTCGTGTTAGTCGTCCTCACAACAGGACGTGGACAACAGCTCGTTAATAAATTTTCTTAAAATAATTAAAGTAAATAATAAAATTTAACATAACAAATAAATCTTATTTTCACGACTCGTTATTTATCGTAATTAAAAATAAAAAAAAATATATTTATCGTGTTGTATGTAATTGTTTCTTCATACTATTTTCAATAATGTCTTTCTGAGTTGTCTAAGTATAATTATTCGTTAGTATATTTTGTGCGAATTAAATATAACACAAGACCACCGTCGAGGATATCAAGATTAAATCGCACTTGTTGACGGTGCGCTTTTCTTTCTAACGAACAAAGAAACAACTGAAATGCCGAGTCTTCTTCAGCAGGTACAATTTTATTTTTTATTCTAATACTATTTATTTTTAAATAATTCTGTAGTAATAGATTAAAAATAATTAATTACTGATATTTAGTGTAATATTTAATAGTCTTGCGTCTTTGTCTAGTCTTTTGTTTGAGCCTGTAAGAGACAGATATACCAACGCCGGATAACATAAAACCAAAGATCGGCATCATATTTATGTTGAGTAAACTAAAACATAAACACTCAATTTGTAATATTATATTTTACTTGCAGGTTAATTTTTTTTGTTGCTATTTATTTTACAACAAGCTTCATGTTCCTCACTTCTAGGAACTTAATACTGGGATTAGTGATTTAACAAGTTATTTATTTTCTCTTTGTTAAAAAGGATCTGTCTATTAAAATTGAACGCAATTATTATAAATATTTTAATATTTTAGACAAATGTACGTGTGTTATTTCTATAAATATTTTTAATTATCGAGTAAATTAAAAGTAAATATTTAAAGTCAATTTTTTAAATACATAAAATTTTTTTTCTACAAAAGATTCACTAAAATCAAAATTAATTAAAATCTGAGTACAAAAAAATGTATCTTAATTAAAATCGATAAAAAAAAAGTTAAATAATTTGAAATAATTTTTTTCTGAAAATTAAAAAATAATTAATTAGTTTTTTTAGCAATTTGTGTGCATGTGTACTGTAAAAAAATGCTTTGTTCATAAATTTTTAGATCGTATATCAAAAGGTCGTATTCTGAGAAGACGTGAAACTTTTGCTCGATAATTAAGGGGCGGTAAGTTTACTAGCGGCCTCTTATCATACACAGGCTTGTAAGCTCTTTTTTCTTTATATATTAATTCGTGGAAAGTAATAGCTCAAACTAAATACCCACACCACTAACTGGAATATTCCCACATTTTACTTATTACCCAGCACCTAGACTTCCCTCTCTCTTATCACGAATTTTCTTTTTTGCTATTATTCTATTTCATTGTGTTTTCCTTCTTCGATTGCTACCAGTCGATCATACCTTCCGGAGTCTTTGAACAGTTATGTTCGAAAACGATTTATGGGAGAGTGATAATACCGAGAATTCATTTGATTTTCATTTTTCCACGGTTTGTATCAATACAAACAATATAATCTTTTACTTATTATTAATACACAATCCAAATAATTTATTTAATAACTTTATTGAAGAGTTTGTTAATAATTTGTAAATAAAATTTAATAATTTTTTTTTACATTACAGCTGGCCATGTCCTTCGAGGCTGAAAATAACAACGCAACCGATGGATTACGAGGATCCGAGTCGTCGTGCGAGCCACCTCAAAATCACCAATTGCAACATGATCAGTACGATCGTGAGTACCTGCAGCCACAGCAGCTCCAACGTGACTACGAGGGGCTTCAACTTCCTCAAGTAGACTTCCAACGTCAGCACGACGTTCAGATACGAGAATACGAAAGAGAACAGAGCTCAATTTACCAAATTCGTGCCCCTCAGAGAGAGTCGTTATTCCAGCGGCGTGAACGTGAACGAGACTCGTTTCAATTGCATCACCAGCCGGAGAGATCTGAATCACGGATCGATCAGTACCGGGATAAGCTTCACCAACCGCTCAAAACTCTGGGAAGTCTTTTGCTGGATGTACCAACTCCCACGGTACCCTTTCATCCTCACAAAGACACGTCTTATGATCAGACTGACTCAAATCTTGAAGGTATGCTTTGTTTATTTATTTTATATTTACTAACACTTGTTCATATTGATGCATGAGTATATTTAAAATAATTTCCCTACTAACAACTTTGCAGTCTCTATGTGATTACCGTGACTTGTGAACTAAGAGTAAAATTTTGGTTTATTAATTAATGACTTTTGTTAAATTGCACTGTACTTTCTTAAATATTGACGTTTCTAAAGATATAAGCTTATTCTGATGTTACACTCATCAAGAGCTTTCATTTGAATACCCACATGCATTTTGATATATTTTTCATATATACATATATAATATATATATATATATATATATATATATATGAAAA
>CAJNRD030001124.1:21441265-21495119 GCA_905319865.3 Cotesia congregata
TATAACATCGTGATGAGCTTATATCTTTAAAAATGTCAATAGTTCACAAGATATTTGTTAAATTGCACTGTACTTTTTTAACTATTGACGTTTTTAAAGATATAAGCTCATCGCGATGTTACTCTCCTCAAGAGCTTTCATTTGAGTACCCACATGCATTTTGATATATTTTTCATATATACATATATATATAATATATATAAATATATGAAAAATTGATGTGGGTACTCAAATGAAAGGTTTTGATGAATGTAACATCGGGATGAGCTTATAGCTTTAAAAATGTCAATAGTTCACGGGATATGTACAAGGTAATTTGTTAATTACGTATCTAGAAAATTTTCGAATACAGCCTTAAAAACTTATCATAAATTGACTATTGGTAAGAATGATATGAAACCATGAAAAGCCACAAATTCAAGTCAAGACTTATCCAACTATACCAAATTTAATAATAAAAATCCATTTTGTCATATAAATACACTGGTCTCAAAATTTTGCTTATTCTCTTAATAATATAGAAAATCAGCGATCTGTTTTTGTTTTAATTAATTTATATTTATATTTTAAAATGAATACACTAGATAATGATGAGTTAATTTCAGGCTGGACTTTATGATTAGTCGTTTGTTATTAGTTATTTAAAGCAGTAATTTTTCAAGCCTATAAATAATTAAAATTAAAAAAAAAAAAAACTGAAAATAGTTTTGTGTAATTTGCAGTAAAGATTATATCTTTAATCGTAATATTTATATCTACTAAATTTACTAAAGCTAATAATTTGATTTGAACAGAAGACATGTCTATTTCCGACTTGTTTGGACTCGGATTACCCAGAGGATCGTTGATGGGCAGCCAATCGTCAATAAACTCGCCGGGATATCGACGTCACCAGCAACAGCAAACTCAAAATCATGGACAGAGTAATGTCTCACGGCCTTACAATAAATATCAGGTCAGTATTGTTATCTGTCAATTTATCTTAAGAAAAAGTATCTATGCTATTGGTTTATGCATTGTTTAAATTTTAATCCTATTTAAATAATTTATAAAATGAATTAAAAAACTTTTTGTTTACGACATTTTCTATGACAACGCTACTATATATGAAAGCAACAGTTTTCTTCATTTGTTCTCGGTACATACTAAAGAAAGACTAAAGAATGCTAATATGTAAAAGCTTACGGTCACATTGTATAAGCCTCATTTTTAGAGCGTATGTCTGGCAACCTTTTAATGCTAAACTTTTTTGCGTGTTACAATAGATTAATATAATTTAAATAAGAATAGAGACGCAGTTTTTAAAATTAAAATACTTTCTTCATTTTTTAATGATATAAATGATAATTTTATTCAAATAATTTCAATAATTTACGATCGTATTATATAAAAATTTTTTTATCGTTTTTTTTTATTTGTAAAAATAAAAAAATAAATGTGTTTAACTTTGTAAATTTTTATTTCGACTATTTTCAAGTCTTACCGTGTAAATAGATGATTGAGAAACTTGGAAGAATCGCATCTGCACGTGACGTTTCAATATAAATTCTATATACACTAGGGCTATAGGTACTTGGGATTGCCGCTGTCGATATTGTAACCCAATGCCCAATGCCAGATAGCTTATTACTTATTACTTATTACATTTAGATTCACTTATCGAATCTATATATATATGTATATAATTTTTTTTTCCACAAAAGCACAAAAATTACTAATCGAGTTCATCCAATATAATTTTTATTATTATTTTATTTATTTTTATAGTTTTTTCATTAAATTAATTTAATCTAGACAGCACTAAATTTGTCGTAAAAGAGATTAGCTCAATAAAATCCTTGGTGTAGACAAAATTATAACGATCGAATGCGTTACATACGTGAGCATTGTGTAAACATATGTATTTTTATGTCGAGAACATTTAAGTACATGACATTAGGATAGTAAAGCGAAGTACAATGGAGATTGGATAAAATAATAAATTATCGTAAAACGACACGTTAGGACGACCCGATTTTAAGAACCGAGCCAAGACTTATGTATTTTCAGGCCTGATGTGAGCCAAACATCTTTATTGCTACTCTTCGTCTTTTTTCATTTCTTCATTCTCATACAGTTATTCCTATTACTATTATTATTAGTATACAATATCAAAGGATGAGGTCTCGTGATAGTTTGTCGAATGGACATTACGCGGGATATTATCTTGGAAGTCGTCCAAAGACAGTGCTGGAAGGCTAATTCACCGACAGCAAACGCATTTAATATTATTTATTGTATTCTTTATTCGGTAGTATATGGGGCATTTCATAGTGACTGGTGGGACATTTGACTTTGGAATTCCATCAATTATAAACTATAATTATGTCACTGAAACTTATACTATAGTAAAATTTATTTTATAATATAGAAAAATAACTAATTAACAACATCCCTTTATCAAAAACCTCGATTACTTTTTAAGTTTCTCGTAATTATCATTTGACCAAGTGCGACTGATGGGACATCGAAAAATCCTTCTCTCTTACCGCGGTATACCTAAAGTCGAATTTCAATTCGACCACTAAACTTTTCAAAAATACTTCCCTCTCAATACAAAATTTATCCTACAATCATTCAATATTATTAAGAATTAGACTGATTACCTACGTAGAAATAATTAAAAAAAATTTTTTTATTGTGACTGGTGAGACAGGCATTTGTGACTGGTTAGACAAGTACAAAATGTCTACATGAAGTTGTTTATTAAAAAGACTTTTATATTATTTCAACCTTAGAAACATTATTGTTTATATATTTAACTATAAATTATTTAGGATAATTGAAAAAAACTAATTAAAAAAGGATTTAGCATGCTGACAACACGATCTTTATAAACTTAGGTCTTGATTAATAACGAACATAAACAAAATTTGTTCTTAAAAATATAATAATAAATATGTTAATTAATAACAAACATAAAATGAATTTGTTCTTAAAATTATTAAAACAACATTTGATCCGGATACAAATTAGTACGGCTGAAAAGTTACTAGGAGAGAAAAATCGATTTTCTTATTGATTAAAAAAAATTTTCTTTACAAATTAGTAAAATATAAACTTTTAATAAAAAATTATTACTAAATTAGAATGAATTAGAGAAATTTTTTAAGTTTAGTCATTTTCCCATTTCACATGGAATGCCCCATATCGACGGTCTAATTAGCAATTGGTCTAATTCCTTATTTTTTAAAGGGTGATTTTTTAACATTTTGATGTAGTAATAGTCCAATTATAAATTATTTGAATGATCTAAACCAAAACATTATATCTCCATTAAACATTAAATGGTTTTTAAAAGAGATAATAAATTTTGAACTAATTGTTTTTTCCTACAAATAAAAGATTATCTAAAATGAAGTTAGACAATTTGTTAATTAGAACGTCGATATAAAAATCTCTTGCAACATAAAAAATGTTTTTTTTTTTTTTTTTTTTATTTATTTTTTAGAACTTCGAGGAAGATCGTGGATATTTTACATCATCTCCGAGTATCGACATGCCGGGGACACCAAATTCAGTGGCAACTCCTGGGAGTCCAGGTACTCCAAGCAGTCTGTACTCGAGTGCTTACAGTTATTCAACAAGTGGTACCGGCAGTTCGCAGTTGACATCATCGCCTGCGTCAGCACGTTCGGGCTACCAGTCCTATGTCGGCTCCCCTACGTCGTCAATTAACTCGCCGCCTTACTACGGAAGACCTATTCGTGGATCTTCACCGTACAGCGACTGTAGTAGTCCTTCGATGGAGTACCCACCTGTAATCAGCTGCAATGGATCACGATCTACCTCACCGTCAGACTCAGATCTCAGCGGTATCAACAGTATGGAAGGCTCGCTGTCAGACATAATGGCTTGTTTGTCATTAAACTCACCTGTCACACACACGTGTCACTCACACGGCTCAGTTAACTCTGACTTCGCTGATATTTGTCCGAATAACCGCGCTGCTGCTCTCCAATGCATGGCGATGAAGAAGTATCTTGCTTCTACGCATCATGACCAATCGTTTCGTCATCACCACTGCTGCAATAGCAATGGCAACCACATGGCCCCCGTCAGTTCATCCGTTGGACTCAACGAGCCGTACATTTCTTTGGATCGCGCTGCCAGAATTCACCGCAGCGCTGCGTCTCTTCACAAGGCGACCCACACTTGGAGCGGCACTCTTCCTGTGCGTACGTTGAAGCCCACTGGCTTCTCATCGAAAGTCTTCCTCGGGGGGCTACCTTGGGACGTCACCGAGTCCACTTTGATCGCGACGTTCAAGCACATCGGCCCGATAAAAGTAGAGTGGCCGAAAAAAGATCATCCCAATGCACCTGACCCCAAAGGATTTGGGTACATTATTTTTGAGTCGGAGAAAGAAGTAAGAACTCTGCTGTCCTGCTGTGTCCCTTGTTTTAACAACAAGAATCGGTTACTTTATAAAGTATCCTCGAAGCGCATCAAAGGTAAAGATGTCCAGGTGATTCCGTGGGCTCTGAATGACAGCAACTACTCGAAATCGTCCTCACAGAAATTGGATCCGGGGAAAACTGTATTTGTTGGTGCACTTCATGGTATGGTAACTGCTGAAGGTCTTGCCAATATAATGAACGACTTGTTTGATGAAGTTATCTATGTTGGTAAGCATCATCTATATTATTAAGAGAATAAGAATTTATTATGATAAGTATTTAGGCTGCATTCGAAAATTATCTATCTCTAGTACATAATTGAGAAATTACCTTGAATCTTGAGAACTATTGATATTTTTAAAGATATAAGCTCATCCCGATGTTACACTCATCGAGACCTTTCATTTGAGTACCCACATCAATTTTTTATATATTTTATATATTTACATATATTATATACATAAATATGGAAAAATTTATTAAAATGCATGTGGGTACTCAAATGAAAGCTTTTGATGAGTGTAACATCGAGATGAGCTTATATCTTAGAAAGTATCAATAATTAAGAAATGACATTGTATCTTGTGAACTATTAACACTTTTAAAGATATAAGCTCACCCCGTCATTGCACTCATCGAGACCTTTCATTTGAGTACCCACATCAATTTTTCATATATTTTATATATATATTATATATATAAATATGTAAATATATATCAAAATGCATGTGGGTACTCAAATGAAAGCTCTTGACGAGTGTAACATCGGGATGAGCTTGTATCTTTAAAACCGTCAATGGTTAAGAAAGTACAGTCGAATTTAACAAAGGTCATTATTTAATAAACCAAAATTTTATTTATTTATATTTTACAAGTCCCGGCAGTCACATAGTGACTGCAAG
Source organism: Cotesia congregata (assembly GCA_905319865.3). Classification (NCBI taxonomy): domain Eukaryota; kingdom Metazoa; phylum Arthropoda; class Insecta; order Hymenoptera; family Braconidae; genus Cotesia; species Cotesia congregata. Next base: position 21,446,607 of record CAJNRD030001124.1, read on the forward strand.
ATTGCTAGTTAGATATAAAACGGATTAGAAAAAATTTCAATTTTATTCATTAACAATACAAATAATTTTTTTGTCAATTAGGTATCGACACGGATAAACACAAGTATCCAATTGGATCAGCTCGTCTTACGTTTAGTAGCAAACGTTCGTACAGAAAAGCCGTCGCTGCAGCTTTCATTGAAATAAAGACGGCTAAATTTTCAAAAGTCGTCCAAATTGATCCGTATCTTGAAGACTCTGTTTGCTCTGTCTGTTACGTGCAACAAGGACCTTACTTCTGTCGCGAACAGGTAATAAATCTTCTAATAATTAAAAATTATACTCATTTATTTATATATTTATTTAAAATAAAATTTTGACAATTAATTTGGTTATAGGTCTGCTTCAGATACTTCTGTCGTAACTGCTGGCTCTGGCAGCACTCGATGGATCCGATGCGTTTGCACAAACCCTTGACACGCATCTCAAAGACAAATCAAGTTGTAGGACTGACTCCCGGCTTAGGAATGCTCCCAGCGTCTCGTACATCTGGTTCCGTTATTTAAATTTTTTCGTAACGAAAAAAAAAAATTGCCCTCGCCGCTAGATTCGTGTTTAATCGTTATCTAATTATAGTTAATAGTGTCCTAAACACTTTGTTCGATTATATTTTTATTTTTTTTTCTTTTTTCAACAAAGGCCTGATACCAACGTTGGTCAGCTTTAAGATGGTATCAAAAGTAATTTACCAAAAGTATTTTGGTAGATTCAACGATAGTATCTTTATAAACATAGTTATAGTTGGGCAATCGTGACGGAAAGATTTAAAACTATGATGATTAGTTTGAATCATGTTGAGTAGTTAACGTTACTATATAGTGCATTTAATTAATGCCGATCATAAAAATGTTTTATTATTTATTTACGGTTTTTAAGAGACTGGATCTCTTATCATTCGAAACTGTTTTTTTTTCTTTTTTTTTTTTTTGCGCCGCGGCAAATAAGATCACCATCCGTTTATAATTATAATGTTTAAAAATAAGTAGTAATTAATGATTAATGATAGTAATTTAATATTTAAAGGATCAGGTTTAAAAAGTATCGGTACTTAATTGATCATTGAATAATCTGGCTAATATTTGTGTACACTAAAAGTCACATTAGCAATTAGATAATGCCCATTAATAATTGTAAAGATCAAAGCCATTACGATCATGTATTTGATATAATTTTTTTTGTTCTTACGCCGTTGCGTAATAAATATTCTATAAGCGTATTAAGTATACTGATAAAAGGATTTATTTGTATGAAAAAATATTTGTTAATATTTAACAAATCATTTATTACAGACAACTTTTAAGTATTAAATAAATATTTCTTAGTGTTAAAAATGACTTGTTTGTATTTAATAAATTTGATATCTATTTATTAAATATTAATAAACATTTTTAAATACTAAGAAATATTTGTTGAGGACTAAAAAGTGGTCTCTAATAAATGATTTGTTAAATATTAACGAATATTTTTAACTATAAACAAATCCTATCAGTGTATAAGATAAAATGTAGATTTTTTAAAAGCAGATGATCTAATGGCTTAATTACTGTTATTTATTATTTTATAAGATTTGTGCCATAATTACTTGAGAAAATAATCTTTAATATTTTCGTAATTGCAATGTTATAATCTATAACCACGCCAAAGCGTTTATAGAGTGTTATTAATATTATTATTATTAATTTATTACGTTATAAGTACTTTTTTTTCAATCGGAAATAATTACCGTAGTAATTAAACCCGCGGGTGGATTTCAATCGTGATAATGTCTAATTAGTTTTACGTTTCATTTCTTAGGTATAACAAGATTGAGCCAAATATTATAGAGTTAGAGTAGTATAAATGAGTTGGTGGCTGTTGATTATCATGATAAGAATAATTGTAAAATTATGCATTGAGAAAACAGTGAGCTTGACTCGCGACTTGGCTCAGTTTCTTCATAAGTTAGATTTTTATTAACAAAATGATATTGTTTATGACAATGTTAATTACTATTTCAAATTATGTTATTATTATTATTATTTTTAACATTTTTTGTTGTTAAATTTAATTAATCTTTTGATATCAAAAGAAATAAGCGTAAAATTATTCAGGCTGAATTTAAATAAAAAAAAGAAAAAAATGTTCTTTAACTTTTGATATAATTTTGTTGATCAATAAATTAAAATCACAGTTTTGCATATATATTTTTTTTATTTTTAGTTATTATTTGTCCTTTATGTTTACTTTCCTATTTCTTTATAAATCCTCTTTCATTCATTTATTTATTTATGCTAGAAAACTTTTTATCTACGTAATATTTGTTTTAATTATAATACTACTTGAATATTTAACATTAATGCTACTGAAGCTTTAACTAATTAATAAATAAAATAAAATTAAATTAAAGCTTTTTACTTAAAAAATAAAAATATAAAACAAAGTTAAAGTCAACTTGTTGGCAGATAATTAAAAGTAGTTATAAAGTACACTAAATTTCACAGTATTAATCTTATTATTGGTATTTTAGAAAATAAAAAAAAAATAGTTAATGAGCTAGCTTTTATTGTGACGATAGGAACAAAAAAATTTTAAAATGCCTCTTTTATCCAAATCATCTGATTTAAAAATATAAATTTTAATAAGTCCGTGCCTTTTAACTTAATGATATAATGACGTGAATTTTATTATAAAAAGTTGTTAAAGGATTCAAAATGAAATTATTTTTTAATTAAAATAAATGTGATGATAATGATTGTTGGAGCGCATAATTTGAAGCTTTTAATAATTATTTCATTTGTGTTATTATTATTAAGTTATAAGTATTTTCAAACGAAAGTACATATATAATTTTATTTATTATTCATGTGCGTTTATACTAATATTATTTTACAAAGAAATTATTTTCTTAACGACTGCTCCCTTATTCAGAAGCTCGACTATTGTATTTCCTTAGCTTTAATTGATTTATAAAATACAATTGATAAAAAGCTTTGTACGCTTTGAAAACTTCAATGTAATCGTTACAATGTTTTATTCATGACAATAAATAAATGTTCTCTTAAAAGTTTAATAATTATTAATGTAATTAAAAAAAAAAAAAATCATTTTATTCCAGTAGAAAAAATACTTTAAATATTTGATATTAATCTGATACTTTAATTGGCACGTTTTATAAGTGATTGATAGAGTCCTATGAGTGATGATACAGTTCCAAGTACTCCAACTTGCCAAGTAGACAGTTTGCCGCCCCAGAGAGTACCATTAGGAAGATAACTCACTGCATAACTCATGTCTAGCAGCATACGTATACAAACTAATGTTTCATTGTACATTTTATGCCTTAAAGCTTTCTCCTCGTCTTTATTACCAGATTTGTTCTTCAAACTCATCTTTCTTTGCTTCAATAGGAGTTTATATTTTCGCAAGGACCTAGACAATTTAATATAGCAATAATATAAATTTACAGAGCTATAAAAATATTACAAATAATGATACTGAAGTTAACAGACATTCGAAATTTTTTTGCAATGAAATTATTATGAAAAAAATTCAATAAAAAAATTCCATATGTGAAAATTAAAAAAAATTTTTGGTGAAAATTTTTAGAAGCATTTTTTTATTTTTGGATTATTTTTTCATTAATTAAATTAGAACAAAAAAATATTTATTAAAAATTGCACTTACAGTTCTTAAAGTTTTTCATGAATGAAAAAAATTTTTTTTACTCTTTTGTAATAATTTCTTCAAGAAAAAAAAATTCTTAAAATTTTTATGAAAGAATTATTAAAAAAAAAAAAAACTTTTTCGTTTGTTAAAAACTTCAAAAACTATAAGTGCAATTTTTAAAAAATATTTTTTAGTTATAAATTAATGAAAATTAAGTTAGCCGACACTCAAGAATTTTTAATTTTTTTATTCATTAAAAATAAGAACTAGAAAACTAGTTTTAAAAAATTCCACGTATAATTTTAAAAATTTTCTATTTCTATATGTGAAAATTTTTGTTTTAATTTTTTAGAAATTATTTTTCAATAAAATAAATTATAAAAATTTTTAAATGTCGGCTAATTTTATTATTATAATTTTCATTTACAAACGACACATTGTAGATCTAAAGGTCCAAGAATTTACACTTACTTCATCAAAGAAATATACAGAGAGGTGATCCAGAACCACGTGGACAGAGTATCCCATTTGTCAACGTCTACACTAACCAACCGATGTTCTCCAGCCCAGCAGAGGGTCTCGATAGGAGAGTAAATTACATCCACTATAATTTCTATCATCTCCAGCCATTTGATGTATGAATCAGCTGCCTGTCACATCGAACACGTCAATTAGACATCTAAAAAAATTTAATACATCATCACGAGTCTACCGACTCATAAATAAGTATATTTATTTATTTATTTATTATAAACATAAATATTCTATGTATACTTATTTTATTACTTTGTTCGTCCAATTATATGTCAAAGCATAATTGAGTGTAGGAATGTCATCAAGTAGCCGAAGGATAACTCGGCAATTACTCATCTGGCTTCCAAATATTTTAAACTTTTTTTTATTTTCCTCAGATCGCGGGATCACTGTTGCTAATTTTGCTGCGTAAGATAATACTCTTAATAATTTATCTCTACCTTCATAACTTTCTAAATAATTCGACATTAATTCCATGTTTGTTTATTTATTTTAAAATTTTTTTCGAGGTTATGCCAACTAATTCTCTTCTTGCCTGTCATGTGACAGGTGATGACTGAAAAAAGTCAAAATATTTTTATGTTTTATTATTAATTTTTGTTTTAAAATTAATTAAAATTGAAAAGTATAATTAGAATTATATATTACCTTAATTATATTTAATATTTATTGCAGAAAATTTATTCATTTGCCAAATAACCCATAAAAAATTGGTTTATGTCATCCTCATTAATTTTATCAGCAATTATCTAAGTTGTCACACTTGAGTCATAGGAAAAAATATTCTAATTATTTTTAAAACATATTTTAAAAAAGTCTGAGTCATAAAAATTAAAATAGCAGATATTTAATAAATTTTTTTAAGAAATAAATTAGTCCAAAAAAAAAAATTAGAAAAAAAATTGACATCTAGAAATTTAAAAAAATTAAAAATGCAATTTTTTAAAAGAAATTTTTTTGTTAAATAAAATTAAAAAATTGTGAAGTGACTGGTAACTTTAATGTCGTGTCTGAGTCACTAAACGTAAAAAATAGATAATATTTATTTTCGAGGAACGTTAAAATAAAGCGAGTAAGTTTAATTTAAATTATATTAGATTTTTAACAAGCTGTAATTTTTTTAATTAATTTTTAAACTGTTTAAAAAATATGAAAATTAAGTTAGCCGACATTTAAAAGTTAGAAAAATTTTTTTTATTGAAAAAATGACTACATAAAAAAAGAAAAAAAATTTGTCATTTGTTAAAAACTTGAAAAACTGTAAGTGCAATTTTTTAAAAATATTTTTTTGTTCTAATTTAATTATTAAAAAAAAAAATCAAAAAATTGAAAACGTCGGCTAACTTTAGTATCATTAAAAAACTTTTTTAATTTTTTTTTTAATCATTACACATTTAAAATTTTTGTATTAAATAAAAAAAATGTTTGACGCGTCAGAAAAAAAAATTTAAAAATTTGGCGCGCAAAAAAAGTTATCAGTTTAGCCGCCAGAGGCGGTAGTTTCCTGATGTCGCCTTGGAGAAGCCACAGTGGTGACGTCAGACATCTAGAGGCAGAAGCGAGCGCGTTTGAAGCCGAGTAGGGCGTGATAGTGTGTGTCGTGCCGCCCGCAACTTTTAGCTGTCTTTAGTATTCTCTTAATCAGGACCTACACACAGTAAAATAATTAAATCTGGTGGAAAATCCATAAACAAACTAGCTAAAATATGCCCGAATAAAAAATAAATCACTTTAAGTACCGGTTAAAATATATACAGTGTGGTTATAATACGTGTGACAATAATGCTTGGTGTTGCGAATAACAGTGTTGTGTGATAAACGTTGTGTGTTGAGTTTAGTATATACCATGTTCCGCTGCATTCCAATCTTTAAAGGGTGTAACAGGCAGGTGGAATACGTTGACAAGCGCCACTGCTCACTGCCAAGCGTGCCCGAGGATATCCTCAGGTACTCCAGAAGTTTAGAGGAACTCCTTCTGGACGCCAATCATATCAGGGATTTACCTAAGGTACAACCAGAACACATACCAACATTCCAACTTTTTTAACCACATTATATATTTTATTTATACACACACACACACACACCTTCAACGTATACTTAAATATATCTATATATTTATATAGTATAATCACAATCACCTAGTGTAATCATGATCATCAAGGACAGTGTTAACAACTCGTTATTAATTTTGCTATCCCCTTCACCTTAACACACACTCGATTCTCCTCCAATTCCCGTAACATCATATGAGCTCGTGGATCTCCTGATGAAAATTAAGTTAGCCGACATCTAAAAAATTAAAAAAATTTTTTTTTATTTATAAAATTATTACAGAAAAATTAAAAAAAAAATTTCATTTGTAAAAAACTTTAAAAATTATAAGTGCAATTTTTAAAAAATATTTTTTAGTTCTAATTTAATAAATGAAAAATAATCAAAAAATTAAAAACGTCGGCTAACTTTAATATTATGATCTCCTGTCTAACTTGTCACGTTTCATTTTTTTTTTACCTTTGCTCATTTTCAGTCTACGAGTTTATCGTAATTTTAAAATCGTACACTTGATCCTTATCTATAATATCCTATAGATATTTTATTTACATAAATAAATAAAGTAGGTTTTTTTTTTAATATTTAAAAATTTTTAAATAAATTATTAACATTCATTTATTTATTGCAGAATTTTTTTCGACTCCAAAGGCTACGAAAACTTGGACTGAGTGACAATGAAATTCGTCGATTACCACCAGATATTCAAAACTTTGAAAACCTCGTCGAATTCGATATCTCAAGAAATGGTGAGTTTTTGAGTTTTTAATTATGAATGTTGAAAATAATTTTTCTTGTTCTTGTCTTGAAAACAATAATAATTTTTAAAGATTTCGGAATATAAATAAATCGCTCCGAACTTTTTTTTTTGTCTTTCACTCGAAATTCTCTTGTGACACATTTACTTACTATTATAATTATTATTATTATTATTGTGATCACTGTCATGCTGAATGCAAACGTAGATGAATGACAAAAGTTTAAATGGATAGTGGATTTTATTTTTGGTTGTAGACATTTTTAGAGAGAGTTTATTGAGCCCGAGTTTGAGTCGACAAACTAAAGTTGTATTATATTTATATAAATATACATATAGTGTATATATACTTCCGTTTAGTTGTGTTAGTATCGGACAATTTCATTGCACCAAGTTGACGATTATTGCGGAACGACTTTGATAATATAATGAATTGTAGCACATGGTCACGCCGGCATTGACGCGTCGACTACGAGCCCGAGCGTCACAAACTTGTTAGACATGTGGCGAGAAAGTAAAGACCTGAGGTGTATATACACACTCTTACATTATTTTACTCTACTCTACAATACAATACAATACAGAATATAATACAGTACCATACGTACTACTATATGTATTACGTGTATGTAGAATAAATGTACATATGTGCTCTGAATGTGTACATAGATTTATGTAAAGATGTCTATGTGTTTATATGTTCGAGTGTTTATTGAATTTTTTTATTATATTCTTGGCCTCTATTTATTATATTATTATATTGTATATTGTAACACAGATTATTGTTATCGATGAATTTCAGAGGTATTCCGGATAAACATAAATTATGCAACCAGTTATGAATAATATAATAAATAATAGATTGTATTGTATTGTATTGTTATAATTGCAGGTATTAATGAGTTGAGTTGAATTGAATTGAATTAAAATAACAGATCGTTGGACTGGATGTTGAATAAAGTGGCTGAAATTTTTTGTCAGAAAATTAATACCGTAACGGTAAATTTCCTGGTTTACGTTCCTCTACAGTCGGTGGTTTCTCTACAGGCATCCTTACAAAAATATATCTGTATATATATATATACAGTAACAATAATGATAAATAATGATAGAAGTAGACGAAGTAAAAGACCAAGACCAAGACGATTACACTTGATGTAAATCTCCGCGGTCTTAAGTGCCAGTAAAGCGCCGTTATACTCTCTTCACTTGCTACAATTTTACTCTTCTATTAAAACTACTGCTGAGTAACATTTAGATACCAAGTTGACTTTGAAAGATAGGTTCCCGTTTCTCTAACGATTAGATTTAAAATGTTGCTCACGATTTAAATAAATAAACCCTAAGCTTTCTGGGCAATCTGACTTGTATTTACAATAAAATTATATTTTATTTTATTGTAATTATATTGGAGAGAAATTTTTAATGATTTATCTCCAGGGGATGATTATAAATATCTATACTGGTAAAGTTTTTAATTTTGAAAATAACAAGTATTGAAACGGGATTTATTCGGTGAGATTTTTCTATTATAAAATAAAATTACAGACTTTTAGTTGCATCGTGCTCGTTGTCGAGTACTTCAACTTGATTATTTCACTTTTATTCTCCTTTTCATGACTACGACCACGACTACGACGACGCGGTACCGGAGTAGACAAGTTGTCCCAGATCACTGAGAGTGGATTTACTCAGAGCTTCTTCTTATACCTATTTTTTCTCTTTATACCTTAAGCTCATTTTTTTTTAAACCTTTTTTTATCTTTTTTATATTCTCTTTATTTCTTTCGAGTCACTTATTCGTTTTCACAAAGTCACTTTGCGGTAGAAAACCGACTCTTTATTCCGTTCCATCAGTCTTCGTAACTAAATTGAACTATTTTTTGCAATTTCAAATTTTTTACCTCAATGCTGTATTCATATTATTTTTTTCTTACACTTCCTTTGTAACAATCTTTCACATATTTGAACTCGCATGTTATGTGTATAAAATGAAAGGTGATAATTTTTTTCCGATTTATCGAGCATTACAATGACGATAATTTTATTTATTTTGTATTCAGTATTGTAAATAAAAATAATAAAAAATTAGTTATGCTAAAAAAACTTTCACTGAGACTGAGATGTTTTTACAATCGACCAACCAACTGGTATTTCCGCTTCACTCGTGTCGCATCACGATGAGTATAGTAGTTTTTTTATGCGATGAGCATACGCTATTTCTATATGCCGCAATGATGACATTATTCTTCGTCTTGTCGATTTGTCATTAACTATTTTTAAAATACAAAATAAAAAGAAAAAAAAAATATAACTATATAGATTATTAATCATCTGGGCGGAGTAAAAGCATTTTTTCATCATCTTTAAATGCCAGTCAGAAAATATTTATTAAACTGATGAGTAATTTATTCATCAAACAAGATTCTGAAGCTTTTGATTAAAAAAATATATTTTTAAATTTAATTTAAAGCTTTTAATTTTAGTCCTTAGCTAAAAAAAAAAAAAATTACTATCGTTATTTACTTCTCATCAATAAATAGAGACGGATTAACTTAAAAAAAAAAACTTTTTGTCATTAATTTTATATTAAATTTTTTTGCTCCCATCAGTTGTCAAAGTAAAGAATTATTTTTTGAGTACTCGGGTAAAAAATTATACACCACTTGCGTCAAATTCAAAGCTCCTTGTCTAACTTTTTTCATAAATGTTTTTATTTAAAAGCTCTCAAGATAGATGGTTACTTTTTCTCGCTTTACTTATATCAATAGATTAATCATTTCTCAAAATATTTTCAAACTTAGATCCAACTTTAGCCTATAAAAACAAATAAAGTAAGAAAATAAAAATAGCTTGCATGAATTGGTTCAATTTTGTAAAATTTAAAAAATATAATTTAAAAGAAAAACAATTAATATAACTAAGAAAAAAAAATGAAAGATTGCAACAATAAACTCGACATTTATAGGCTTTTTTCAATGAAAACAATTAAAAAATTTTCAATGGTACTTAAAACTATTCGGCACCTGTAAAGTGCAATAAAATAAATCAATCGTGTTTCTTTCATTACACCCAAACGTTTTTATAACCTATTAAACCAAGTCTTTAATCAAACGCCTTTTAGTTTTTAAAAATGCATCCTGATGATAAGAATAGCTTATTTTAAATATCAAACAATTACAGTTTTTTTACATAATAAAAAAGAAACATTTTATAAAAATACCTGTTCTATATAAAACATGTTTACGTATCCTACATATATTTAAAAAAAAAAAAACCAATTGTATAAAGAGTCTATTTATTTAATCGTATTTGTTTATTTATCATTCAAACATTTGTGGTAGTCATTCATCCGAAGTATAAACATCAAGTTTAAAATATGAAAAGGCCGTTTTATTTTTTATTTTCATTCAAAATATTGGGTTAATTCGCGGGTGAGTTAAACCGTGTAATAAGCGTCGTAATATCCTCGGGTACATTATACGGTAGCTAATTTTTCTTTTCATGGAGCGTAGAAATGCAGTAAAGGACTGGGTAATTGATTCAATAGCATAAAGTATTTCGTAGGTATGCGGTGCAGATAAATTAACACATTGTGGAGAACGCCACTGAGTTATTTTATTAATTACACTAGCGAGATATTATAATTCCATTTGTACTCAACTTCTGTGTGTAATTATCTTCCAGTTTTACGATTAATAGGACGAGCTAGTCTATTGTTGATAATAATTGTTAATACATTTATTGTAATTAGTCTTACAGTACTATTCATTCAATAGACAACGAGAAGTATGTTTTTTTTTTTTTTTTTTTTTTTTATTTAAAACGAGAGAATAAAAACATGAGATTTTTTATGAAACAAAGTTGTTTAAATTACTCGATACAATTACAAGTTTGTAATAAAAAAAGTTATTAACGATTGTGTGTTTTTGAATCAGTATTCATTAATTTATGCTAAAGAATAATAATTATTTTTTTTTAATTTCTGTACATTTTACGAAAAAAAATTTCTCAGATGGAAAAATTACAGATTAAAAATTATAAAATTCTTTTTAGCTTGTTAAGTTGTTATTAGAGTATTTATCATTGTAATTATATTTACATAAAATTTTATAAAAGATTTATTATGTATATTAATTAAACACAATTGAAAGTAAAAAATGTACAATCGATTAATCTTAAAAATGTTTCGCTACGAAGTCACTGAGAAAAGAGAGAAAACAAATAATTAATTAAAATAAAAATCAGGTCGTACAGCATTAATCAAGATAAATTTAACACAGTGTTGTATGCATGTGTCTACTTACATATACATATATATATATACCGCGTAGCGGTCGTTTATTGCTAGCATAACGTCAACACAAAACACATTTACTCCATATATAACGTACTAGTTATTAAATGGTAGTACAGTCTACTTTAGAGGACGATACTGAGAGCAACACAGTGCAGGATTTGTTTTTAAGTAGGCCAGCGGCGTTACATTTAACGTGACATTTAGTACACATTTAAATAATTATTATTCTCCAAAGGTCTTTCAAATTAATTTTTAAAAATAATCTTTGGTCTACAGAGTAGAAAAAAAAGGCGTCATGTGTCACCCGTTGAACTTTCAGACCTTTATTATTCATCGAACCAACGGAGAGAATATTTGAACAATTATTGAAATTTAATTAGTAGGTTAAATTGCAAACAGTAATTACGGGAAAAATAATTTAATGTAAATTTTTTAACCTAGTTTGTGACTTTTTGCTTTATAGATTTTCGATAGTTAATATTTATTTTTTAAATTTACTTTATATTCATATTTTTGCATAACTTTTGGCCGATACGGGAAATATCGTATCAGAAGAGTTTATATTTATTTTTTAAATTTAAAAATACCGAGTTTGAGATTGAGTATAGCATAAGAATGAGTATCGTTGATGTTCATGATGAGATCGAGTAAATAAAACGGGAATAATGTAATTATAGTATTAACCTCAGTATTAGCCTTGTGCAGCCTTTCATTTAACTTTTAAACTCAACGACCTCGATATTAACCCCTTAGGGATAATTGGGCGGGTGTGGTTCTGCACCTCATTTTTTTTTTGCCTAAAACCTTTTTATTTTTTCATATTAATATTAATATTTCATGCAAATTGCAGTGACAAACTCCATCAGAGCTTAATCTCTTATTTCATAAGCCCTTTTTAATATACTAGAATTGAATTTTGCGCGCGCAAGCGCGCGCCTAACTATAGAGTTTGCATATATTTTCATGCTTATGATATATTCGACCAATCACGTTACGAATAGTTTGATGCTACATACATATCATCTCAATTTTATATTAGGAACGCGCGCAAGCGCGCGCTTGACTATGGAATTTGCATATATTTTCATGCTTATGATATATTCAACCAATCACGTTACGAATAGTTTGATGCCACATACATTTCATCTCAATTTTATATTAGGAACGCGCGCAAGCGCGCGCTTGACTATGGAATTTGCATATATTTTCATGCTTATGACATATTCGACCAATCACGTTACGAATAGTTGGATGCCACATATATTTCATCTCAATTTTATATTAGGAACGCGCGCAAGCGCGCGCTTGACTATGGAATTTGCATATATTTTCATGCTTATGACATATTCGACCAATCACGTTACGAATAGTTGGATGCCACATATATTTCATCTCAATTTTATATTAGGAACGCGCGCAAGCGCGCGCTTGACTATGGAATTTGCATATATTTTCATGCTTATGACATATTCGACCAATCACGTTACGAATAGTTGGATGCCACATATATTTCATCTCAATTTTATATTAGGAACGCGCGCAAGCGCGCGCTTGACTATGGAATTTGCATATATTTTCATGCTTATGACATATTCGACCAATCACGTTACGAATAGTTGGATGCCACATATATTTCATCTCAATTTTATATTAGGAACGCGCGCAAGCGCGCGCTTGACTATGGAATTTGCATATATTTTCATGCTTATGACATATTCGACCAATCACGTTACGAATAGTTTGATGCCACATACATTTCATCTCAATTTTATATTAGGACTAGAACTAGAATTTAATTTTCGCGCGCAAGCGCACGCCTCATATTTATTGTCATGATGTATTTATGTGTCGTTTATGTATATTATATTAACTTTCAACCAATCAGAATGAGAATATTTATTTTCAACCAATCACATTACGAATAAATTGGTTTCACATACATTTCATCTCAATTTTATATTAGGAAATATGGGATTAAAGGCTTGTTTACACTAACGATAGCCTTACAATCAGCATGACGCGAAATTTGAAATTTCCTACTACGCTGACTATTGCATTAGAAGATATAAATACATATATTGACATAATGCATAGTAGTGTATTTAGTTGACGTTTGAATAAGGTCCGTTGAACAATAGACGCATCATCAAATATATTTCTGTTAGTCTAAAGATTTTTAAGTAAAGATGGGTCGTATTGTCGTGTTTACCACAATGTCAATTTTAACACAACATATCAAAAAAATTATGCCAAAACTAGATTTAATTTATATTAATCCAGGTAAATTAAAAATAACACTTTTTATTAATAAATAAATTTTTCAAGGTCAAAATTGAGTATCACTTCGATTTTCTTTATGCTTATCAAATTTTTCTTGTTAGTGTACTTTTATTTGATTTCTCTCTTCTTCATAATAAATGATAAGATTGTGTTATGATGATTAATTTTTTTTATCATTACAAATTTTATTTAGAGAAAAATAAAATTATTTTTTTTTATTGATATAATAATAATTTATCAAATAATTTTATTCTAATTTTAACGTTAAAAAAAATTCAATTTTTAATTTCTATATTTATTTTTAATTTCAAAAAGAAAACTGTAAACTGTCAAAAGTAGTTTTTTATTATTACTCGTGTAGTCATTTGCGTAACATAAAAATTCTCTGCAGTATGCCTATTACTAATCACTAGAGTATATTATATGTAAACAGTTGATTGTCATTTAACAATTATAAGTATTTATTTAAAAGCAATGTATTGATCTTTTTAACAGAAAGCAGTACTGAATCACTTAAATTGGATGACGTTGAAATAATGATAGCAGACTGTCGGTACTTGCCAAAAATAAGAGGCAAATTAAACAATATTAAATGGATCCAGTCAATATCAGCCGGAGTTGAACAGCTAATTGAATTACGTCATGAAAAAAACATTAACTTTGTAATTACTAGGTTCGTTGATGAGACGTATGGTTTAGATATGGCTGAGTACATTATTATGCAAATCGTTGCTTTTGAAAGACGACAAAGAGAAGAATATGAAAAACTTAAAAGCGCGGTTTGGCCACATAATTCAATGTTTGTTTCTCGGAGATTAATTTCTCAAATGAATATTGGGATTATGGGTATCGGCAACATTGGAAAAGTCGGTAAGTATCAAAATTTTTTGTAACATAAAACTTGAATCTAGTAAAGATGATTTTTTTATATATTTTTATTAAGCGCTAATTGAAAAAAAATTTGGATTTTTGAAAATTTACAACTCAAAATTTTTTATATTTTTTCAGTTGCGAGGAGTTTGAAACATTTCAATGCAAAAATTTGGGGCTTAACTCGCACGATTCCAACTACAAAAGAGCCTTACATTGACGAGTATCGGACGACAAATTCATTACCAGAATTTCTATCTAATTGTCATTATATTATAAATATAATGCCAGCCACTCCAGAGACTAATGGGCTGTTGAATGGCGACATGTTAAAAAATTGTAAAGAAAATAATGCAATTTTTATGAACGTTGGTAGAGGAAATATAATTAAAGAAGATGACTTGGTGAACGCTCTTGAAAATAAATGGATAACTGCTGCAATTCTAGACGTTTTTGAAGTCGAGCCTTTACCATCAACCAGCAAACTTTGGACAATGCCTCAGGTACTGATAATGTTTTGATAAATCTTTTCAATTTATTTTTGAATTTTTATACTAAGATTTAAGAACATAGATATGCAAATTTCAAAAAAATTGATGAACAATTTTTTATATTTGTAGGTGATAATAACACCACACAATGCGTGTACTGTAAGAGCAGATGGTATTGCAAACTTATTCAAAAGTAATTACGAAAAATACATGAAAGGTGAAACATTACCAAATGTATTGAATATTCAACGTGGATATTGATAACAGATACAAAAATATTTTTTAATATTAATTTTATTATTTATTTATGTATCAAATATTATATTACGTATTTTTATCAGTATTATATACTTTTATCAAATGTATCGAGTACGGTAGAAATGAAATTATTTTTTTTTATCTTAATTAGTGTTATAAATAACTAATGTTGTTTTTTAATATAATATAAGTAATAAAGTTTTAAGTCAGAGAAAATATATGAAAAAGTAGAAAAAATAATAAATAGTTTTAAACTTATTGAGCCGGTGAAATTTGCTGACTTGTTGGTTTTAAACCACGAATGCTTAAATCATAAACAACTTCTTCAATTTTCTTGACATCGTACTTCAAAGCATCGAAGCGTTTTCTCAAATTGTCGTTTTTCAAGTTGAGCAATCGAAAACCAGCATTTAATTCATTGACAAAACGTGCAATTTCAATTGGTCGATTGTAATCACCACATGTGACGCTATTTACTGCAAATCGTGTCTATAACACAAAAATAAGAAAAGATAATTTACAATTATCAACTCATATTTTTGAAATTAAATTAAAGTAATCATAAGTAAATTCAGTTTCATTTATCTAATAAGTTTTAAAATTTAATGTTAGAAATATAAAAAAAAAAATATCTACAGCACATCTGAAGTATTTGAAAAATTTTTAAAAGTACTTTTTTTTTTTAATTGATACTTTAATTTTATATTATCTTACATTTATAACATAGATTTTTATTAGATATCTACTTTTTTTAAGTATTATCGAATGCAGCAGAAATATGAAAATTTCTTGATTTAACAGCAAAATTCTAAATTATACTTATGAAAATGTAAAAAATGTTTAGTTGTTTACAAAATAAAAAGGTAATCGAATGATATTTTTTTTCAGTGTAATAAATCATAAGTATTTGTTTACTCACCAGTTCAGCAGACAACTCGAGCAAGCCCATCAGAAATTCTTCAATATCCAAATGAAAGCCTTCTTCACGGTTGCTTTTAACTTAAAAAAAAAATTATTTAAAACAATTAACTCAATAATATTCTGTGTGGTATCGCGTAAACTTGTAATATTTGTCTAACTATTTTTAGCTACTTACTTCCAAGAAATTCAGCAACTGTTTCTTTAGTAACAAGTGTTTTGACCTCTAGATAAATGATTAAAGAAACAAGAAAGCACAGTCTTTGTGTAACATAACGCCATTGATCATGGAATCGGTAATACTGATCATTTGGTACCAATTTTTCCAATTCTGAATAGTATTGACGAACCGTTTCAAAATGTTCTCGTGCTTTTGCACAGTACTGCGATACAACTATAAAAAGTAAAAAATATTATTGTCAATACATGGTAATAATTTGTGTGATTTCCAAATGTAGAAATTAAAAAAACTATAAATGTAATTTAAAAAAAAAAATTGTGCTTAGAAATAATTTATTTTTTAAACAAAATTAAAAAATTGTCAGATGTCTGTTGATTTCAGTATCATCAGACTTTTCAACACTATACAGATATCTGTTCATTTTTAGAATTATTTATAACAAATAAATTATTGTAGAAAAAAAAATATTCTCAAGAATTAGCATTCATTTTTTTACTTCTTGCATTTGAATTTAAAAAATAATAATTTTAGTTCAAAAAATTCTGTTAATTTTATTAATATTAAGATTTATTTATCTATTGTTATTTATTTATATTGACAACTTACTAATATCTTCTTCCATTGGATTTTCATTGTGAATATTTTGTAAAACCATTAAAATATCTCGAGAACATTTTTCGAGCTTTCGGACAATAACACGTATTTCCTATAATAAAAATTTTTTTACATGAAAAAAAATGAGTAAATTCTTATAAATAAGTTTATAAATTTATAAAATGTGAAAAAATAATTTTTACCTCTCTCAATTCTTGTTCATAGTTAAGGTAATCTTGAAATGAATTAAAGATTTTTGCAACTTCTGCCATTGCTTTTATTGTTATCAATATGAGAATGTTAGTATTTAATTATATTTACTTTTATTTAAACAACAAATTCTGCTTATGAAGAATAATATAATATGTTTACGCGTGAGTTTATGCTATATTATCAGTTTATTTTTTAAGGTTAGAACTCGTAATTTAAATGTATGTATATATGTATTACCTAATATAGATATTTAAAAAGCTAAATATGAACGGGAGGCATACATACATTTCATCTCAATTTTATATTTGGACTGACATAATTTTGTTATTTTATTACTTCTTATATTAATAATAATTACTGTGTACTGTGTACTGTGGTATAAAATAATATGTATTTTGTTGAACATTGCAGGCTATTATTGAATTATTATTAATTTAAATTGTATTTTACATTAAATTAGTTTATGAAATTTTAATATGTGATATCTACATCGTTAAATATTGAGTTAAAATCATCCTCTATATTATATTTTACATATATATATATGGAGTAAGTTGAAGAACATGAGAATTAGAGACAAACAAAGAAGATTTCAATTATCTATTTTACTCATTCAACAATAACTTTTTTAATTAACGGGCACGACTTCTCTGTTGAATTTTACTCGCATAATGTCATAAAAATAAAAAAAAAAAAGTTTAGTTAATTTTTAATGAATAGCTTACAAGTATACTTAGTACAAAGTTAATTAAAAAAAGTCTGTAAATCAAAGTTTCAAGCCTGTTGTACACTCTTTGCAGTAAACATATTTTTAGTTTACTAATTCATAATTTTACTCCCGCGTAATACCACCATAAAATTACATTAATTAACTTTTTAAAGAATAAAAACCGATTGAATTTTTTTGAAATAGCTCTTGCCACTTTTTCATGAATGGAATTATTTTATTCCATTGAGCGTTGAGCATAAGTACGCTTATCTCCTGATATTTTTCACACGTCGTAGAAACTGATAGCCCTTAAGACAAAAAACAGGCGCCTCTATATCTAAGTTTATTCAAAGTTGAACCAACAAAAAGTAACCCATTTTTCTCAGCTACCTTTTATTTTGCTCTACCTCTGTATAAAACCTTTGCTTATTTGTATACGTCTGTAAAGATTGCAAAAGAAGCCTTGGCCCTTCTGGACGACGGAAGTTGGTACACATGGCTGAGCTCCATGAGCCTTGAACGTTTCTCTTCTATCTGCTCATTCTATTAAGCATCAATCTTTTTACTTCGTAATAACAATGGAACTTCACCGTCCAATGATTTATCTAAGACACAAGACACTGGGTGAAGATAAAAAAATCTAATTTTCTTTATCTTAATTAAAATTGAATTATTACGCATTAGCTTCTTCTTTGTATTTAGGTAATAACAATAACGTTTATCCACAGACGGTAATCTATCGGAAAAAAAGTAAGATGGAGTAAAAAATAGCTTGAGAAAACGATAGACGTTAAATAGAGGTGTGCCGGCACTTATAGACTCTTTTTCTTTTTATATAAGACTAATAATAATAATGATACTGCTAATACTGTACCTTGATTCTACCAATGGGTAAGAATAATGATTGTTCCAGAAAATTTTTATATTCTTAAGAATATCAGCGATAAATATTTTAATATCAGCAGTGAAAATCGCGTTAATATAACTCTGCATTAAATCGTTAAAGATTATTACCAACTTTAATGTCTATTTTTATCTTTTGATACATTTAAAGACTGTTATCACAAAATAAGAATTTCACGTGAATCTGTACTGAAAAAACATTGACTTGATTAAAGAAAAAAATTTTCTTAATCAAATAAAATTAATTCAAACCAAGGAAAATTTATCATTTAAAGAATTTAAAGATGATAAAGCTTTCAAAAATGATTGTATTGGTTCAAAAATAAAATAAATTTATTTTTTCCAGTATACCCTACAAAACGCCTCAAAAAACCAAAACAAAGCCCATAACCTGTAGAACAAAATATAAATTGATAGCATTGAAACTTGCCCACCAGCACAATTGGTAAAAGAGGCTAGTATATTTATACATCTCAGACACTTTGACGGATTCTATTGTTAGGCTATTACTAGTAAGCAAGCGTTAAACTCTTTTTTAAGTCGCGCGATTAATCTTGAGCGTGGGTAGTCCATCGACAACAAGCATTACATCGCGAGCATTCTTCCCTTCTTTTTATATTCTCATTCTTATTTATTGCTTCTCTTCTTGTTTAGCTTACTCATAACATCCGTGGCTTTACCCAGCTCCACCCAGTCATCTCAGAATTTATCTCAATAGTAATCAATTTATTCAATTGAATGCACTTTATCATTTTTATAAACTTCCAATGTAATGTTCTTTTTTTCTTATTATTATTATCACTAAACAGTATCATTATCGTTACTTTTAAGTCTTATCCATATTTTTAGAGTCATTCTGACTTACTCTAGACATGCGAGGATGTAAAATTCTAAATTTAAAAAAAAAATAATTAACTCTTTGGCGATTTATCGAGAGTTTTAAAGCCTACAGTTATTTTTAGCTCATTCGATTAATAAACACTAATAAAAAGTATATTTAAGTAACGAATCTTCATTTTTAATTCACTTGTATTACAAATGTACCAGCTGTCTACGAAAATAGACCACCACTCGACAGTTTTAGTGACGTCTCAACTCCCCCAACGCCCGAAATAATCAATGATTATTTAATGTTACCTATACGAGTTATTTTAGAGTATATTTAACCTGAATATCAAAAGTTTCCCAGTAAGCCAGATCCTTTCAACTCAACAGCGATAGTGATAACATAATTTGTATAAATATAAATATATAAATCGCATTAACTAATAAAAGTATCCATTAATTAATTAATTAATTTTTTTTTTAAGAATTTATTGATTTAATAATTATAAACAATTATTTTTTAACTTTTGATAACCATTTTTTGAAGAATAACAAATTCTTTTATCAGCGTAGTAGAGAGTAAATAAATGGAAACGTTTGAATTTGTACCGAGTTGAATATTATTATTATTAGTACGGGAGATTACTCGTGCTAGTAGGTAAGTTTGATAATTATTCTACTTAAAGTATCAAATCTATTTGACATTTGAGCTATCTAGTTGGTGAGAATTAGTCAGTACTGCAGGCTTTGTACTCATGTTGAGCACTTGTCGTTCAATATCGTTTGCTTCGAATCATATTAATCGTCTACGTCAACTGGTTTGTGCTATTGTCTCGCAATATTCTCCCCGATATTCCATCTCTTTATTTACCCCAAAATCTATTGTCTGTTGATTGCGGAGCAAGTGGAGTAGAATATTCAATGCTCATGTACTATACGACAATGTATTGAATGAAGTTAGACGTTATCAGAACAGTTGGTTGAGTGTTTCTGCAATTCAATTTAATCGTCTTGTTGTCATTGGCTTGGCTATTGGCGATAGTTTCTAGTTGAATCAATGTCTTTACTTTGGAGAAATATAAGGCCTATAGATTTGTGAGTGAGAGGGTGGAATGATATTTCCTCGGTTGATTAATCACCAGCAGATTCAGTTGACGAACTACGGATGAGGGTAAAGAGACTAGGAAATTAAATATAATCTACGAAATTATATCATTTCCGTTTTATTTATTATTTCTGTGTCGTTATTAGTGTTATAATTTTTATTGTTATTGTTATTTTTTATTTGTATGGGTGGGAAATAAAAAAATAAAATATTTGTTTAGGGTAGAAGGAAAATAATATTTAGAGTTTGAAATTTTATAATTCAAAGTTTTACTGCTGGATAATATAGAGCAAAGAAAATGAGATCAGAGAAAATAGTTTGAAGAAGGTTATATAGACATTGGGGAATAAATAGAGTCCATTGGTCTTCTTATAGTACACCGGAGGACATTGAAAAACGATCGAAGAAGACGAGAGTGTTGGTGTGTCGGTGGCCGATGACAGACTGGGGGTGAGCTGAGTAAACTGGGGCGCGTGGAGAAGTTGTCGAAGCCGTAACAAATAGTCTCTTTTACTTACGATAATAATAATTATTATTATTGTTATTATTATTATTATTCCAACAATAATAATAATAATAATAATAATTATTATTATTATTATTATTATTATTATTGTAATAATAGTCACAGTGATAATGACAGCTTCAAATATGTGTCGACTTTTTTTTTTCTCAATTATTTCTCATTTCTCCTTTTGACTAAAATATCAATCAATCTTTGAGATTTTTTTGAAGTAAAATTTTTTCTTTGACAATCCGGAGTTTGATATATTTTGATTTTATTTATAGAAAAATAACTTATTGATATTTTTTGATAGAGTTATTATTAGACTTGAAAAAATAAAATCCTGGTTTGATGAAATAAGTTTTTTGATCTTTAAAATTGAAAAATTTTTTCTGAAAATTTAAATAAATTTTAATTATTGTTGAAGAATTTATTCACTGAACAGTCAATATAAGTAATTTATCTATAATAACTGTTTTAAGACATAAATAATTTATTACTGAAAATAGTGATGAATACTGAAGAAAAGTAAGTTTGAACAAAGTTAACAGTACGATGAAACATGATATGAATAATATGAATAATTAGTTACCCGAGGAAACTAAATAAGGTTCTGTACAATTGGATTGCGTTAGTTCTTCCCCATTTGTGCTTCCCGGACGTTTTCAGTTACATTTAGTGCTCTATCTTGAATAATATACTATACTGTACAGTAAATACTATATAAATAAGTAAATAAAACAACTTACACTCCTTACTACTCTATAGACTCTGGCTGACTCAAAGGGAAGTCGATGTCTTACGTCCGATTATTTTTCATCGTGAGAAAATTTATTCTTGACTTTATAACTCTCGCATCAACACACGTGAAGATCAAGAGAAATAGAGATAAAAAATTTAATAAAATAAAATAAAATCTAACGGGAAAAAGTGTTACAAAAAATGCTGACATGAAAATCATTTTGATAAAATTGACGGATATCTAATATATATATATATATATATATATATATATATATATACGGTCGGTAATGTAATAATAAAAATGGTAACACGCTGTGAGTTAATGGACTAATTGTGTTATTTTCATTTTATTTTCGATGTATTTTTACTCTTGCCAAGATTCTTACAGTTATATCACGTCAAATCAAGTTTTATTCTTGACAATTATCGCTGTGATAATAAAATTAATTTTTTAATAATATCCTTCAGACTCGAGATGCTTTTATCCGCTTTACTTATTAAATGTCTGATTTGTTATCTGCAGTATACAATATATAAACAGCGAGTAAAGGTTTCTTTCTTCTCGAGTATTTTTGGCATTTATTTTCGGGTTAATGCTTTTATCGCTAATCCGATTTTATTAAAAAATGAAGATACAAATTTATTTTTTTATTAAATTTTTTATTCATTATTAAATTTCTTTTGTCCATATTTTTATAATAAAATTCAATATTCCGCGACGTTCTTTCTTTTCAATATTAAATATAATGCTCGTCATTTAATATCGAATATGCCCATGTAATTTTTAATTAATATATACATCCAATACAATGTAACATAACTTGAATTTTAATTTAAAAACTTTACTAGATAATAATAAAAAATATGTTATCAAATAATGGATGCATGTAAAGGAGTTTCTTTCTCATATTGCAAATCATTAAAAAATACCCACGGTATTCCAGGTCTTGCAGTACTGTTATTATTTCTCAACGTTATTTCTCGATAAAATTTCATCTTCCACATTGCCGATAAAGCTGTTTAGTTATTTATACACATACATATATTTATTTCTTTGGAATAGACACTCGGAATGTCAGATTAAAGTCGTGTTTCCTATTGATGGTGTGAACTAGCTTGTGTCTCTATTTTTATTTTTGTTATCTGACAGATATTCTACCGTATGGATCCAGCCAAATATACGTATTATATAAAAATCCTATTTATATCCTACATACATAAAAATATCTATGTATTTCATTTGTGCTTGTATAACTTTTTAAGTTGAAAAAGCTTTTAAATTGATAACAAAAGCTTTCAACTTTTAATCTCAAAATATTTACGTTTAAGTCAAAGTAAAAAATAAATCATTGAACGCACCTCAGTAAAACGATCTTAAGAGTACTGCATTGCATGGGCGAAAAAGGTCAACCGTAGGAATTTTAATTTAAAGGTTTACTTTTTTTTTTCATTCCTATCCTCATTATCTGGAAAATGCAAAAAAAATTTAAAGTTGTAGTCAGTAAAGTTATGATAGAATTTCTGCGCAAAAAAGTTTTTACAATTATTAATAAAAATTGTTACTCTAGTTCATATCAAGCTACAAGGAAATTAAATTCACACTTCAGTGCTTCTGAAAATTTATTTTCTTTCAAAAGTACTCCACAATTTTTTTTTTTTTTTTTATATAGTAAAAAACTGTGTCACAGTATAAATATTAGTAAATTACAGATGAGTACACAAATTGCTGTATCTGAGATTTTATACCAAAGACTCGGTATTTTTCATTTGATGTTTTTAATTTACAAGTCAAATATTTTTCTTTCTTTTAAAATTCTTTTTATCTTATCTCGTATCACTTTTTTAAAATATTTCGAACATCTCGTAATATTAACGTTTTCTAAATTAGAACATCATTTTTAACAATAAAATTATTGAAACAACCCATTTAGACCACAAACTGTTAAATGAAATCAATAAACTATTAATTAAGTGTATCGAGGCTTTTGAAAATTTTCTAACCTTTAAAAAGCCCCTCTAACAAAATTATCGAGTCCTTGCTAAATCGATATCAGAAATAATTTTTTCCTACTGACAAAACAAACGCGATGTTAGAAGCACCGCTTCTATTTCCAGAGTATAAATATTTATACTTATATATTTATAGTTCTGAATTATTGATTGATCATTATAATTATCAGCAAACAACATGACGTTGCATGTTGAAGCTTAAAACTTTCTCAAGAGCACATAGAGGAAGTAAAGACTTAACCTATAGGTGCCTAACGTTCCCTATATTTATAAACTGATTGAATACATAATTCAAGTTTGCTTGTTGAAAATTCGTCAGCAAAATCGTGTGGAGAATTCTTCAATGTTTCTCCGATATAGCTTTTATATTTATCGATCCCCTTATTATATTCGCCACAAACTACTCGGTTTATGTATACATGCTCGTGGAATTTAAAGTATATATGTCCTTGCATCTGTTATCGTACGCCTGTTGCATCAAAATTAGATTGACATGTAACGTCAAGCTCTATTTTCCAATTATCCTTTAAAATCTACGCCCAAGCTCTGGATAACAGCTACTATTGCAGCTGATATTGCTTTTATTAAAACTATTGAAACTGTTGAAAATTTTCGAAGATTTTGTGAATTTTTACAATATAAACATTTTTAAAAACCAAATATCGATTCTAAGAAATATATTAATCATTGATGCAGAGTAATTTTTATATTAAGTTTATTCATTTTTGTATACATAGGCTTAAAAATTTAGCTTATTATATATTTAACAACACATTGGTAAAATTACAAGACGAAAACATGCTAAAATATAATATTGGATTTTATCAGGGAAAAAAAAAAAAAAAAAAAAAAAAAAATATTAAACTTTTGTAGATTAAACTTCTAAAATTATCGATAAAATTAGAAAATTTTTTAGATATCAATTTTAGTAGATAGCCGAGTTTGTAGAATCACACAACGTTCATTCATCATTATTACCAAATGTAATTTATAAAATAAAAAAATTTTTTAATAAATTTATTACCAGACATAATATTAAAAAAGCAAAATTCAAATAGTAATAATCTTTTTGCAATAACATCAATTTATTTCCTAAAAAATAAAATTTCACATGTCTGCTAATTTTCGTACCATTAAATCCAAACACTTCTTCGTAATAAATAAATTATTCCACTTGTTGATGAAAATCGTTCACCAGCACCTCATCTATCCCGCTCATGGTGAAAAATAAATAATTATTTTTAGTTTTGTTTATGATTAACCAACTTTTATATAAATAAAGAAAAAGTAAATAAATATAAAACATACATATATATACATTAAGACTGAGTAACGCTATTTATAAAACGACGATTTGTTGTAAAATTGAGATTTTGCCCAGAAAAATATATCTATATAATTTCCGTGATGCTCTACTTCAGAGCTTTTCCAAGAAGCATTCGATGCATAAAACAAAGTGGCCTCAATTGGTACGTCATACCAGGGTGTGTTTTTAAATTCCATTAAAAGCATATTATATACAACTTCAAACAATTTAATTGCATTGCTCTCCATTTAAAAGTTTATTACATTTTTATCCAACAATAAACTTTTCATTGCATCAAATTCATCGTCCAATTTAAACAATATTTTCTTATTTCGCTCCATGACACACAACAAATATTATTGTTTATTGAGTTAATAACTAACAAACATCCCTCTAATTTGACTCCAATAAATTCATTATAAGTTTATAACTCATTCAGTATCTTAGCAAAGTAAATAGCAGTATTAAGTTTGCCCCCAAAGTTGTAGCGTTTGATACAAAACAAACTACATATTAATAACAAAGTACTGAATTCTGCCTATAGAGTTTGTTGGTCTGTTCGTTATAAGTTATAATTAAATATAATATAACGAAAGTTTACGTGGGCTCGTGAATACACAAACATTTCTCTCGACGGTGCTTCTATCCACCAATGCTGTAGAACCTGTACTGTATGTCTGTCGTACAGCTACAATGGATACCAGAACAGCATCACCGTACACCCGTATACATACAAGCGTACTACAAATCTCATATCATCTCATCTTATTAAAAGGATCTCTGCTCGCAGCCAAAGAGGAACTCGTTAAACGACGTTTTATCATGTACCTACTTGCTCATGCTCTCAACTTTTATTATCATTATTTTACTTGCATTTACATAGACAAGAGATAAAAGCTTTGAGGGACAACAGTGGCAACAGGTTTGCCCTCATCATCAAACATCAACAAACTCGAGCCTTTATTAAAACTTTATCCACGTTGCTAGAACTTTTTGCTGCATATATATATATATATATATGTGATATTCACTTGCAGCTAATCCATAACTACCGTATAATGATAATTGCAATTCGTAAGCTTTCATTTAAATTCACATTGAGAAAAAATTGAAATTATTTTCAGACATGGATTTTTTGCCTCAAAAATTAAATGAACACCTTTGGAGGAAATTATGGATAGAATTGATAATAAATAATGAGAAAATACAATGTTATTAAAAAATAGAGTGATTCAAATAGAATATTTATTTTAAAATAATCGTATTGAGAAAAGTGTCGTTACTTGCACTGATAAAAGGATTTATTTGTATCAAAAAATATTTTTTAATAGTTAACAAATCATTTATTAGCGATCACTTTTTAGTATTAAACAAATATTTCTTAGTATTTAAAATGATTTGTTTGTATTTAATAAATCTGATATCCATTTATTAAAGATTAATAAATCTTTTTAAATACTAAGAAATATTTGTTAAGGACTAAAAAGTGGTCTCTAATAAATTATTTGTTAAATATTAACGAATATTTTTAACTATAAACAAATCCTTCTATCAGTGTGACAGATTTTAGTCGCAGACTGACTATAATGTTAAACTTATTTTATTGTGAGGACTAATCCTCTGTATTGTTCTTAGTAAAACACATGTTTTTCTTATTAACTAAGACCGTAATATTTGGTTGTACTGTACATAGTAAAATAAGGAGTCTTTTGTACAATTTAAGTACCTAAGGTCATAAAATCAAGCCTATGCAGGCTTTCTTATTCTAGCTGTAAAAATGTGCCTTAAATGTGTTTTTCACATTTCAAAACTAATAAAATAAAATATACTATTTTTCTAAAATAAATATTTCTAAGAACAAAATATCTAAAATATAAAACTAAAAGTTTTGTTACTGGGATTTATTTTTGCTCAGAGAATCCAACAACCTTAGTATATTAATTTTTTGATCAAAAAATATTTATGGATATTTTTTAATTTTAGTAAGCAAAATAAAAATTATTTTAATCGACATTTATATAAAAATTTGCAGTTTAATCTGCGCTCTTTGCATAAACATATCATACAAATCTAATATTATCTGATGTTATGTATTATAATACCACATTACGTACATTACGTGTACACATTACCTCAACACAAATTGAATTGAGTAAAGTCTGCGATTGCCGCCTGCAGTGTAATATTATATATTAGTATTCAGCTATTTTCCTCAACTTGCAGTATCTCACTTTTATGTGTGATATATCTACATTACATACCACACAACATTGGACAGAACACATAAAATTACAATAATAATAGTAATAGTAATAGTAATAAAGATACATAATAGTAGTAACATTTCTGACGATTTATGTATCGTGTAGTTGGATCGATTGCAACAGGTGCCACATTCATTGCTGGCTAGTGAGCGTACTTCCCAGCCAAGGCTACTGTTTTCCTTTACTCGGTTTTCATTTCAATTTAAAATTTTTACTATGTACGCTGTTCATAAAAATTATTTTTTTGCAGTACTTGCATTTAGATGGTCATAAAAACTAAAAGCCGCTCGTAGACACTCTAATTATACGCTCGTTTTACTTAATGAGCATGAAAAAAGAGCTTTTTTAGTTTTAAAACTCTTGAGTTTAACAATGTTTAGCTAGATGAATTAAGTGAAAGAATTTTCAACTCTATTGAATTTATATTCAACAATTTAATTTATAGTAATTAATGCAGAAGTTATTTATTGATGGTTAATTTATTTATAATTATAATTAAGAGTGTTTGCGTGTTATTGTCTCGATTATCAAGCGTACTTCCGACATGACAAGTCCCTTCACAAATACCGGTGTAATTTAGATTCAAAGGATACCGTGTTAAGAGAACTACCCAGTTTATTTAAATTTTAATTAGTACGACTGCATTTTTAGTTTACTTATGACAAATTATTTATTATTATTACTCTGAAAAAAAAATTAACTTGATTCAAGAGAATTGCTTTATTATAAAATAAAAAAATTCTCAAATCGCTACAATAAGTATCCATTTATTTAGTACTTAGTACTCAGTACTCGGTTATCGTGGTGAGGTAATATAAAGATATTGATGAATAGTACACATACAGTGGCTAAAGCTCTTCATCAACCACTTAAGCTATACCGTACCTGGGAGATGTTCTTCAACGTAATATCTCTGACATAATTGAGTCAGTGAGATGAAAGGTGACGTGATATAGGGGAAAGCAGCGTTGATGACTCGATGAGAGCAGACCATACAAGTAAAGAGACTCTACTCTCTCGCAGATTCCACTTATGTTGCTCTGATGTAGTTTCTTGCGGAATTACGCTTTGCTGTTATGTATGAAATGGTAATCGTCTCATAAATGATTCTCTATCAAATTATTATATAGTCTATATAGTTGAGAAAATAAAGAAAAGGTTGTGACTACTATCTGTTTTATAAAATGGATTTTTACTCTTATACAGAAGAAATAGCTTTCTTGACGCAAGAATTTTTTTTTAAAAAACTAATAAGTTTTTTTGGAGTTGAAAGAAATTTTATTGAGAAGTTTTGTTTTCCTAAATAATTTCTTGAACCAACAAAATTATTTCTTTAATAAAGAATTTTTTCTTTCTGTTTAGATTTGGTATCATCAGACAGACCTTGACCTAAATTGATGCTTTTCAAGGTTTAAATTTTTTTTTGGACGATACTCAATTTAAATTTAAAATTTTTAATAGTTTGTTGGCTTTTTAAGTTTATTTCGTCACATCTTTCATTAAATTCTCAATAATTGATCTTATGATAACGATATTATTTTTAAAATTAATTTAAAAATTATTTAAGTTACGTAAATTGTACTTAAAAATATTAAAAAAATTTTTTAGCCAATTAATTTCTCTTCAATCATAATTCTTAATGTCCAAAAACATTAAATTCGCATACTGCAAACAATTAAAATCTTTAATTTAACTTGTCCATGTATTTATGATTAATATTCATTGAATAAAAATGTTTGTGAGTGGGTTGATGTTATTTCAATTCATTGCAGTTCACTATAAAATGTATTTATATTTTTAGTCAGTAGGTTGGATAAATGGGCACCTATTTATAGTTTTTTTTGGTTCATTGTAAATTGTACGGGGAAGTAAAAATGTGAGACGTTAAAAAATTAGTGTCGACTCGTGGCATGATCCCGTTGTTATCATTGTACGGTTTGGTTTTGGGTTTAAGTTTAAGCCGTTGTTATCGTTTATTTATTCTTTTGATCCACGAGTATAGCAGTCAAGGATATGTACAATTTATTTTTGGTCTCTGGTCGTGAGAGCACGCAGCAGTCATGGCAACGATCTGACCCGCGGCGAACTTAGAAAGTCGGGTGGAATTCAAGGCGAAGGTTGGCTGTCTCGCGTGAGCGAGAAGATACCAACAAAAACTAATATAAACAGCATACGAGAGACAGTAACACGCCAGCCAGGAAGCTTGTCCAGGTTCCTCTTAGGTTATATTTTTACTCTTTTTTATTTATTTACTTACGTACTTATTTCATTTTTTATTGACGTATCTATCTGTGGATTTGTTTATTTATTTATAAATAAAGAGGAATGATCGCCAAGAGAGATTAATTGTCCTATTGTCTTGTGGAAAACACACGCCAGGCGGGCGAAACTTTGAACTAAAAAGGTTTTAATCAAGACAAATGATAGATTCTGGAGGTTTTAATTACTGATCGCCGGTTGAATGCCTTGATTTATTAGCTTAAGTTTGTTAAGTAATATAAAGAAGGAAAGGGTCGATTTTTTCAGGCGACTCATTTATTTTTTTTATTCTTTTTCTTTTAATTATTCCTTGGCTTAAATTAAGAAAAAAAAAAAAAACTAAACATTATGGTAAAACCCACGCTGATAATTACAAGCCCGGTTTGTTTTATAGACAGCCAACAAACTCTTGGTACGTTTAAGCTGATCGAAAGAAAGTATCTCACTTATAAGGTGCGATCGAGGATGTTGTGATGCTTAAATGGCAAAACAACATTCGATTTCAGTCAATATGGTTGCTGTTGTTTTACTGAATTTACGAAAACATTCTCAATACCAATTACTCGTGTTATTTTTAAATTCTCTTAGATAAATATTTTTCTTTTGTAAAAATATTTTACTAAAGTTTAATTTTTTTTTTTTTTTACGATACTTATCGATTATTTTTCCGTTTTTATTTAAAATAGTTTAGTCAAAACAATAAAATACACTAAATTATTTAAAATATTTTAATGATTGCGAATTAATTTCGACTTTTTAAAAATTTTATTATACCATTTAATTAGGAGTATCGAATAAAATAATAAAATAAAATAATGCGATAAAATTACTACCAATTTCAATGTTTACTATTAGTGTAAATTAATTTTGATATTTTATTATCTGACACAAAATAATGACATTGACATTAAATCTTATTTATTATTATTCAAACTTTGATAATGATATTTAATTACTTGCATTACTGTAAACTATAATTATTATAATTACAATTTAGTATTTTGATAACAAATTTTTATTAATTGTAGCTGTAATTATAATCGAATTTAAAAATAAGTCCTTCGAATTAAAATGATAATATATAATATCTAATCAACAACGTATGTAATATCAAATATTATTCTTATCAAAAAAGTGGCACCTTGTTTTATTTTTAACACATGAAAAGTTTTAATCTGTATCACTAATGTTATTTGTAGTAAAAAAAATAATCATTAAAATTTTTATTACAAATGTATACTGATTTATTATCGTAGATAGTGGTTACCTTTTTTGTTACAAATTGTAATATTTAACAAAAATAATATTATGTTTATAACTACCTTTTTTTTTTTTCTTTCTTAATTTGTTTAAAGTCGCATAAACTACTAAGGTCATGAGCGACTACTATAGGGGGTAAACTTTTTGAGATTGGAACTCGTTTTATTTTTTGGGCTGAGCAGAATAATACACTTAAATATTGAAAATATTCATTGGTGTACGCCGGACTCGAACCCGGTCCAATGCTTTGGTAAGCAAGGGCCGGATCCGATAGGCTACTGCATGCCATTTATAACTACCTTTGTTTTGTAAATATTTAAATAAATATGTATGTTGATAATTTTTGTCATTACTTTAAGAACTTTAAAATATCCGCGTTGTTACGATAAATGAAAGCAAAACGTTTGCCAGTGAATTGTTTGTTCGCCGATTGCATAATTTCCCAGGTGTTTGGCTCTATGTCGACATGTAAAAAACCTCGGGATTAATAATAATAATAACAACAATAATATGACCTTGGTTTTATTGTTATAGATATATCGGACATTCCTGACAACATCAGAAATTTACGAGCTCTACAGGTGGCAGATTTCAGCAGCAATCCGATACCACGGTTTGTATTTTATTATAAATTAAATAATAGTTTATTTGTTTATATTCTACGCTATAGTAGTTACATAATTTTATTTTCCGTACAGACTTCCCGCGGGGTTGGTGAAGCTGAGAAACCTTACAGTACTCGGCCTCAATGATATGTCACTTACTAGTTTACCGCCAGATTTTGGAAGGTAATGAATCACTCTTAATGTTTTTTCGGTCAATAACTAATGATTTACGGCAAAAAAGTTTCTTACTATGCGATAATCCTGTGATTTTGATAGCTTAATGAATTTTTATTTTTAGCTTGGAAGCTTTACAGTCGCTTGAATTGAGAGAGAATTTACTTAAAAATTTACCCGAGTCTTTTTCGCAGTTGAGTAAACTTGAAAGATTAGATTTGGGTGACAATGAAATTGAAGAATTGGTAAGTATTTTTTTTTTTTTATTACCGGAAATTATAAATTTTCAGAGTATGAATACAAAACAGTAAATTAAATTATAAAGCGCTTTGTACAATTTATTATTTTAATACAATTCAATTTTACTTTGACAGTAAATTATTTTATAGATAACTCTGTCGCGTATATTGTTTTCATTTAATTATATAGTTATCTGATTAATGATTTTGTTAGTATAGTTTACTTTTGTTAGCCGTTATCTTTGACCCGCTAATTGTTCAGCCTAAACAGACCGCGCATCAGCTAAAGTAATTAAAGTTCGGTAGTAATTAATAATTATAATTATCTATGACTATAATTTACCAGCCAATAAAATTAATTATGATTATCATTGAAGATAATTTATATAATAAATTTTAATTTAATTGACTTTTTTATCACAAGTACAGATAATAAAAAGAAAAAAAATTATTTTATTTATTAAATTATTTTAAATATTCAAGCCAACATATCTGGGACAACTACCGGCTCTTCAAGAATTATGGTTGGACCAAAATCAATTACAACACTTGCCACCAGAAATTGGTCAATTGAAAACTCTCGCGTGCCTTGACGTCTCGGAAAACCGCTTAGAAGATCTGCCTGAAGAAATAAGTGGCCTTGAGTCATTAACCGATTTGCATTTGTCGCAAAATGTTATCGAAAATTTGCCCGACGGTATTGGGGAGCTTAAAAAATTGACGATTTTGAAGGTCGACCAAAATAGATTGACAAGCCTGAATCCAAATATTGGAAAATGCGAGAGTTTACAGGAGCTGATATTGACCGAAAATTTTCTATATAGTTTGCCATCTTCAATTGGTAACCTTCATAATTTAAATAATATAAATGTCGATCGTAATAGCTTGCAGTACTTGCCAGCGGAAATTGGAAACCTTAAAAATTTAGGTGTATTATCACTTCGTGAAAATAAACTACAGTATTTACCTAATGAAGTTGGACAGTGTACAGCTCTGCACGTACTTGATGTATCGAAAAATAGGTAAACAATTTAAGTACTTTATTAAGGGGGGAAATACGTATAGAATAGTATTTTTCTTACCTGGGGCAGGAAAATAAGAAATGTCTCAAATTACATGTAATTGTTGACCGAGGCGAAGCCGAGGTCGACAAACATGTGATCTGAGGCTTTTTTATTTCCTGCCCGTAGTGAGAATATTATTTTTCTCCTCGACGGAGGCGGAAAGCGGCATTTCGTTTAGCGCAGCGAGCGGAAAATTGACGCTTTCCGCACGGAGGGAAGAAAAGACGTTTCTTGCTGATTTTTTATTAATTTTTTTAAGATATGAAAATTAATGTTATTGAAACTATTAGGTTATTTTATACATATATCTATCCATATTTTACGACAGTATAACTTAAAAAGTAGCGGAGATATCAGCTAATACACATTGTAGGTTCACGGTGAGAAATTCCTATTATTTTTTATTCTGCATGGATTTTAAATTTTACAATGGTGCATATTACTAGTGAACCTTATTGACTCAGAATACAAATTTTACAATGGCCCATAGTAATTTCCGAAACAAATGAAATCAGACATAGCAAACGGTAGAAATTGAAATGTACCATAGTAAAATGAAATATGCAATAATTTAAATTTCCGAATGTACTATAGCAAAAAAAATAAGAAAATGTTTGTAAAAAATAAAAAATTTTAGAGTAAAAAATATTTTTAGCAATCAAAAAAAATATCAAACCAAACAAGATTTTTTTTGTTTGTAATAATTTTTAAAAAAATTTTTTTAAAATATAGTTTTTTTTATTTGTTTTCTATTTTTAATTTGAACGAAGGATTTATTTTGGCAGTTAATTATATTATAAATAATTATAAACACAATATATAACTTTTAAATTATTTTTCATTATAATAATAATATATTATTAGAAAAGTGTCGGTTGCAGGTTAACCATCAAATGTTTGTTTTCATCTTAATCTTTCACGGTAAATTATTAAATATTTTATTATTTAGGAATCTTACAAATTTTTATTAACTATTCATATGTTAATTGCAATAAACATTGTTTTAAATAAATATTAGTTTATAAATCCATCAACATATGAATAATTAATAAAAATTTGTAAGATTCCCAAATAATAAAATATTTAATAATTTACCGAGAAAAATTAAGATTAAAACAAACATTTGATGGTTAACCTGCAACCAACTGGCACGGAAAAATTACTTTTCTTTATATAATTACGCTGAATATGAACCTCTATGATAAGCGATATTTTTATTTAAACTATTTTTTTTTTAAATAAACAACGTATGAAAAGATGGTAAAAAATCATGACTTAATTTCACAGCTTTCTAAAAAATGCAATTTTTGCTTTTTTTTTGGAATTGAGGTTTATGTAGAAGATACGCATTAAAAAAAAGTAATTATTCTGTGCCGAGTGATTTCAGATAATAATTGTGACTTCCATACTGCACACCAACTTCTAAGTCGGATGACAACCTACGATGTGTATTAGCTGATATCTCCGCTATTTGTTATTTATTTATTTATTTACTGATTGATCATGGGAATAATTCTCCTTTTGACCACAAATCCAAATTATTACAAAAAATACAAAAATTGTTGAAAATACATAAGTTGAAAGAAATTAAAGTAATAATAAAAAAAAAAATAATAATAATAATAATTGCTAAGTTATATTGCTGTTTAATACGAAAAAATACTCATATATAAGTGTATAAAATAACCTGATAGTTTCAATATTAATAATATTCAATGTTAAATAATATTAATTTTTTGTATCTTAAAAAAATTAATGAAAATCAGCATGAAAACGGCCCTCTACACGTATTTCCCCCCTTAATAAATTAATTTCGAAATAATCAATCTAATGTACAATACGAATAAATTTTTTAGATTGCAGTTCTTGCCGTACTCGTTAATTTATTTGAATTTAAAAGCAGTTTGGCTGAGTGAAAATCAAGCTCAGCCAATGTTGACTTTCCAAACAGACATTGATGAGGATACTGGCCAGGAAGTGCTTACTTGTTTCCTTTTGCCTCAGCTTGAAAACAATGCCGGAGGCTTACAAGGTAATAAATATATTTATTTAATCAATAAAAATAAATCTTCATTAAATAGTAGAGTATTACATTTAATTTAGTTTAATTTGATTGTCTAATTTGATAAATTGGTGAAATGGAAGGATGATAAATTTTTTGTATTTTATTTTTAGATGGAGGACCCTTAAATATGATAGCAGGAATGAGAAATGCGGTTCAAAATAATGAGATGAGGGAGTTAGCCAGCAGTGACGATGAAAATTGGCAAGAAAAGGAAGCGTCGAGGACACACTCGGTTAAATTCACTGATGACGGCCCAGAGGCCAACAAGGAGGTGAGCATGGTGCTCATAACCAAGCACTCAACCTCTGCACAATCTAAATTAGCTCATTTTTTCCGGCACTTATGTTGCATGAATACCACTGACTCATTTGAGTCTATTAATTCTAATGTTGAACTATACAAATTTATTAATTTATCAACTTAGATTCCACTATACCTTTGTTTTTAACAATTATACAGATATAACAAGCAGTATTTTAAATGTATTCACATTTATTTGAATATTTTTTGCATGTAATGCATGGTAGTTTTAACATTTCTTTTATTTTAATTATTAATATTGAACTTAACCTGTTTTATTTTTAAAATATATTTTATTTTTTTTCTTTTATTATTAATTTATATATTTTTTTTTTTATTAATTTTTAAACCTGGTATTAGTTAATTAATTGGATCTCGATTTGCATGTCAATGAAGACGTAAGTATGCTTTAATTTTAAAATATATATATTTGTGTATATATTAGATTGTTTTTTAATTTATCTCTTTACTAGTAATCTAATTAATTAAATCTAATAATAAAAATTATCTTGTGCGCTATTATATCACTAATGACGACTCTAAAGATTAGTTTAAATATGAGTTCAAGGGCTTTTTCATATTTCTTATAAATTCTACTATTTTCTTCTTCATAAAAAAAAAAAAAATACAAATAAAATAAGTTATTATTTAATTTATTTAATTAGTATAATTATAACATGCATGCTTATCAATCTAGTCTATAATTATCTAATAAAAAAACATGAGAATGGGTTACGAGTAATTAATTAACTAATTACTTGATAATATAATCTAATTAATAATAAATGACTCGATAAATTTATTTCAGACACCATTTGTACGGCAAAATACTCCTCACCCGAAGGAATTAAAAGCTAAAGCCCACAAGCTCTTTAGCAAGGGGAAAAATGACAGTAGATCGGGCTCGACAGACGAGCAGGTAAAATTTTATATCCTAAAATTTATTAAATTAAATAATTTTCAATCAGATTAAGGTAGACTCTAGCGCAGTAAAAGGAGAGCAGTAACTATATAATTTTTCTTAATATATAGATTTACATTTAACATTGGCTAATAGCGGCATTTATTTTTCTTTTAATTGATACGCTTTAATTAGTCGGGCAAGTGTAAAATTTTTTTAATTAAATTTATCACTAATATATTTACTTTCATCCATAAGTTTTTTAAAAATATTCACTGACAATTTTACGAGAAAAATACACAAATGTATCAATTCTTGGAGATTACCCCATAAGACTAATGTTATAAATTGCTCAACTTCAAAGTTAATTATTTTTTTAAATAATCGGGCAATCTCCTTCAAATTTTCGGAATTTATTTAGACATATTGCACGACTCATAATGCGAAGCATCAGAGAGTGCTTTACGATCGAAAAATTTTTTGCTTCTCATTTTCGGCAACTATTTTTATTTATTATAGTCTTATTAGTTAACGGAATCAAGATATTTTTGCATACTATTGTCAAGATAATTTGACATTTTTCAAAAATTAATTTAGTGCAATAGAAACGGGAAAAAACATCAAAATAGGTCAAAAAATTTTCCTGTCCGTCATGTATGAAACTCTGAAAACACTGTAACTTGCAAAAAAATGCATTAATTGAGTTAAATTTTTTTTTTTTAATTCTTTGAAGGAATTGTAAGTCACCGAATGCGAATGGCTAGGTAATTCAGTGTCGTTTATGTACAATTAATAAAATAAAACAAAAACCACAAGACTATATCTACACATATGTGCTATTTTAGTTGTTTTATATATTTTTTTTTCACATTCTTTATTTTATTAATATTTCATAATTAAATGAGCATTATGAGTTGTGCACTTTTGGATTTTCCAAACTTCATATTAAAAAAAAAAATCAAGCCTTTTATCAAAAGTTGCCTTGGTGTTCATACTACCTTAAATTAAATTAAATCAGAGTTTAATCAAGTACTTGTCTTTATTACCGAGCGTCTTTATTTAACGTTAAACGAAATCTGATTGCTTAGGATGTCTCTCAAACATTTGGCCTCGACAAAACCGATGTAGACGCGTCTCACCCTAATGAAGAAGAGCAAGTAGAAGCTTCTTCTCAACCTGTCACAACCACTAGTACCACCGCAGAACTTGATGAGAGTGCACTATCGAATCAAGTTGAAGCTGCTGTGTCAGAACCGGCAAACGATAACTCTGTTACTCAAATTGATGAACGTGAAATCCATCATCAATCATCCGAACAATTATCTCCAGTAAGTTTATTGATTAATAATTTATTTACCAATAATAAATTACAATAATAATATTTAGCAATATATACATACAATATTATATTATGTATATTTATTACCAGGAATATTTATCAATCCATTGTTGATTATTATTGTAAATATTTACTAAATACAATTTGGGATTTAGTTAAACCGCCAGGCGTATGCGTTCAGTGCGAATATTCTATTGATTTTATTTTTTATTGATTAATAGGCAAATAATGGAACAATGGGGATGTAAATAATATAAAATAATGTAGTATAATATAAGGATAAATAGTTAACTGGTTGTGTGAGTGGTGTGTTGTGAGAATGGGGCTCCTGTTGCAGGATGCTGTTGATGTCGAGGTTTCGGTGTCAGAAGTATCGGCTAAGGGTAGGCAGGAGGGTGGTGAGGATGAGTCCTCCGAGGGTGATGATGATGATATGTCACAGAGACGTGTTGAATTTACAATATCGGAAGACCCGGATTATGAGGGTGGGGTTAATACGGGAAAGCCAAACAGGCTGCACCGACGTGATACTCCGCATCATCTGAAAAACAAGCGAATACACCCTACGATTGACAAGGATAAAGTCGCTTCCATCATCGCACAGGTCAGCATTTGATAACACTTCAGTCACATTTATTTGTTTAACTTATTTTTTATTTTATTTCAACGTCATCATTCTCAATTAATGCACCGCTTGCACTCGTGCTCACAAGGACAGCACGACTGTGTTATTATATATTGATGATAATTTAATTATAATTAATAATAATGATGTTACTGTTACTAATATAATGCTTTTTAGGTTTTAATTAGCGTAAAAATAACTTTATTGTGAATGTCGTAGTGAGTGTTTTTTTTAAGGAGATTTCTGTTTTATTTTTTATTAATCGTTAGTTATATTTATGAAGGAATATAATTATTTTCAATGTACTTGTCATAATATTTTTTCATGGTTGTCGTTATGTGGTGTCTACTTGACTGCTTTTGCATTCGTTTTTTTCATTTATTTGATAAAGGTCTAAAAATATGAATTACTTCAAGACCATAATAATATATTGATTTAAATTTATCAAGTACAATACAATACTTAATTACGATAAGTTGATTTAAAATTAAAAATAATATACAGTGGACTCTCGATAACTCGAACTTCAAGGGAAGTGATAAAAACTTCGAGTAAACGAGTTTTCGACTTAATAAGATGTTCAAAATTTTAAAGTAGATCAAAAAATTAATAAAACACTTGATTTGCAAGAAAATAACTTAGAGAGAAAATATACATTACAAACAAAAATATAATAAGCATTGAACATTCCTATAGAAATTTAGATTTGATTGCTATAAGCTTGGACAGCTCGGAGAAAAACGTCTTTATATTTTACTAACTTCGACTTATAGAGTTTTACTTTTAAAATTCAAGTTATAGAGTCTAAATAATTCGAGATGTCGCGTATTTAAGAGTTCAGTGGAAGGGAATACAAATTTTTTTCGAGTTACTGAGGATATTGACTTGACAAGGTTCGAGTTACCGAGAATCCACTGTCATATATTTTATTAGAATAAATTAGCCACGCTAAATTTAAGACCATTATCATTTCTTCTTCTTCTATTTTAAATTGATAACCAATTGGGCTCGTTGGATGTACTTTTTGTCTATGGTCAATTTTATTCTTCACTCTCACTTGTTTGTTTGTTTATTACTTATGTGTACTATGTTTAATATATAAAATATAATAACATATCATTGAGTGCTGATTAGAATCACCAGATCGATGCGTTGTAATTATAACGTCACAACTATTAAATAAAATTGCTTGTGTATATATTAGAGTACTTTATTTCAGGGTATATTTAGAAATATTTCAAAAATTTTCTGAGCAAAAAAATAAAAGCTATTTACAACAAAATTTATTTTTATCCAGCACTTACTATGAAATAAAGCGCTCTAATGTATAAAATAAAATTAAATATAATTTCAGAAGTTTAATAATATAATTATTAATTATAAAACTATCAAGCATTTGCTTTGTTCGCACTGAACGTTTCACTGTCTCCATTCAGCTTTATTAATTAACATTTATTTGAATTCTATTATTTACTCATTCCATGTTTCTATTATTAATTGTCATTGTTATAATTATAATAATAATAATAATAATTATTATTATTATTATTATTATTATAAATATTTTATTCAGGAACAAGCGTTAAGTCGACGTATTTATTATAAATGTTGTGAAATGAGGTAGCACATAATTTAGGTATCGCGTGTAGAATTATTATTTTTTATTTATAGTTAGCGTATAACTTACTGTTATTGTAAACCGCTGGCACAACTGGAATGGTTAACCGCAGTACTTAAATTTTAAAAATCTGGATTATATTTAATATTATTACTTTTTTTTTCTCTCTAAGGCTATGATGAAGAAAAGTGACGAGACGTCCGTATCAACAAGTCTTCCAACCGAGTCTGCCGACAATTACGACATTCATAGTCAAGGTAAATTTTTTATATTAATTTTCCAAGCTACAGATACCGCTATCTAGTTTTTCATTTATATTATCGTTCTTAACGTCATAATAATATCCAATAAAAATTAATAAATAAATGTATCAATGATATAATGACTTTAAAAAAGGTATATTAAAATAGATTATCTTACCGTACCGTAAAAAAACCTTGTTCTAATTTTACTCAATGTATATACTTATTGAAACAAGTAAAGTCTCCATAATTTGATAATTTGAACCGTCAGTAAAGATGATAAGATACGATTAAATTACTCACGTCTTATCGCTGATACACTATCTCTATCTCCGATGATACGGTTGTTGATGTAGACGTAAAATTATATCGTAGTATCCCGCGTAGTTTACGTATGTATGATAAATGAATGTGTATGTACGTGGGTTTGTGTGCTGTATCTGTACAGTGTACAGCAACATAACAACAGTACCTAAACGGAAATAGCGATTAACTGTGAGGTAGATTGTTGTGTGAATCATAATTGGAATTCTTGTCCATGATTAAATTGTTTTGGGATTCGATAGCCAATTAATGGTCTAGTGAATAAAAATAATTTTTTTAATATGTCAAAACGTTACCGTATGTTTGTTAAAACTCGTCGTAATAAAGGTGAATTTTATTTAAGGAATTTATTTATTTGTTTTCATTAAAATGAATGATAATAATAATAACTAAAAAACCTTGCAGTCACTACGTGATTGTCGTGACTTGTGAACAATAAATAAATCAAATTTTGCTTTATTAAATAATGACTTATGTTAAATTGCACTGTACTTTCTTAACTATTGACGTTTTTAACGTTATAAGCTCATCCCGATGTTACACTCATCAAGAGCTTTCATTTGAGTACCCACATGCA
Source organism: Cotesia congregata (assembly GCA_905319865.3). NCBI lineage: Eukaryota > Metazoa > Arthropoda > Insecta > Hymenoptera > Braconidae > Cotesia > Cotesia congregata. Next base: position 21,487,702 of record CAJNRD030001124.1, read on the forward strand.
TTTTGATATATTTTTCATATATACATATATATATAATATATGAAATTTATGAAAAATTGATGTGGGTACTCAAACAAAAGGTCTCGATGAGTGTAACATTGGGATGAGCTTATATCTTTAAAAATGTCAGTAGTTGATAAAATACAAAGTCATTCCTTAATTATTGACATTTTTTAAAATATAAACTCATTTCGATGTTATACTCATTGAGACCTTTCATTTGAGTACCCACATGACATTTTTTTTATATATTTTATATATATGGTATTTGTGAAATATATAAATATATAAAATATATGAAAAATTGATGTGGGTACTCAAATGAAAGGTCTCGATGAGTGTAACATCGGGATGAGCTTATATCGTCAAAAATGTCAATAGTTCACAAGACATAAGGTCATTTCTTAATTATATTATATTTCACTAAAAAAACCGATTTTATCATATTACTATTATGGAGACAAAATTTTTCTTATTTTCTCAATAATTTAAATAATAATAATAATTCATTTTTATTTTCATTTATTTTAAAATCCATCAAGAAGAATAACGACAATAACAATACAACATAAAATAATTGATGTTTCAGGAGCAACGTCAGACGCGGAACCGTCGTTAGAAGTACGAGAGGAGCAGTATGAGATTCATATTGAGAGAACAACAGCTGGTCTGGGTTTGTCGATTGCAGGTGGTATTGGTTCGATACCATTCAAAGGAGAGGATGAGGGGATATTCATTTCCAGAGTAACTGAAGGTTCATTTACTTTATAATATTACTATATATATATATATATATATATATATACACACAAATGAATATTGTTAAATACAATATGTATTACTATCTTATGAATTCATATATAAATCAATTTTAAATAAAAGCAAACAGAAGTACTATTACATTCTGAAGGCTTTAGTAGTAACAGATTTTTTTTTTTTTTTATTAATTGGGTCGATTTGATCAATAGGTGGTCCAGCCGATCTGGCCGGGTTGAAGGTTGGAGACAAAGTTATTTCGGTAAATGGGGTTTCAATGGTCAACGTAGATCACTACGACGCAGTTGAAGTTCTAAAAGCTTGTGGAAGAGTCCTTGTACTTGTTATAATAAGAGAGGTCACGCGAATAGTACCACCATCTGAACAGGTTAATATAATAACTCAATAATAATTACTAGCTCTATTTATTTCGCTTCTCTTTTGTGCTGTCATTATTGCCGGTAGCGGCTTAACTGTTAGTGGGTTAGTAGTGCGTGAGTGGGAAAAGCAATTATTATTTTTAATTTCAGCTGTCAACGCGAAAAGATTCAGTCTGCTCAAGTCTGAGTACCAGTCGTGCTCCAAGTGCTACATCCTATGTATCGTCGACTGCACTGTCCCATAATCTCGAAAACGGAGATACTAGTTTACCCCGTGATTACGTCAAAGTAAGGAATATATCCACCTATTTATTGATTTTAAATTATTTATAAATTATAACTATCATTGTTTTTTTTTATATCATATTTATATTTATAAATAAATAATAACAAACAATTTTTTTATATAATTTTTTTGCAGACCAAGAAAATTCCCGAGCCTTTGCCGACAATGAGCAATGATGAGACATTAGTACCGGTGCTTGTACACACAACATTAATACGCGATCAAAATGGTCTTGGGTTTAGTATTGCGGGTGGAAAAGGTTCAGCGCCTTTCAAAGACAATACCGATGTAAGTTTATTTAATACTGGTACAAGAATAAATAATCTTTATTGACGTATAATTTATTTTATCTTTGTGCAGGCTATATTTATCTCGAAAATAACCGACGGCGGTGTTGCACAGAAAGACGGTAAATTATTAATTGGCGATAGAGTTGTATCGGTAAGTAATAGCAAACTTTAAGATAGCAATAATAGAATAACTAGCAACCCTGCAGTCACTATGTGACTTCCGTGACTTGTGAGCTATAAAAAATTAAAATTTTGCTTTATTAAATAATAACTTTTGTTAAATTGTCCTGTACTTTCTTAAAAATTGACGTTTTTAAAGATATAAGCTCATTTCTATGTTACACTCATCAAGAGTTTTCATTTGAGTACCCACATGCATTTTGATATATTTTTCATATATTCATATACATAAATATATAAAATATATGAAAAATTGATGTGGGTATTCAAATGAAAGGTCTCGATGAGGGTAACATCGAGGAGAGCTTATATCTTTAAAAATGTCAATAGTTCACAAGATACAATGTCATTTCTTAATTATTGACATTTTTTAAGATAAAAGCTCATCCCGATGTTACACTCATCAAGAGCTTTCATTTGAGTACCCACATGGCATTTTTTATATATATTATATATATGGTATTTGTCAAATATATAAATATATAAAATATATGAAAAATTGATGTAGGTACTCAAATGAAAGGTCTCGATGAGGGTAACATCGGGGTGAACTTATATCTTCAAAAATGTCAATAGTTTACAAGATACAAGGTCATTTCTTAATTATGTATCTAGAGACTAGAGATAGATCATTTTCGAATGCACCCTAAATACTTTTCATAATAACTTAACTACCAGTAAGAATTGTATGAAACCTTGAAAAGACACAAATTCAAGACCTTTGCAATGACACTAAATTTTACTAAAAAAATCGATTTTATCATACGACTATCTCGAAAAAAAAAATTTTTTCTTATTCTCTTAATAGTATAAATTAAAAAAAGTGCAAATAATTTTTTGATCTTGTGTCACTTAATAAATTTTTCAGATCAATGGGGTTGAAATGACCGAAGCTAAACACGAGCAAGCTGTAACATTGCTAACCGGTCTTGATAGGTTCGTCAGGCTAGTGGTCGAACGAGAGATACCTCGTTCTCAGGCGAGCTCACTGATGCAAGTAACCCCTTCGGAAAAATCTCCGCGATTGATCGGCGCATCTACACCGCGTCCCTACACCGGGCTTTATAATGCAAATAGTTACATAGCAAATCGACCTGGTTACGCCGGCTACCGACGTTCTATCGACGCAGATAAAACACTCTCCCCGAGTCCAACGGCAAGAACACCGCCTCCTCCGCCGCCGGCGCCACTCGCGTTGGCTAAAGAACAACAACAACCTGTCAACGGCATTGCCAAGATGAACGGCGTAAGCGACAGTTCTGCGGCTGGCAAAGTTATCAGTCCAAGTGCTGTGAATCCACCTCAGCCTGCGCCACGACAAACTTTACCAACTCCATCGTCGCAGCCTCAACAAGTCCAACCTCAGCAGCAACAACATCAACAGCAACCAAATCGGCAGTCTGGTGCTACAACTCCGAGTCAGCCAGAACCAACTAGACCGACTTCGCCTCAGGAAGACATACAGGTACCGAAGCCAATCACCAACGAGGAATTTCAGGCCATGATTCCCGCTCACTTCCTACGACCTCCGACTTCCTCGCCCTCGCCAGACTCCCAGCAGGGTCCAGTCGTTACAGTGACTATCAAGCAGCCTGATAACTTACCTGGAGACGTTAACTTCCCTCCGGCGCCCACTACACTTGGTAAAGTTACCGAGACCATCACTAAGAGTACACTCACCGAGACAGTCGTAACACGTGTCACCGACAATCATCTGGTCCAGCCAGTAATCATTGAGGTATGCTCGTAGCTTCACGCATGACACTTTAACGTCAATAATTACTATTATTATTTTTATTATTATCATTTTTATTGCTATTACTTTCTGTTACTGTTTCTCTCTTGTTGTACATAAATATGTATTGAGACACATACATCACATTACCATAAATTTCCAATGCACACTCGATATATTACTTATTTATAGAATAAATTCATTAGCTAGACTAGACGCTACAACTCACCAATTCCAATCCTCTCTATTAATCCTTCATCGTTGGCCATCTCGTCCTCAGTATCTGGATTTAACTCAAGTGATTTTTATTCATTTAATTATTATTATTACTAATATTTGTTGATTATTATTATTATTCAGGACGTTGTACTGATGAAGGAAGGATCTCTCGGCTTTAGTATCATTGGTGGTACCGATCACTCCTGCACGCCATTTGGCGCTAAAGAGCCTGGTATTTTTATATCACATGTATGTATAGTTTATTACCCCATAAATTAATTGTAAATGTTTCTAATTATTGTTAATAATTTGTGGAATCTAAAATAGGTTGTACCTGGAGGAATAGCTGCTAAATCTGGTAAACTTCGAATGGGTGACAGGATATTAAAAGTTAATGGTACCGATGTAACTAAAGCCACGCATCAGGAAGCTGTTATGGAGTTATTAAGGCCTGGTGAATCAATTGTTTTGACAGTCCAGCATGACCCATTGCCAGAAAATTACCAGGTATTTTAATTTTTTAATTATTAATGGCTTAATACGTAATATTTATCAGCAGCTTTCACGATTAGTTGCTTCGCTAAATGCTACATATTCGCACGCGTTTACGATTAATAATTATTATTTTTTATTAATCTTAAATATTATTATTATTTTTTAATTAATCTTAAATCGTGGGATAATTTAAATATTTTCAAATATTTATTTTATTTTAAATAATATGAATAATTTTAAACAGTGTAAAAATTTTAATCGGTTTTACGGCGAGGTTTATTTATTAATCGCCTATCTATCTTAATTAAATAACTCGTTGTTTAACAAGCTGGTCGAAATAGAGTACATTCCAGTAACAGTAAGTAATCGATCTGATGAATATATATCTCCATTACATCCCTCGATTATTTCATTTTATATTTTCTTCTTTTTTTTTTTTTCTATACTTAACTTTCCTCTATACAATATTATTACATAATCAATAAAAATTTTTAACACGGCTTTTTTACTGCTTGGAGCTATTAATGTGATGCTTATCTACGTGCTCACTTGTACTTTTTTTAGCAATACAGTCACGTTCCTTATCTTTTTAAATTATAATTGCACGACTCAAGATGCGAAGCATCAGAGAGTGCTTTACGATCGAAAATTTTTTTTCGCCGCATTTCAGCAACTATTTTTGTTATTATAGTCTTGTTAGTTAATGAATTCAAGATATTTTGCATACTATTGTCAAGATAATTTAATGGAGATTAATTTGACATTTAAAAAAAATTGATTTAGTGCAATAGAAACGAAAAAAAAGATCAAAATAGGTCAAAAAATTTTCCTATCTGTCATGTATGCACTAAAAAAAAAATTAACTTGATTTGAGAGGAAAATTCTTGAACCAAGAAAATAATTTTAAAAAAATAATTTCAATTTTAATAATATTATCGTGCTATTTTAGTTGTTTTATATATTTTTTATTTTTTCACATTCTTTATTTTATTAATATTTTATAATTAAATGAGCATTATGAGTCGTGCACTTTTGGATTTTCCAAATTTTTTTTTTTTGTTACTTAATAGCCAATAAAATTTTAAGGTGATTTTATTAAATTTATTTATTTAATTTTAGGAACTTGTGATAGTAAAAGAGCCTGGTGAAAAATTAGGCATGCATATAAAAGGAGGACTCCGTGGTCAGCGTGGAAATCCACTAGACCATACCGACGAAGGTGTATTTATTTCAAAAATAAATTCCGGCGGTGCAGCTAAGCGTGACGGAAGATTGAAGGTCAGTTATTTTATACAGCTTAGATGATTCAGTTAGAGTGACTTTAATTAACTCTAATTAATGTCGATTTAATAAATTAAATTCAATGATTAGTAATAATTGTTATATTTTTTTATAAAATTTATATTTAGGTGGGAATGAGATTACTGGAAGTAAATGGTACGTCATTACTGGGAGCTACTCACCAAGAAGCGGTTAATATTCTTCGCTGCTCTGGTAATACGATAACTCTTGTTGTATGCAAGGGTTACGACAAAAACGAAGTCGAGCACTTGTTGACGCTCTCCGGAAGAGAGTCTAAAGAATCACGAAGATCTCAAGATTTAAAAGATACATCCCCTACTGAGGGATTAAAGTCTTTGTCTCAGAGTGTCTCGAGTTTGGATCGCGATGACGAGGAGGCCGCAACATTAAGACAAGAACAGGAAATGAAAGAAGAGCTTGTCGCTTGGGAACAAGAAGAACGCGAACGAGCGTTAATTGAGCACAGAGAAAAATCAACTCCTGAAAAAGTACGTTGTTTTTTTTTAGTTGTACAATTATTATAGCGCTGGCTTATAAGCATGAATTTTTTTGGTTTTAATTTATTGCTAGATTTAATTTAAAATTTTATCATTAAAGTTAAATAATAATTAGCGTATAATAGAGCGAGTAGATTATTAGACATAGAAAAAATATTTTTTTGCATAGGTAATGGATGTAGTAAGGGCGGCTGAATCGTTAGTTAATAAACCAAATAGTCCAGTTGACACACCTGTCCCACCAAAATCACCTGGTGGAACAAAAGATCTCAAAACCACTACTATTGTCATGAGTAAACACACATTGGCACCGCAGAATCCCACTGTAAGTACTCATATTATTATATAAAAGCTAGTTATTATAGATTTATTATTATTAGATTGATAGCTTGTGTATAAATAATTATATTATATTTTTCTGAACTTATTATGCATGATTGATGCATGTATAAATAACTACTCTCATCTTTATTAAAACTATCTCATTATAAATAATTAATCGTCAACGTTATGAGTGTTGCACTTATAGCTTTTCCAGTAAATAAAATCATTTTAAAACACAGTTTAAATTATAAATTAATTAGTTATATATTTATGTATAATAATACTAAATCATTTGCACAAATTCAAATTGGAGCACTTTATACCGGTTTATTCAAATAGTTCAATGTTTGTCAAGAGAAATTCAATGTCTGGATGATATTTCATTACTATTACTATTACTATTACTATTATTATTACTACCATTGTTATTATTATTATCATCATTATTGTAGAATTATTTTGAATATTTCGTTGAAACCAAACACTTGACAATTTATAAGGTCCTTATATTCATTATTGCGTACCTGTGATTATTTAGATGTTTAAATAGATGTTTTTAAGCTACTCAGTGACTTTTAGCATGCAAACATTGCACACTGGTATTTATAAAATAATTTTAAAGTTGTTTAGGAGACCCACGAGTACACCCACATATGCCTAATTTTTTTAATTGTAGGGAATTCATGTCATATGCACTCAGACATTAAATATTCTTGATTCAAGATTAATTTGCTAATTATTACATACTAGCAACCTTGCAGTCACTATGTGACTACCGTGACTTGTGAACTATAAATAAATAAAAATTTGCTTTATTAAATAACTTTTGTTAAATTGCACTGTCCTTTCTTAACTATTGACGTTTTTAAAGATATAAACTCATCCCGATGTTGCACTCATCAAGAGCTTTCGTTTGAGTACCCACATGCATTTTTGATATATTTTTCATATATA